>VZRL01001192.1:363163-397660 GCA_013397895.1 Origma solitaria
CTCTGCATCCCCTGGACTCCATGGGCTGTAGGGGGACCACCTGCTCCCCCAAGGTCTTCACCACGGCTGGCAGAGGGTTTTCAGCTCCGGCGCCTAGAGCACCTCCTCCCCCACTTTCTCCACTGACCTTGGTGCCTCCATGTTGTTCTCCCTCACATATTTTTACCTCCTCCTCCTCCTTCCCTGGCTAAAAAGAAGTGCGTGCTCACATTGTTTTGATTTCTTCTTAAATATGTTTTCACAGAGGCGTAACTAACATCTCTAATTGGCCCAGGTTTGGCCAGGAGCATGTCCATCATTTTCAGAGCCATCAGAGATTGGCTCTGCTGGACATGGTGGAAAATTTCCAGAATCTTTACTCAGGACATGCAGGAACCATCTTTGTACCCCACCCTATTCACTGGCAAAAACTGGGCCAGGCAAAACTACCACAGGTTGGAATTCTGGAGAGACACCTATCTGTTCATCAGCCCTGTGTGGCTGTCTCAGACACTCTGGGACAGCTTGGCTCACAAGTAGGTGTCTGTATTCAGATATCTGGTGTCTTACTCTTGAGCTGAAGCTTGCCCAGAGGGTCAGTTTTTGAGCCTCATTCTCCCAAGATATGCTCTTTTTCAGTCCGAGGCACACAGCAATCTGTAGATTGGTCCTGAGAAGTCTGCAAAAGATGACTCAGTAAAACTGATATATATATATATGCCAGAAAGAGGAGCAGGTATGCGAAATTTTGAAATGCTCTGCATCAACACTGGAGATTCAGCAGGGCTCCACATGTTGAAGTGCTTACAAAACTTGTGAAATTTCAGACATCAGAGTGTGTGGGTGTGCGTGCTGCTGCCTTTCCCTAGACAAACGTTTGAAGACAGAGGTTTTGGCAACATGGAACTGTTTTGCTAGGCTTAACTAACCACAAATAGTTGTAAATGATAACATAAATAACACCATACTGTTTAGACCAGTGGTCATTCGAGTCTAGAATTTCATCTCAAGCAGTGGCAAGGAAGATGGTTTATTGGGAGAGCATATAAGTCTAGTCCTTTTAATATCCTGGTTAGTTCTTTTAGTATCACTTGATGGACCTGTTTTCTATAACTTTGTCTATTTCCTTTGTGAATTTGAATTTACTTATTACAGTCCATACAATCCATAATGAAAGCCATTTATTAACACACTGTAGTCAGCTGACACCTTAACAATCATGTGTGTGGCTATTTTTTATACTAGTATTTAAAATTCATATTTCAGGTGTGTCTTCTGACCTCTAGATGGCCATGGACTTAAGTTGCCAGGCACTGTAAAAAGCTGGACTGCCCATAATCTATCTGTTGTGTAAGGGTTTGCTGTTTTTCATGTTCCAGGAAAAGAATAACATTTAAAGAGAATGTTATCTTTGTGATTTGGATTACTTTTTTCCCCCATTGATAAAAGGAGAAAACATGAATGCTTTGACTTTAAAAATATTTGAGTGGAACCTCTGTTAATGTTGAGAAACAGTGGTAACTCTGAGTCACAAAGTACTTAGTTCAGATATTATACAATCACAATTTGTATCAAGTCCCTCCTTCTGTTTTAATTTTTGTCTGCACCCATTTTTCATTTTGACTTGACAGGGTCAGGATGTAGTCTTAGAATTGGAGCATTTATCTTGGAGTGACAAAGTTTATGCCTTTAATGTTACTTTTCAAATGTAAGAGAAGTTGGACAAATTGTCTGGGTCGTGTCAGGTTGGTTTGCTGTAGTGTTTGCTGCTTATGAGTATTCCCTGTTGGCGCGGGTCTCTAGCCCGGCTGGGAGGACCTCACGACAACAAAGTCTCTTCTCGGGGCAGCAGATCTCAGGGTGCTTTCGTCCACTGTCTGCGGGATGAGGCGCCGAGAACAAAGAGGCAGGGAGCCGGCTCGTTGCTGAGGAGGGTTTATTAAGGGGCTCCGGAGCAGGGAAGAGGGATGTTGACGGGAGAGGTGCAGGGCAGCAAGAGCCCTGGTCAGGGGTGTGCAGCAATTTTTAAGGGAAAGGGTGCGACCAATCACCAAAGGACAAGGGGGAGTGAACAATAAGCAAGCAACCAATGAAAACAGTATGCAGGCGGGGATAAACACAACAGACAACTGCTAACCCAATGGACTCGACAGGGGAACAGAACATTCTGGAAACCGGGGAGGGGAGAGGGGGAACGCCACACCCCGGGTACACCCCAAGGCCTCGCTGGACAAGGAGACAGCCAGAAGGCAAGGCGGGGCCAGAGTGGGACCACTCCCCAAGGCCCGCCTCAGGGGCGGCCTCACACCCTATCGTCCCGCCTCCCCAGGCTGTCCATCTCAGGCTGCTCCTGAGAGGGGGCGGTCCATCGGGGGCGCCCTCCCACAATTCCCCATTTATTTGACACAGCTATTGAATTCCAATTCATTAAAGATATTTACTCAGCTATTTATTTCAACAGCACCAGACACCTGCTACAAGTTATGCTCAGATGTTCTTCTGAATCAGTCTCTGCTTGGAGAGCTGTCAGGGACAACCTCTGGGAACTACTGAAAATCACTTTTGATTATATCTAAGTCAGATCCCTATGTGTTTATGTACTACTCCATGTAAGGCAATTTTTCATACCTGTGGCTATTTGCGTCCTTAGTATTTGGTCATAAAAGCATGTTCAGTGCATAGTCCTCTCCACCCTCATGTTTTTAAAGTTTACCCTACCTTTTGAATTTTTTGAGTTTTCTTTTCTTGTTCTATGAGGTCAAGGCTAGCAGAATCTCATGACATCCAGCCAAAATCCATGGTAAATTTTGGGAACAAATTCATGTGTTCTTCCTTTTTCTCATTTCAGCCTAATAACACTCCCTTGTGTAAATTCTCAGCAAATGACAATTTGACATTTTCCAGATGACACAGGGATAAGAACTGGGGATCTGTTCCTTCCTTTTAAGTCAAAAAACTCAAGTGAAGCCAGCTGGAAATTTTGCCAACCGGAGCTGGACTCACACAGATTTCTCAGAGTGAAATGGGCAGTAGGAAGAGAAATGGAATCCTGCTGTCAGAGAGGCACCTGAAGAGGCAAACTGGAAAGAAGAAGAGACTGTTCCTCAAGTCAGAACTCAGAGGAGGTAAGCATGGTTTCACAAAACCTCCACGCAGCAGAGCATCTGAAGGGCCTGCTCAGGCATCTTGCTGAACTGGTACCTACACGATCACTTTGAAGGAAGAGCTTGTGATCAACAAAATTCTGTGGTGTTGAAACACAACTCTTCCAGTGAATCTCCTGTGCCTTCACAAGTCCATGTGCATCTGGGCACAAGGCTCATGGGGTGATAACTCACAGATGAAGCTGATGTATCAATCTTAACTTGAACACGGACTTTTCTCTCCTTTTTTTGCAGAGGGTAAAGGAAGTGGCCTTATCTTGGGCACTCCCTGACTTCTGTCAGTTGGTGTCATAGTTGGAATGTTATTTCAATCCAATTTCTTTTATCTGAAAGTATTTATGCGAGCAGATAAAGCATTAAGCCTTTATCCTAAAGTGTCCTGCTCCACTTTAGTGCTCCAGATAACATTGACTTGTGCTGGAGCTGCCACTCCGTGGACAGGAAATCAATTCTCTCCCCCATTCTCTGCTTGATCTTTCATGGTTGATAATGGGGATGTGTGTGTGATGCTACTGACAGACCTCAGGATGCAGTCCATTAAGAAGTTAAAGGGAATCTCATCTTCAAACTGTAGGAATCTGCTTTTTTCCCCCTGCTGTAGTTGTATTTATTTGAGGTGGGGAGATGAGTGGGACAGTTCAAACCTGTACTTGCTGCTCTTCTCTGACTTGAAGTCTCAGTTTAAAAGCCAGCAGGTCTCCTCTCACTCTTCTCACCTCTCATAAAGAACTTACTCAAACAGGCCTGTTCATGTTGCTTAGAGAAAGTACTGTTTAGCATGAGTGAATCTATCAAGGACTGTCTTGAAGTGGAATACATGAGATTTATGGATTTGAAATGCAAAACCCATGAACTGAAAGGCAGTCAAATGTTTTCTAAGACTGACTGAGCCCTTTTTAGGAGGAAGCAGAAGTGCTGGGAATGAAGGAGTGAAGTTGAACCTGGAAGAAGGGGACCAAGGAGAAAGGTGTTTTCAGTTTTGCTTTTGTTTCTCACTATCCTACCCTATTTTTAAATTGGCTATGTATCAAACTATATTTCCCTAAATTGAGACTGAGGCATTTTTTAGATTTTTTTTTTTTTTTAAGTGACAATGATTGGTAAATGATCTCCCTGTCCTTATCTCAAGCCATGAGATTTTTAATCTTTAAATCTCCCCCTGCCCTGATGAGGAGGGGGAGTGAGAGAGTAGCTGGGTGCCCCCTGGGAGTCAGCCCCAGCTGAACCACCACAGCCATCCATGAGCTCCCTGAGGTTAGTCCAAGCAATCCATAAGAAGTTCTGGAAAGTTAATCGAGATTTGTGGACTGGGAGATGGGAGTTTAGATTAAATCGTCATATGCAAAAAAACTTCTGGACACAGAGTTTCTTATGGCTGCACTTAATTTTTATGAATGTCTCTGATATAGGAAGAAAGACATGACGTGTAAGCTCTGGTAGAAGCACAAAGAGAATAACATACCTCCCTACATAGGTCTACACATACATATGTAGGAATTCTTGGCTTTTAGTTATAACTAGTAATCAAAGAGAAACAATTAAAAATATTATTGTATGCAATCACAAGCTGAAGAAATGTCTTTAAGAAGTGAGCACTGACTCACTTTCCTTACTCATCTGAATGATGCATGTAAGTGCCCTTTCAGGTCAGTGGAGAGAAAGGAATACTTTTGGCATTTGGTAAATCTGATCTGCCTCTTGGAGCAGTGGCCTGCAGGAAATGTCCAGAGCATTTCCTGGCAGTACCCTCTGTTACTGCTGCTGCAAGCAAAGGACTGACGCTGAAAGACATTTCTTGTACTCCAATACTGCCTTTGGCCCCAGTTATTACTCCATTTCCACCTGGCTCTGGATACTGATCCCTCTCCTTCTCACCTTCCCAGGTCCAACTGTCCTGTACATGTCACACAGAAAATATAGGGACTGGGGCAGGAGGACAGGTGAGAATTGATGGACAGCCCTTAAAGTATAGATACTGTATATTTTTTTGTTTTTTACTCCTAGGATATTCTCTGAGGTTGCTCTGCTTGGAGAAACATTTAGATGTCATTTTAATCAGTTATAAAAGAATGATATTTTGTTGTAATAATAACTGGGAAACTGTTTCCTACCTAACAGCCTTGAATATTATACTCAGCCTTGAATATCTCAGCCTTGAATTTTTCTTCCAAAGAGTTAATAAGCACAGCTCTTATTATTAATGCTGGGGAGAGAACAAAGAGCCACTTAAGGGACACTCCTGTTTTATGGCCAACTAGAGCTGAACTAAAGAGGTCTATTTGGTTGGAGTGGAAATAAATCTGGAATAACCCAGACCACAAAGGCCATACATCTCAGCCACTGCTCACAGGTGCTGCAGTGCAGCTGGGTAAATCCTCTTGGTGCTGAAAGACAAATTCTGTAGGAAGGGCAGGCTACAGGGGTGGTATTTAGCTCACCTACCTTGGAACACTGGCCTGTTGGAAGGAGCCATCTGAGCTACTTGCTTAGAGGCCTTTTATAGTCAGTGCAAGAAATAGGTGCGTCTGAGGTGTGATTTGTCCAAGGCACTTCCCACTTTTCTGCTGGGTTTGATGCCTTAAGATTTTTAGCTTTTATATTTTTCATGTATCTGTGATTTTAGTGAATAACTCTAGACTCCATACAGGGTGCTGCAGCTGCTGTTCCCACCATTTTAGACAAAACAATTCCTCTCAGTTAGAAAATCCAAGGAAGAAGATCCAAAAAATCTCAGAGCCCCAAAATATGTAAACAACAGTGAATTGGGGGGAGCAAGCTTGGCAAAATTGACATCATCACCTGAAGGTGTAATTGGAGGATTAAGGCCCGATATGTTCATGGACAGAATTTATAAAATGTGAAGAACTCATGACTCGTGGTCCATTTTGGGTGTAGCTTCTCGAGTAGGCTTTGTCTGCCCTGAATGCACCTGAAGGCCTTCAGTAAAAGTACTTTTTATTCTCCTAACTTTGTCTAGCCTCTGTTTCAGGTAAGCCCTGCTCAGGCATCAGGTTGAGCCTTGTGGAGATGGAGATGGACCCCTTGTTGGCCTGAGGGGTGCCAATGTTTTGGCCAGAGAAATCCCTACTCTGAGGACTCAGTCAACAGTGTGGATTGGATATGGTAAGAGTAGGGAGAGGCAAAAGAAAATGGTCATGGAAAGTGGCACCAAGATTCCTTTCCATGTGTTGGAAATTCAATTTATGAACTTGCCATTTTTAGGCACTATTTCCATTTCAAAATAAACACATATAGAAAGGGGTTTATAAAAGGAGTGAAATAGCCTGAAAGGAAAACAATGCTCTAATTTTAGCCGAGCAATTATTTTCATTTGGCCCAAAGCTCACTTTTCTAATTTCATTTCTCCTAATAACAATAAAAGTATTTGGGCTGAGCCGCACTGAGGTGATTGTTTGGGCTTAATCACCACACCAAATAGACAAAAAAGTCCCAACCTATTACTTGCCTTTAGACATTAATTTTCCTCCTGCTGTGGGAAACATCTGTGATTACAATGGTAATATCTTCTTGTCTGCTTTTGCTTCTCCTGATAAACAGATTGCTTTATTGGGGACCCAATCTGCATGTGATGTCCTTGATGGCTCCTTTTTGCCCTGCTTCGTCTGTAGATGTTTTAATTGTCACACAGGAGCCCCTGCAAGTGCACAGCTGAGGGAAAAGGGTGACGCTCTGGAGGGATTTTTAAGAGTTAAATCAGCTGATGACTTTTTCCTGGATTTTCTGGTTCTGCCTATGGTATGGAAATGGAGATGTAGTGTAGTAGTTGTCCTTGACATATTTTGAATTCTGCTGACTTTCAACAAAAAAGCAATTTTTGGCGGTATCGGTAAAATAAAATTTGCCAAAAATTGTTTGCCAATGTCTTATGAGATTAAACAGAAGAATCCTTCCTCTAGAAATTTTAGTGTAAACAAATTAAACCCTGAAAAGAAGATGGGGTTTATCTTTGGAATGGAAATATTTTTACACAATTTTTAATGTTGTATTTTCTGGAAAACTTTTTTTTCCATAAATTCCACTTATGGAGAAAAAAACCCGTCTTTTTGGGTTATTTCCAAACCCAGTAATACATTGATTTAGGAATGCTTCTTTGTTGTCTTGTCAGATTTTGTAGCTGAAATGCATAATTTTTCCTTTCTTTTCGAGCTGAACTCCCCTGCTGGGCTCTCTCTCTTCACCACTCCCTGCAAGGTCTGTGGCATTGCCTCCCTGAATCTGAAGTGGGGAGGCGAGAAAGAAGGTCACTGGGAGTGATGGACGCTGTTGTGCATGTAGGAAAATGTGGTATTAAAGGAAATTCATAGGATGAGGATCGAGCTGCATCAAGACTACTTTTGTAAATAAAATATTCATTCTGCACCAAAATATTTATTTTTTTGATCATTGTTTCAGAAGCATGCATTTCTCCCTTTTTTCTCTAGCTCCATTTTTAGATCATCACTCACTGATAGCTATGAAATGAAATAGGCCAGCGCCAACCCATCACAGTTTGTGATGGCCACCCAGGATTCATCTCAACACAAAAAAAACCCAAAGAGCATCTTAGTGCTGGATCTTAATTCCTTAGAAACATCAGATATTTTGCACTGACATGGAATAAATTCTATGATTCAGATAACTCACTTTTAAAATCCAAGTCTCTTTGTGAATTGGTTAAAAATTTGAACTTAGCTGCTCTTCATTTATGCCCTATGCTGCAAAATTTTGTTAATTTAGGAAGTCTTTGGGAGAGAGGAATAGTTACCTTCAAGTTAATCTGACTCCTAACTCCAGGTAGAGGGATCAAGGATCAGCTTCTTAATACAGTCCCAGTGGTTCTAAAATTAATAAATGTCCTTAGCAAACACTACCATTTCTTCATTGGAAAACTAGTTATATTTGTGGATAACCCAAAGAGATTTGCCAAGAACTTCTACGTTTTATACTTTCCTAATTAAGAAAATTAAGGTGTGCTGTTTCTACATGACTGAAATCAAGACCATTCAATACATTATGTACCTACTTTCCTGCTTCTCACTAGTGGGATGATTCTTATAGATGCTTTTGACTATATTATTCATTATCTACCAGTCGTGTTTTCAGCATTTTATTACAGTTTGACAGACTAAACAGCTGTTTAAGTACAAGTATATATTTTTCTTGGTCTTTGTTCAGAATTGCTTTAGCTCTTGTGAAGAACTGATTTCCAGCTGGGAGCCAAAGCAGTTTGAAATGTCTGCAACAGACAGCTGAGGATACAGTTTAATTAGCCTACTTTGATCTTTTCTATGGTGGCTGATGATTTACTACAGCTTGCAGCATGGTGAGGCAATTATATTCATGGTCATTATGACAGCATCCTTTGAGCCAGAGTTATTGTAGAAGTAAGATTAATTATAATGGGATTTTGTGGGGCCCAGAAACAAAGATAAAGTAATGTTATATTCAGAATACTGCAATAAAGGAGGACTTCATAATCAAAATATTGGGTAAAACTTTGGCCTGGATGAGGTTAATAGCAAATCTTTGTAACTTTAGAGAGGAATTCACTTGCAGGCTGTGCCAGCCGTAGAGTAACTTGGGCAATTTTCTGGAAGATCTTGTCTGTGTCCTCTTGCTTGGGCTGATGCCACTATCAGCCCAGGATATGGTAGCAGTGCTTTTCTTCATTGCCTTCAGAATTATATTCTTTCTTATAGAAACACAGAGGAAAATTTTGCAGAATATAGTTAGGTACATTGATAACTTGAGCATTTTTCTTTCTTTGACCCTTGTATTTTACTGACAGAACTTCTAGATTATTGTCACTGCTCAGACCCACTGCTGAACAAGGCTTTAGGAGAGGACCTTTCCTGACAGCTGTTGTCCTACCCCACCTGCCAGGGAGCACCTCTCCATGATCTGGTGCAGCCTTTCTGTTTCATGGGAATTTTGGGTCCATGAATCCCAGCAGGGTTCAGTTTACAGACGGCAGCAAGTTCAGGGGAAACCACTGTCAAACTGCAAGGCATCATATAAATTTCAGATGTCAAAGTGCTGAAAAAGTGGAGGCTTATCCTCTGAAGTCCAGCTTTGGGAAAATTACTGAAATGAATTAGCTAGATAAGCCCATAAAGAGGACAATTACAGTGATTTTTCTCTGGATGTTTATATATTTATACATATTCACAAAAAATTGTTTTTGAAAGTAATAAAATACTATAGCTGCTGTGGGGAAGAAGAAATGAACAAGGGATGCTGGGAGTAGGAGCTGGCCAGAGGGCTGCTCTGCAGCTCACAGGTAGGTGAGTACTCACCTTTGCCACTCAAGGGAAATGAGAGTATGTGATTTAGTGCAGTTCCTGGCTTTGGTTTGTTTTTTGTTTCATCCAGCCTTTCTACAGTCTCTCCACTAAGGCAGGTTGCTGGTGAATGCCAGACCTTGCCCTGGTGGCTGTGGTTTGATCTGCTGTGCTGCTGTGCTCGCTGCCTCGGCATTGACGTGCAAACACAAACCTCAGTGTCCCGCGGCTTTTGGACACAGCTATTTCTGTCCCTGTCTCCACAAGCTCTGCCAGCACCTCTCAGCAGAAGTGTTGGGCATGGGAGGGGGTTGCTCTCGTCCCTCCTGCCTGCTGCTCTTCAGCTGTCAGCTGCCCAAGATGAGCCATTGCCTCTTCCCCCTCGGAAGGGAGCTGGCCTCACTGAACACAGTGTTTTCCCAGGCACTGCTGTCTTTGGTGGTTTCTCATCAGCATGCTACTCTCTCCTATTAGTCACTGATAGCAGGTGGCTTAGGGGGGTTTAAGGCCAAAGATTAAAGGGCCATAAGGAGGGAAATGCAGGAGTCCCCCTGCCTCACTGCTCGGGCAGTGGGGTGGCAAGTTCTCCTCTCCACTGTCTGTGCTGGAACAGCTATATTGCAAATTTTTTTGCTTCACCCATGCATACTACTTCATTCAGAACAAGTGAAAATCTCAAAGCTTCTGCCTTTGACTGCTTTCAATTAAATGCCTGAGAGGAATCCTTTGTCTTCAACATTTCAGACCACATGAGCAGTCATGGGTTAAAACCTCCCCAGGCAGACGGGAGCTGCGAGAGCCACCCCAGACAGTGACCCTTGGATAATGAGGTCACTGAGAGATTTCAGAGCCATATGTTTGTCTCTGCCCAGGTGCTTTGAGGATGTGTAGACATGTGTCAAGGATATGTCAAAGCTCATGGACACTTCTACAAAGCTCAGGATCCACTTACCGGACATTACCCTTCTGTGTATCTGAGAGGGGCTCAGTGTGGCACCTCAGACCAGGCTCCTGAAATGATTTTATTTACAGCTTCTATCTTTCCCGATCAGTGTTAAAGAGGAATATTACTGCACTCCTTCTGTGGTTCTTATCCTTTAAAGGATATAATTTTAAAAATTATTGTCATTATTATTGTTATTGTTATTGGAATTTTTTTACTTTCTTTTTTCCCGTGGCTTCTGATAACTCCTGGTGTCTGTGGCCAACGTTTATCTTTTTTCCTATCAACTGTTGATACAGATGAGTTGCTGTCTCAGTACAGAGTTATTCTGCATTGCTTTGTGGGATTGCCCTCTTGTTTTCTTTGAGTTTTACTTTTGCCAGACTATAAAATGAGAGGAGCCCTCTGTGCATAAGGGCTGGCAATCCTATTTTGAGGGTATTAAATACAATGCAAATGAATCCTGTGATATGGACAAAGGGGCTCAGTGCACTCTGCAGAAGCTGCAGGCTGCAAGTGTCAGACTCACCTAAATGTCTCTGTCACTTAGGGTTGAGTGCCTAAGTAGGCAGGATTTCCAAATGGAGCCCAAACCTGACTCCTACAGCTTAGAACACCTCTTGTGAAACCAGGCCATGGTGCTTCAGTTTTTAATAAGGACTCAAGTCCTTGACTACTCCACACAGTAGTGGGAGGAGGGGATTCGTGCATTGCCCTAAATGTAATGCCTCCTGTTAGCTTTTGATATGTCAAGATATCCAGCCTTAGTGGGGCTGCTGAGTGCTCAGCATTGATTTTGGGTATCACTCTGGGATTGTCCTCTGGCAGTGTGGCATTGCCCAGGATGGAGGGTGGTGACACAAGACAGCTTGCTCAGCCCGGACCCTCACGGAGTCTCTCGCAGAAGTGGCGCTTAACTGGGTTTGGAGCCCTTCCTCTTTACAAAGAGAAAAATCTGAGGGAACTTTAGCAGGATGAAACTGCAGTTTTACAATGTTAGCGAGTAATTTGCCAGACTTGCCTGGAGGTGGAATATCATCATTTCTGCAAACACCCTCTGCTCCTGCCCTGCTCCAGAGACAGCTCTCGTTTCTCATCCTCCTTGGAGACAGGGTGGCCCTCAGTGGCCCCCACATACTATTTAAACCCAGAGCTCTCCCTCCTTCTGCTCCGTCTCCTTTGCAACTGGTAACTCTTGCAAGAGCCTTGCAGATCCCTACCTTCTGAACCTACTGCCAAATGTTAGTTGGAGGCTGAAACTTCTCATGCAGGTCCCAGTGAGGGACCATGGTCTCACAATATAATGATAATAATTATTCTTCAAATTAGACTTTGCGCTCTGCAGATTTGCTCATTGCTTTGCCTCTCTGTTGGCTGATTGCCTGAAATAACAAAGCCAGAGATTGTCTGCAAGGCAGTACTACATCTTATTTTAATAATCATAACTCATTGCTTTTTTTTTTTTCCCAGAGAAAACTTCTGAAGAACCCCCTGGTTTTGACCATATTTTGTAGGTCTATTGGATTGTAGAACAAATGAAAAACATTCATAGGAAGGTGTTGAGAGAATGGGTAACTGTTACATGCCTGCAAGGTGACAAATTCTGGCTACTGTGTGCACATGAAAGGAGTAGGAAAAGAGTCTGGAGACCTGTCCAAGAGCACAAACTGGAAAGGGGCCAGATGGTTTTTCTTGCTGCTTGGGTAGCTCTACAATGGGAACAAAATTCTTCCTTCTGGCCCCACCCTGGTGATTTGAATTAGTTTGATTTTTTTCAGGTGCCAAACCCTGCCGGAGGCGGGGAACAGTAAACATAGGAGGCATGGGGAGAGAGGTGCTCCATGAGATGTTTTCAGTCAGTTATATCTGGTTTTGTGGGGTGAATGTACCATCCATTAGGACAGTGCTGCCAGGAGTTTATGTCACGGGGTTCAGTGCTGAGGCAGAGCTAGCTCTAACCAGCACATTGTAGGCACCTGAAAGCTGTAGGCTCCACATTTCTCTTCACAGAGGATTAGTGCTGTGGCTGAAGCATAGGCAGCATTTTGGGTACAACATCCTGAAATCTCCCACAGCAGGCACAGCTTACAGAAAATTTGCTAAATAACCTAAATCTCTGTAGGTCTAGCATGCAATCATTTTTATGCCAGATCCTTGCATCTTCTTTGTCCACACACAGTTTGGGAGTTAGCTACAGGCTGTCTGATTATCTCAGAGGATATTCTGAGATCTCAGGTTATTTTTGTTTTTATAAAGTGTTCTGTGCAGGTTGTTATGATAGTTTCCAAAGAGGAAAAGGCTATGTAATTACGCTGTCTGTCTCTGTAATTCCTGAAGTCATGAGCTGATTTGATCCAGATAAAACCTGAAGAGCTCAGTCATGGTATTTTCTGCTTGGCAGTACCTGGGTAGCAAAGTGGCAGGTACGGACTGGGGAGTGTCAGAGTGCTGGCAGCAGATGCTGCTTCTGAAGAGTTGCTGCAGAAGAAAAAGACATGGAGCTGAGATTTAGTGTGGAAATGCATCAGTAGGCTCTTTAGCACATCCCTGAAAACGAGTAGGTGAAATTAAGTACCTTAAGGTCACTTTTATTCGAAATAAGTGTAGAAATACCAGAAAGGATGTGATGGGGGAAAGATAAGATAGGGAGAGCAACTAACTCTTCTCTTTTTATCTTCTCGCTTCCTTGTGTTATATGCTATCTTCTCTTCTATAATAAGATAAGTATTTTCCTGCATCTGGTACAGAGATTTTGATTTTTCCAAGAAGATAGTATAAACCCAACATCATCTAATGACTTGTGCAGCCTGGGCCATTTCAGACAATGAACACTTGTCAGTTTAGTGAAGGTGCCAGGGCTGTAACAATCAGTGAATGAATTCCAGCAATGTTTTGGACAGCTTCCTGCTTCCAGTTGGCATTCACTCTCCTGAATTCTCTGCTTGAACTCTTGCATAGGAGTAAGGCATCAAGCCATTACTGATTTTTAAAGCTGGTTCCCTTTGGCACCAGTTGCACTTCAGCTGACTCCTGCAAACAAACGAAACGTTTTTCAAAGTTTTGTGGAAATTTGGAAGGAGTCTCCCATTCCTCACTGCCTGTACTTGGAAAATAAATAAACTGCTGTATATTCCTCTACCTGACAACGCATAGTCTTTGCCTCTTCTGGAGCTGACAGTGGTTTCCTACCCATGATCCTATGTGCGGGTTTTCTTTCAAACTGTTTTTCCCTGTTACCTGATGGTATCCCAAGCCTGAAACAATAAGAAAGACTTGAGTTGTCAGACTGATTTATTTCTTTGTTGAAATACCAATGAAATGAAACAGGCACAAGCCAAAAGTTTCCATAATCAGGAGATTAATATTAGGCTCCGACATTTTTATTTAGACTAATAAATAAATAGGTATGGAAAACTGCTGAATGGCTCCCAGCAGCTGTGTTTAGGGTTGCTGGTTTTGAGTGCTCAGTTCCTACGAAAAAGAGAGAGTTTTACCTGTATGCATAGGTCTAAAGGAAGATGTGTGTGCTGAGTGTCTATATTTAAATCCTGGCCAGAACAATGTTTCATTTCACATGGTTTAATAGGTAGGCATATTCCAGCTGCCAGTGTCATAAGTCTGATGCTAAGCTCATGCTAAAATCATGGCCTAGAATTGATTAATTCAAGCTCTGTTCTAACAAGGAAATCAAAAGATCACTGTCGCTTTTAGAGCTTCAGATTTCTGCTTGCTTTCCCATATCACCTTCTTTCAGCTGCCCAAGAGCTGTACATTTTCCTGTAACTATCATCATAACAACTTTTGATCAGAGTGAAAAAAACTCAGTCTGTCTGCAGTACAAACTAGAAACCTGTTTTACTCCACTCGGCATCCAATCCAAATCTACCCAAAACTTTATGGGCTGCCACAATTGCTTCATGGACAGAGCTAATGGGGGGGTTGGTTTAGCTAGAAAGGTTTGTGCCATGATGCAAATGGGATGCATGTGGTAAAGTTTCTGAAATCATTAAAAAAAAAATTTTAATAAGATTTCTCTGGAAAATATTTGCTAGAAGAAAGTTAGAGCATTGATTCAGAAAGGCTGAGATTGTAAGATGCCAGAACAATCTGCTGTGCTGTGAGATTTCCGTGGAAGACTTCCAAAACCTATGATCCAATCAGTAACATGTGATTGCCTCCTGCCTGAAGACAGAAACTACTGATTCTGGGTCCAGCTTTTTTTCCTGATTTCCAATAAGTCAGGAAGTGATGTGGGCCAAATGGTCAAGGGCTGAGGAGCTATTTTAATGAGGATCACAAGCTGAAGCTGAGCCAGCACAGGGATTCCCAAGAAGTGGTATGTCAGATGGAAATGTGCACATCCTGAAGGAGAAGTTACTGCAAATGTGTGGTGGCTTTGAAAGATGTAGACTCCACAGAGACTGTGGATTTTCCATCCTCTGGAAATATTCAGAACTTGACTGGAGAGTTCTCTGAATCCAAATTTGAATTTAGCCCTGCTTTTCAGCCAGGTGCTGGACTAAATGATCTGCAGATGTCCCTTCCAAACCCAAAATTTATTATATTAGTATTCTTTTAATTTCTCTGTGTGTGTGTGTGTGTGTGTGTGTGTAATTTCCTGGGTTGTCTAAGTTGCAGCCTTGTAATCTTGGTCAGTAGTAAAGTGCCACAAAGCCACCTACAAGAAAGTGGGTTTCTCCATAGTGGATTTCTGATAAAAATATGTAAAAATGGGAAGGGGAATATTAGAAAAGGTTTTGTAAGTAGTCAGTTTGGCAGCTGTGAGAAGGAGAAAAGGTAACTGAAGGGGACAGACTTTGGGAGTTATGTCAGCAGGTTCAATCTCTCAGTTTTGCCTTTCACATCTCTACTGTAGTCACCTTTATACACAGCACACATGATGGAATCCAGCCAGGGCCTTGGGAGCATGCATGAGCTCAGTGCTTTTCCAATCACATTTTCTCTGGCATTGGTCAGAGTGGGGCATTTCTACAGCTGATGTCTCCTCTGGACCTCCATGCAGCAAAACAAAACCGCTGAGTATTTCAGGTCGCTAGGGCTCTTCATTGCACAAACAAATAACAGCTTGATGAGCTTTTCCAGGGCAGAGAAGAACAACTGGCTCTATTTGTTTGGAAATGTTGATAACTATGTTTGTCAGAAAGTCAGAGTGACTGGTGAGAGTGTCTTTCCATTTTTAGTTTTTTCCTTGAGATTCATAGGTTACAAGTTTGGAAGGCACAATAGTGCTGACCTAGACCATTGCCCTATGTAAAACACATTGCAGGACATCCCTGAATTCATTCTCATTTTTCCTCATCTCTTTTGGGAAAGACAAATCATGATGGAAATGTTTCTGGTAAAAAACTCCAGTAAACTGTATTTCGTTTTTCAGTAGTTACTTGCCTTTCTGGTGAAAAATCTGTGTATTTATCTTCTAGCTTGTCAAGGGACCATTAAACTATCAGAACTTTGTTAAACATCTAAAGAAGTTTCCATCATCTACTCTTGTTCCTCATGGAGGTTGTTACCAATGCAATTAAATTATCACTTTGATGAACTGAACAGCTGAAGCTCTATCCTGCATGATCCCAACACTCCTTCAAAGTTGCACCTAGTAGGGGTAGATGCCTACATTTTCTGTCTGTGGGTATATTATATAGTGCAAGTCTCCTGCATGACTCAGATGTTATTCACTCTGCACCAAGGGATTGTCCTCCATTTTTTTTCTTTTAAACTTGCATGCTCAGTGCATGTGTTTTTAAGGTGTTTTCTTTGATTTGTTAAGATGCTTGTAACCACCAGAATTTATAGAAATGGGAACATGCTATGGCTGCTCTTATTCCTGCTGGATTTGACAGTTTGAGCAGTTGTGGCCTATAAAGAAGGGCAAGAGGGCTGACAGGAGTGAACCCCTCCACTAATTTCGGGGCTCTCTTTAAAGGTGAAAGTAAGTCCTGCCACGTTTCTTAAAAATCCAAACATTGATGAAGTTCTACTCAGACCTCATGACCAAAAATGGCCATTATTCTGGGGCACCTGGAAGTCCAAAGTCTTTGGGAATCACTGTTGGAGCTCATGGTGCTCATACAAAGGTGTCTGGGAGCTGTGTGAGCCTTCTCTCTTACTCAGGTCTGTGTCTGAAGATAATTTTTTTGAATGCTTCAGCCAGTTTTCCAGATATATTCTTGGAGCTGTTATCCCAGTAGTAAGAATAATACATTTACAATGATTTTTTTTTTTTCCAGAAGAATTAATGTAGCTGTACTTTGTTCCTTCCGTGCAATTTCTTTTAATTTGCCTTCAGGTCTTGCTAAAATTTGTTTCTAGGCTTGTAGGAGATGAAGGGCACTTACATTTGCTCTAGAAACACAAGGAAGGAGATAAAATCAGGCAGGGTGTGGAGCTGTTACTTCTTGGCAAGGGGAACATCTCCTTTGGGATGGAAAGGACAGGGCTCTTGGGTTGCTCTTGGGGGTCAGTCCAGCCTGAGCACATCTGGGTGAGAGGCAGGAGGGTGCCCAGCAGCAGAAAGAGCAGTGCCTGGAGGCACAGGCAGCTTCTGGGGAAATGGGAACCCTTCAAAGTGGTGCTTGTGACTTTTGGGTTACCTGTAGGGGTATGGAAGTAATAAAGTTTAGACAAAAAATCGTTCCTACAGGGAAAACTATAGGAACCAATGAAAAAAATAAGAAGTAGTTGCTTGAGAAATCTCTTAAAGTTCTTTATACCGGTGTCTCCCACTCCCTGTTCATTTTTAATTTGAGTTTTTAACATAAGACTTGATTAAAAACCACTGCCAGATGGTGAAATCAGCATTGTGAAGAGGTGTCAAGTGAAGAAAAATGAAAGAAGGAGGGGAGATTCTATGTTAATTTATCCAGGGAATATGACTGAGATTATTACTGTCTCTTTAAAAATATGATGTAATTCTCATAAGTTTTCCTTTTTTTTTTTTTTTTTAAATTACTCATTTTCTCAGCTGCTGCTATAGAGGAACTGAAACATGATGCCACTGTTCTGATCAAAATTGCTCTGGTAACTTTGGAATCGAGCTGCTTTGTCGAGAGTTTAGTAAAAATACAGTGTCAGTTCATGTACTGGAGAAGGGTTTCTTATTTTGAGAAGAGTACTTGGCATATTATTAAAATTGTATTTCTCCTATGAGTTTTGGCTTGTGTTCCATAGTGACAATATTATTTGGTTGTCTCAGTGAAATAACCATGTTTTATATTTGCTTTGTTACAGAATTAAAATACTGTCTTATTTTTTTTTTCAATGACGTAATGGAAAGGAAAAATTATGAGGAAGCCTGGCATATGGGTCATTTAAAATCAAATCCATGTTTCCTGATAGGATTCTGTTCATGCACATGTGAATACTGTGCCTAAGTGTGTTGAGCATCACAGAAATGTTAAATGTTACTAGGATTTTGTAGACTATAGCAGCACAGGAAAGGCTACAGGGAAAGGAAGTGAAACAACTGCAGAAACAATACAGAAAATATACAGATAAAACAGGAAAAGAAGAAGTGTCAGAGGGGGGATGTGCCAGAGCAAGTACTAAATTGGAGCAAAAGCAAATGAAGAACAAACTCTGCCTTTGAAAGGAGCTTGACTTTAGGGTTCTTAAATGTCAATTATGGCTGACAGCGATCTTTAATTAACCTTACCCCTGGATCTTAAGGGTGAGAGAAGGATATCAGGGAGAGCAAGAGGTATGTGTAGATATTGTAGCAGTGTTAAGGAGACGCAGATTGCTGGGGATTGTGTTAAGCATTATGAGATACCCTAATTCATCTGGAGTAGGCTAAGGGACAGGTGGTGCTGATGACAGCAGCTCCCAGGCATTCCAGGGTGTGAGTGGCCACAAATTTCTCTGCTGAAGTGACAGAAGTCTCTATTCCAGACATGAGGAAAATCTTACAGAGAAACTCTCCAGGTCCAGTAAGACAGATAAGTGCCTTAAACAGATGAGAGAGAGATTTCAAAGTGTGGAAAAAGGGGCATCAGCAGTCATAGAGGTCAAAATGGGGTGGAATGCAGTGCAAATTGGCAAACACACCTGAGGCACACCAGAAAAGGATGTTAAAGCAATCAACAGAATGTTCTTTAGTGGTATAGGAAGAGAAAAGACTGCTATGCAGTGAGAATTTTACAAGTGTTAAGTATACAAAATGTGACACCAAAATTAAAAGATTACTTGGATTCAGTTTTCAATAACAACTATGGCACTGATGATGAGGTAAAGTCATAATAGCCAATGGGAAAGCAAACAAGAGAAGTTTTACTGCTAAAAAACTACAGCTCTGATACAGCTGAGGATGGGAGAAAATGCAGTGTGACTTTGGCCAAGGTGTGTAGCAGCTGTGTAAATGGATAGGCTCCCATATAAAAAAAGAAGAAATGCAGATTTCCAGGTTTCTTAGGCCCAGATTTCAGGTTTTTTGGGCACCTATATGGGAAACACAGGCATGGTGCAGGATGGAGGGAGGAGCAGAGGGTTTCCAGGGTGGGTGAGCACCCAGAGAGGCAAGAGAGGAGGGAGGACTCAGGGAAAGGGCAGTGTCTAGGGAGTGACACTGTGCAATGTGTCTGTATTAACGACAAGAAGGTTGAAAAGAAGGATTTGCTGGTGACATTTTGTACTTTCTTGAAGCTGAGAGGTGTGTCCAGTATTGCAGAGTGTGTTGTTGCCTTTGAGAAGAGCTGGGTGCCCTGGCAGACCGGAGTTACAGAAGAGGTGACACTCAACTAGACAAAATTCAAACCTCTGTCCCTGCAAACTAAGAGAAACTTCTGCAAATAAACTGTGAATTTGTTATGTGTGTGGGTTCATATATCAGTTATGGGAGGCTCATGTACAGATAATCTGCTAAACGAAGAAAAAAAAGAAAAGGAAATTTGCCCTAAAAGGCATTAGGGGAAATACTTTCAAGTGACTTATTATACACAGAGAATCACAACAGAAGATGCTGAAGAGACTTTTAGGTGGGATGCTCACTTCTAGCCATGGACATTCAGAGCTGAGCTGTAGACAAGGATTGCTAAAGATAATTGAGTAAAGGAGCATCTGATGCAAAAAATGCTAAAAGAAATTGTCCTACTTAGTATGAAACATTAAAAGCTTTGGAGAGGACAATCCATAAGAGAGAGTGAAAAAACCCCTAAACAGCTCTACTGAAGGGATGAAAATGGGGATCAAGTGAGTACAGTGAATATCTTTTTCCTGGAAAATGGGAATGAATTCCTAACCCCAAGAGGTGCTGAACTCTGAGAAATCATTAAAAGCCTGTATGACTTTAAGATGGAGCTGGCAGTTTCTGAAACGGTTTATATAATGCTGCTACCAGCAAAGGGTTGGATAAAAGACTGCTTGTCAGATGGAAAATACAAACATAAGAAAAGATGAAAAACTGTTTTTGTATCTATGAAAGCTGCCAAATCAATCAAAAAATAATGAACACAATTAATTCCTGGGGTTTTTTTTCCCTTAAGTTTGAGGCACTTATGAAGACTATGTCAACAGTTGTGGCTAATTTAGTTGAAAAGTGTGTCTAAACTGTGTGACACAAGGAAAGAATGATGGATAATATTTCTTTCATCCAAAAATAAAAACCAAAATAATCTGCAATACTGCTGGCCATCATTACCAGCAATAAATCTCTACTTGAACTTAATTATGTACTGACATTAAATGGCATTTTGTACATACTCTGCCAGCATAAGATTGCTCTTCATTTGGCTTCTCTCTCTGACAGAATGCTCTCACCATGAGTGTGAATGAGTTTTATGTATCAATTGCAGCATTGTTTGTTAGCTTCTCCTCCTCAGAGAAAAAAACCTGATGGGATAAATATGAGTACTGAATGTGAACCTCATCTCATGTAAAAGGTACAAATCCTCACAATTTCAGGTGAAAAACAAAATTAATGAAGGGAGTATCGACATGTCTCCAGAAGCAGAATTCTTCAGGGCAATTGAAATGTTGCTCTGCAGATTTGCTATCTGCTTAAGATTTCCCCATAATTTGTATTTTCCAAAAAGGGCCAATCTGTCCATAACATATTACATCTTCTAAACACTTTGTATAGCATTAACAAGTGGGGCACTCCCTGCTCGTACATCTTCCCTTTCTAATGATGCTTAGTGCACATTTTGTGCTCATAATGTCTAGGTCCCTTTAAAGCCAGAAAAAGAAAGTTTTTTCCCTTCTCTGACTCCTGTGATATGATTTGCTCATAGCTTTTCCTTCTCCACAAGGTTTTACATGGATTTCTCCCTTTTGAATTGATGAAACACAGCTGGTTATATAATCAAACTGCAAATATCAAGCTATGCCAGCTAATGGGTGAACTTCAAACTGAAAAAGGAAGACATTCAGAGAAATGTGCATTTCAAAGTGTAGATTATACCTGGATATTCTCTTTGTTCAAAACTTCAGCTTTTACGTTTTTGTTCATTCCAATATCCAGGATCATAAACACACACAGATTCTGTCTGCATGCAGCAGATAGAGATACATATGCTTGTGTTTTCATTACTACCTCATCTCCTTTTGGGACTGTTCTCTTGTGTCTGCTGTTCCTTTCCCCTTGTCATGTGCTTTCTGCTGTGCGCTTTCCCCCTCATCTAAAGATTTCTGTAACCTTCCCTTCTGCTGCTCTCAGTCTCTCCCATTCCCTCTTTAGTCCAACCCTCCTGGCTCTGATCTTTCTTCAAGGCAAAATTTCTTTTCCCTCAATCAAAATCACACTTTACCTGACTCTTCTTTTGTAAATTTGTGTTTTTGCATCCTGTACTGCTTGCCAGTGTTGTTTCCAGGACTTTGGCCATCTTCTGCTCCTTCTTCAAACATGCTACCTCACAAGTAGTTGGGACTTAGAAGCTGCTATTCTTTCTATCCTGAGTGTCTATATTTTCGTCCTTCCCTTTTCTTCTATTTTTTCTTCTTAACTCTTCCCTGAGATGTTCCCTACGTTCTCTTCTGTGGCTTCACTCAGACAAAAAAAGAAAAAGAATAGAAAAAAGAATCACCCAGGATGCATGTTACTGACTGCAAAGATGTAATTATTGACAAATTAATTGCACTTTCAATGTCTTGCCTAACTTCAGAGGTCTAAAAGGTAGCTGTCTTTTCTAACGTGTGATCAATCCACCCTGGTTGTGAAAAAGCTATACTAGTAAGAGAAAAATTGTTCACAGCATTATGTTCCATCCTCTCTTGTACAGGATTGCTATAATTCAAGTCATAAGGATTATGTTATTTAAAAGTCTATGAATCACTTTATCCCAGAAACTCTAGAAAAAGCCTCTATGATCTCCAGCAGCTCTTGGTAAAACTCAGGAGATGTAATTGTTTAATGAGCTGTCCAAATTGTAAAATAAGGTCTGTGAGCACAGATGACCATCACAACCTTCACCAGGCTATGTTCCAAGCACAAAGTTCCCTGACTATGCCTTTCTTGTATATAAAAGGAAAAACAAGCATTTGGAAAATGAACAAAACATTTTAAACTATTAAATTAATTATGGAATTAATTATAAAATTAATCACTCCCTTTTGCACTCTTCTTTGTTTTAGCTCAGTGATATAAGCTTCTTTTCTGATCTTTTTGTTCATAATCTGCCTGCTACTCTTCAAAAATTTCTGTTGGAAGAGGAGTTTCCACGCAAAATTATTTTAAATTCAGACACTTCATTCTCTTCCCTTGTGCTGCAAGTTAGGCTTTACCTCATGTCTCAGATAAATTTTTACTTATTTTTATCTCCCAGATGATTTTGCAGTAATTTTTCTGTGTCAAGAAAGATTACGTTACCTCTGCCCATTTTTTTTTTTTTTCAGACTGCAGAAAGGCCAAGATTGGTATGGATGCCTGGGTGTGCTGCCCCTCAGCTGAGAGAGCCTCCCAGAAGTGTTAATGGCATCCAGATTAGTAGTTCATCAAGACCCCATCACATCCACCTGCAGTTTCATGATGT
The DNA here is from genome assembly GCA_013397895.1 of Origma solitaria. Lineage (NCBI taxonomy): Eukaryota > Metazoa > Chordata > Aves > Passeriformes > Acanthizidae > Origma > Origma solitaria. The sequence goes on from VZRL01001192.1 coordinate 385,512, forward strand.
GCTCGGAAAATCCAGCTTGTAGAGAGGAGATCAGAGCTATGCAGTTCTGGGATGTTATGTTTAGCGATTGTTTCCTTTGCTTTCTAGACCTGATGAGATAGTTCTGGGAGCAGTTCCAAAACGAAGGCTTTGTTGGGGTTCAGTAAGAAAGGCTCTGTGTTTCACAATGTGGTTTTGTTCCCTTATAAAAACTTAAGAAACTCACAGTAACAGCCCCAAATCATGCTGCACACAGAATGATTTTCAGAGCTCCCTCTGGGAAGATCTCTGCATCATTTTGCTGTGGCAACCAGATAACAGTGAGGAGCCCATGCAGTGAGAGTTTCTGGAAACTGTTGACACAGCTCACAACAATAGATGTGCCTGCTCACTCGTGAAAGTCGCACAAAGCCAGGAAAACCTTCAAGCAAAACAGTGTGATTAGTCTTTGCTGTCAAATACCCAGGTGAGGAACTTATTAGTAGTGAATACACAGTAAAAACCTGCCTTTTTAAAAAAAGTGTAGCTTTTGCTAAATCTTGTTTCAACACAGGTCTCTCAGGATAGTTAGTAAACCTTACAAAGGGTTGGAAGGCAAATTTAAGTGAGACTCTGGTGGGTGCTTTTTCCATGCTTACAGGTTAAAATGAGACCTGGCTGACATTCAGCCATCCAGAAATATGAGTGTTCCTGCTGTCTTTCCTTCACTAGGAACAGGTGAGCTCACCTGCAGCTGGCAAGACCCAGGTGTCCATGAGAGGAAAACACAGGGCAGTTGTTTAAAGAGCTTGGCCAACACTACTGAGAGGAAAATGGTGAATAAGCAATCCTGGAACATCTTCTGTACTCCTTGGAGAAGATTTAATTCATGCCACCGATTACAGCATTTCCAGGCAGCACTGAGCCTGAAATCAGTATAGCCTTTACTTTATCTCAGCACCAGTGGTGGTTTCAAATGCCTCTCGTGTGAGATAACCAAAGGCTCTTGGAAGGCAGATGGTCGGAGGTAATGCAGTAAAATATGAGTAAAACAGGTTGAAAACTGTCTGCAAATAGCCCAGAGACAGCAGCAAACTGTATACAGTATTCTGAATCTAATGCATTTCTAATTGTCACTTAGAGGAGATCATGCTGCTTCTCTTTTTGGTGGATCTCCTAATATTTTCTGTGCCAGTGTGTTGGGTTTGCATGGCCTGGATTTTGGCAGTGGTGAAGGGGGCACAGAGGTGGTTTTTGTGAGAAGCTGCTGGAAGCTTCCACCATGTCCTGCAGAGCCAATCCCTGATGGCTCCAAAGCTGGACATGCTGCTGGCCAAGGCTGGGACAATTAGAAATGGTGGTAATGCCTCTGTGATTGGCATCTAGGCAAATTACCTGTCTCTCTTCAACACTGGTAAAAACACAAAAGAAGAAATTATTTTAATGGGACTCCTTTGAGAGACCTAGTTTGGCTGTGACACTGAGATATTCAAACTTTTTTTTTTGATCTTGCATATTTTCTTGCAGAGTCCTACAGACATTCGTCCTGACTGACACTCTCCTCTGGAAAACAGCCAGGAATGACTGGGCCACCACCTGGGCAGAGCTGGGGCACACTGGCAGCATCTGGGGAAGGCTATTTCCTGCACTGTATGATCAGCCTGGCACTGGGTGACTGATGCCGAATTATTTTAATTGAAAAAGAAAAAGGTAATTTTTCATACCAGTATCAACCATCAAGAGGGTGAACTCTCTGCTTGTCGTTTTGTGCTGAGTGAGCCAATAAAAACATCAGCAGCTTTCTGTTGCCCTCGTGGTGCCCTCCTCTTCAGTGAACAGCAGGGCAATGTCCAAACACAAGTCAGTGGTGTGAGGAAAAAGGAAAGCTAATTTGAGTGTAGTGGTCTGTGATTTTTTTTTCTGGAGAGTTTCAATCCCTAGAAAGATTAAAAATGATTGTATCTCTACTACAGGACTGCAGAAGGGTTTAAGGGAATTACAAAACAATTTCTTAAAGTAGTCCTTTTTACAAAAGGTTTAACAAGCCTGTGATATTTCTATTATTTTATTCTTATCGCATGGTGAAATACTTTCCTATTAGAATGGAAATAAGATCTTCTTGTTACCATTTTAGAACTAACTCTCAGTTGGGCTGTCAGTTCAAACAGCAGGGCAAACAAAAGAACCGTGCTGCCTCTGGGAGGTCCCTCATCTGAGAGATATCTGAGGGATTATGAATCAAGTGAGCAGATTTGCAGAACAAATCAAATTATTTCTCTCAGGAAAATTTCTGTCATATTCATTAAAGTCCCTTTCATACAGTGGAAGATCAGGTAGGATTGTAAGAATTGTACATTCTCTCAGTTTTGGCATATCCTTTTAACATTAATTTCAATTCATGTTAGAAGAATTTTTCTTTGCACAACTGATCTCAAATGTCAACAAAGTCTCCCCTGCTAGCAGCTCTGTGCTGCCATAAATCACATGGTTATTGCACTTTAGGGATGTTTGAAGCTCAGTGCCCGTGAAGACCCATTTATATACGAAAAAAGTCCACCAATTTAGCAGGCAATCTGACAGATGGATTCTGTCTCCATAGGTATCAAGTAACCACTCCATCACTTAATCATTTATTATAACAATAATCACCACGAAAATTTCCCAAAGGGAGGCTTCGATTTTTCACTTCTGAAGCCACACCAGCGGAATTGAATCTGATCTTAGTATTCATGTCTTCTTATGAGCTGTTCTCTATATCTCTGTGCTCACAGATAGGCATGAATGAAAATTAAATGAATGAATACTTATAGAAAAACAGATTGTAGTAACGTACTGGAGGTGGGAAGGAAATTAAACTGGGGAAACTGTCAGAGACTTCTGATGGCCTGAGAAAGCATTGTGGGATCCATCACTGAATGTGTTTCCATTGTAGCTAGGTTATTTATCTGAAGAGATATGAGATGCGAAGAGACCACACAGAAAATGTTCTCTTAGTTTTAATATTTCATATCTGTGAGCTTCTACTACTGTCCAGACATGTGCATTGCCATGCTGACCAACAAAGACAACCTGGACTGAGCTGCAACCGCAGGTCACAAGCTAATTTGGTGCCATTTGCTAGTCCAGGTATTATTTTACAATGAGGTGAAACCTGTGTGTGCTGTGAGTGCCCAGCATGGAACGGAGAGTGCTTGGGGATCCACGGGATTGGGCCCAGAATTGTGACACGGCACCTCATGATGGTCGTGTGCCTCTCCACAGCTGCTGCCTTTGGGACTTCTGGTCCATGTGAGCTTAGGGAATGCTCAGCCACTGACTGCAGATGGGGGAGGGCTCCTCCCTCCCTGCTCCCATGGGTCAATGAAGTCACTTGCAGTGTCCACAAGTCCTGTGGGAAGTGGTCTTGCCCCTGGGAAATTTCTCATGTGGGAGGTTAACAGTCAGACCCTTAAATGAATTGTTTGGGGTTTTTTGCCAATTCCTTCATAATGCCTGCATAGTAATTTATTCTTTTTAGTATATATGATGTGTGAAGGCCACCTTACTATCATAGCATGGGTTCAATGTCCCCTATTGCAGAGAAAGAGAAGTGTTCTGAATTTGATCCTTTTGCTTCGGCAACTGATGTCTTCAACAACTAACTGCCTTTTTGGAATTTGATTTTTGGAAGCTCATTTGTGTAAGCAGATGAAGGTGCAGAGTCTCATCCTCCTGACTCATTTGTCCTCACCTGGATGGTGGCTGTGGGAGAGATCCAGGGCTGGTTCCTGGTAGTGTCCAGTGTGTTTCAGCCCTCAGAGGTTCACGTGCTGTCAGTTCTCGCTGGAACCAGATTTGTGCCCAGTCATTTAAATGGTAAAATACTTGGCTTCAGGAGGAGCACATTTCAACAATTCGTTTGAGAACAGATTACAAGAATATTTTTCTCCCTTTCCCTTGCTTCCCTTGTGTGTCATCTGATTCATAAGACATCACCAAAACCTCCTACCTTACCTGCACATGGAGAGCTCGTTTCCCGAGAATTTAAAAGCCACTAAAGAACAGTCACGCACTGTTATTTTATTTTTATGTTTTGTGCAGTAGAGATTGAAATGCTTGGCTTTTCCCCCAGAAGTTTATTATTCCATTGTAAAAATAAAGTTGAGTGAACAGAGCTATTAGCTGAAAATGAGGGGCAAAGATTTGAACAATGAAATCAGAAAATTGCTTAACTGAAGGGAGATAGAGCCAGCTCTCCCTGGAAGCCAGCTGGAAGCCAGTTCTGCTCTGTAATGGAGTGGTGGGTCTCTGACAGGATCCTGGTGCCTCCTGCCTGTGACCTCCTCCAAGAGGTTTGCCTTCTGCAGGGCTGTGTTACGGTGCTTTGTGCCTTATGGCTTTGAGCCACATGAAGCTGTTGCTGTGTAGCTCGTGGGAGCAGGAGGATTGGCCCTTCTCAGTCTCTGGGCTGCCAACTCCCTCCTCTCTGTGCAATGTAAAAGATGTTTCCTAGCTTTAGTCAAACCAAGACAATCTCAGTGGATGCAACTTAATGTGGTGAAAAAAGCATCAGTTTTCACCATGTTCTTATCTTTAAAGTTTTTCAATTCTGGGATTATGGAAACTAGTAATTTTGACTCAAATGCATAGCATCACATTACTGAAAATCCTTTTTTGCTCTGCCTGAAAGAAGTCCTGCAGAGAGAATGGAACAGAGGGAAAACAGGGTCTACCTGTTTCCAGCTGGAGAAATGGGCTGTTGGAAGGATGAAAAACATGATGGACCACCAGGCTCACAGGGTGTTAATCAAGGTCTCAAAGTCCATTTGGTTAATAAGACGTGAAGCACTTCACACAAGCAACTTGGGGATTCACACTGACTGTGACAATGGTCGTATTTTCTGAGCCTTGCATGAGGAAATGGAGTGCAGTTTTAGGAAGTATGGAGATAGCACTAAATCAGAAGAAGGGATTGATTTGCTAAATGGAAAAGATTCAAAAAGAGTGCAAATGATTGTGAGGTTTGGCTTGACAAAGTTGAACAGAGGAGTGGAAAGCCCTGCACATGGAGCAGGACATGGAGCAGGACAATTCCGTGCACCAGTAGACCTGACTGAAAAGCCACCCTGCGAGAAAGCACCGAGGGCTGTGATGGACAGCACATGGAATAAAGCAGCCAAAATTGCACAGGAAGCAAGGCAAGCTGCCTGCTGGGCTCCATCAGAGGCTGTGTGGCCAGCAGATCAAGGGCAATCCATGTTCCCATTTGTTTAACACTGGACATTGACTGTGACAACACTGAGACTGTGGGCTCCCTGGCTCAAGAGGGATTTGGATGGAGAGGCTGCAGAGCAGAGCTCCCAAGGTGAGGCTGGCACCTGTGAGCTGTGCTTGTTTGCTCTGATGCAGTGGTGGCTTCAGGGCCATCAGCCAGCTGCCCACAGCTGCTCCAGGAGGAGCTGCAGGGGTGACAGAGCCAAACTGCGCTCTGCTACAGCATGAAGAATGGTGAGCAATGCCCGGCACCTCCTCTGGGGGAGTTCACATTGGTTATAAACAAAAACTGGCTCAGCAGGGAAGCAGTAAGGAGCCAGGGAGCACCACCCTTGGAGGTCTCGAAGCTGTAGCACACCTGAGCTAGCAGCAGCAGTGGCTGTGCTTTGACAGGAAATCTGGGTGAGGGACCTGCTTAGGAGCTGGGTTTTCATGTTGCACTTACTGAAGCCAGTAGTAAGGCCCTGCCAGCTGAAGGACTGGCGGCTTTTCCAGCTTCATCTTTTAGCCCAACTGAACTTTTTGCTGCTCCTTTTGCTCATATGTAAAATTACTCTAAAATTATTTTATTGTCGTTGGACAGAATGATATACCAGTTTTAAACTTTGCAAATCATGGCAACAGATTGTCAGGTTGGGAGACTAAGGTATACTGAAGTGCTAATGGCTTTTGAAGCAGGGAGAAGAGTCAGAGTAAGGGGGGAGAGGCAATGAGGTGAAGGGGGTGAGACCTGGCCTGGGAAAGGGATTAAGAAGCATATAAATGAGGCATAACTATAAAGAGGTGGGGTGTGCATGAGACATAAATAGGAAAACCATTACTCTGAAATAATCATGTGAGAAAATGGAAGGGTTTAAGGTGTGTAAAAGGCTTTCCAGCCTCAAACTAGTATTTATGGAAATTGGGAAGAAGGACTTTTGTTCTATTGTATATCAGTTTTTAGTAATTATAGATGTTCCTCTAAATTTGTTAGAACTATTGTTACGTAATGGCATGTTGCAGAGTTTCACAGGGATCTTGTGAAATACAGTATATTATCAGATTATGCACATTGCGAGTCAGTGTTTAATGTTGGCTCGAGGAACTTAACCTAGAAATTTGCTCGTGGTTATTGATGACAAGCCCCGTTGAGGTTTCTGAGTGCTGTGGCTGTCCTCTGGAAGAGCAGACGTACTCTGGGAGCTTTGCAAGGCTGTCAGATAGGAAGAGACAGAAGGGCTGAGGCTCCTGGGAAAGGCACCGGCCCAGCGCTGTGTCCGTCGCTTGGGGCTGTGCTGAGAACTGGCGCGGGCTGCGGCTGTGGCTATTGTGTGCCATGAATGGCTGCTTCATGCTAACCAGTCTGCAATGGTTATTTTTAATCCCAAATTCTAACATGTGGGTTTTAGAACAGCGCTTGTCTTAAATGTGAAAGAAACCACAGAGCAAGGGACTAAAGGGCTGTTTTGAGAGAAGTCTGGAAGGGAAGCCACGCAGACTGGAAAGCTGCCCTGATAAAACCCAGCTTTAAGGAAAAAAAAATGAGGGACATGTCCGAAGAAAAGGGAATAATCCTTTTTAAGGCTGCCAGCCAGAGTCATGGATTCAAGGCTGGATCAGATGCTGGGGTTGACTCTAATTATGTATAATGATGTTGCATTTTAATTACAAACTTGTTAACCCAGGATTGCCTTGACCTAGATGAATAGGGAATATAGCTCAAAGAGTAGTTAATATGAAGTTAGGGGTAGCCAACCAGCACCACATTCTTTCAGAGCTGAAGGAGAAATCTGTGACCTGTGCACAACTTGTGAGCAAGAGGCATTCTGGAGTAGGTGTGTAAATGACTGTGATCCTGTCAAGCCACATTTTGGATGGGGATCCCTTTCCCCGTCCTGCTGGCTGAGAAACTCTTCTGAAGCAGCCTGCAGGCACCTCCCCCTCATTACAGTTTGTCAAAAATTAATGACTTCTTCACACCCTTGCAGAAGTCTCTGTGAAATTCCAGCCCTGACTTAAAGTGCCTGGATCGCAGCAAGACGAAACTGAACACAAAACTGTGTTGGTAGCATTCAGTACTGCTCAATTACAAATTTAGCAGCTCCTCTCCAAATTGAAGGACGTAAGTCTCAAAGCTGTGGGGTTTTTTCTCAGACATTTATCTACCTTGTTCCTTTTAGAAATGGTGCTCGAAAAAGAGATTTTTTAAAATGTGTAAGTTGTCTGAAAATTCATATTTGCCAATGCAAGAAGCTTAGCTTTGGCATATCTGGAACATATATGTTAGTCAGGGACATCTTGGGCTGCTGCACAACTTTCCTATTTACAGTAAGGGAAGCTTTGGCCTCAAGCGCTTACTAACAGCTTTAACAAAGGGTATAAATAACAATTACTTGGATAACTCAGTCAGACCTGACTGTACTCATGAGTCTTTAATGTTTTTTTCTAATTCTGTGGGATTTTTTGTAACATGACATCCCAAAAGAAGGTAAAATTGTCCTATGCTTAATAATGTGTAAACATTACTGATTGGAAGAGAATTTTGCCATTAAGATAAAGACTTTTCCTCTTTGTTACAGGCCTGGGGTAATCTTTACCTCCCACAGGTTTAGATCTGATTTTTTCCCTAAGACCCCTTGATGATATTAGTACTGTGTTTTAAAGCCCAGAGCTAAAATATTATTGCATTTTACATTAGGAGGAAAAGAAGGAATCAATATTTTTTTCTTTTTTTTCTTCTTGTTTGAAAGAGCACTGTGGCAAATAAGACTGCTTCAAGGAGAGGTGCTACAAAAGAAAGATCTTTCCTCCTTGCTAAATGGAAAGGTTTCTTGAAGGAAGAATGATTGAAAGTGTGTGGAAGCCACAGGGCTCCTTCCATTGCCTTCACTGGGTTTTGATTTAGGCTCACAGTGTGTCCATTACATTTTATTACCCTTTCTGGACACATAAAATGTTACTTTTATTGTTTAAGAGAAAGAAATCATGAATGACTTTAGCATTCACTGGAGTGAGTCATTGGCTTGAGCCAAGTGTAGCGTGACTTGGGGGTTCCTAGCAAATCCCCACAGCCCTGTGCTCCACTCCCCTTTATGAAGGCGCTGAGCAGGTGCTGTGCCAGCCCTGGGTCACAAGCAGGGACCTGCAGCACAGGCAGAATTGCTCCTTGCTGTGCATTCACACTGGGATATGATGTGGGTGAGACAACACTTTCCTGAAAATCATTTCTGTTGATGGCACACAAAGCCTTTTCTCTGGTGACTTCTGCAATCGTGAGTGATCTCACAGCAAACACGTAGAACCCAGGACTGAAATGCTATCCCAAACGAGTGGTTGCTGCTGAATGAGGCTGTGAACATGGGATTTTCCCTTGAACTGGATTTTCTGGAGTTAGAAAGTTGAACCCAGAGCCAGAGCCTGTGTGTAGGGGTCTTGCCATGTGCATTGCCAGCAGGTCCTCACCACATAATCTGCTGACTCTTACATGGCCATGCTCCTTGGTAGAGGTTTGCTGGGCGCAGCAAAAATGATGTGGCTGACCTGAAAGAGTCATTCGAAGTTATCCCTTGCCCCTCGAGGTGAGGAGAGGAGCAGGGATCAGTCCTCCCAAATGCCTTCTTTCCCGTGGCAGTGCACATATTTGATGTGCTGTGCCTCAGGATAGGGTAACCGTACGGGGAGATCTGAGAGCTGTGGGATTTCTGCCTGGCAAAAAAAGCTGTTGATTGCACTTCACCTTCCATGGAAGGCACAGCCAGATCTGTAAGTTACCACAGTGCTCTGGGGTTTAGCACATTTTTCCCTTGCCCCAGTAAAGGAATGCCACAGTTAGGGTTCGATGGAAAGCCAACACACACCTTGTAAAAAGCCGCTTTCTGCTCTGTTCATGAAACACCATAAAACCACCTCTGGTGACAGCTGGGACACGAATGACCTCAAACTAAATACCATACCAAAAAACCTTCCAGCTCACTGCAGGTGAGTTGTGTCTTTGGGTGTGACCATCATCAAAAGCAGAAGTGCTGAATACCTTGACAAAGAAAAGCTCAAAGAGAAATGGAGGTTAGTGGACAAATGTGCTGCTGGATGCACAGGCCCTGGTGGGTAGAAACTGTCATAGAGATTTATGGGGCAAAGTAGAATCATTGCTGTTACTGAGTCCCTCTTTCTTCAAATGGTAGAATTTTCTTTAAGTTGACAGCACTTTCTCATAAAGCTTTGCATCTACACAACTTGGCGTTCTGGGGATAATCAGTGGTTTAGTGATGCTCAACCATCTTTTTATTTGGAACCTATTCTTATTCACTTTATTTTTGGTCAGTAATTCTAGATAGTCTCAGGAAATTGTTAGTGGCTAATTCTGGCCTGTGGAGAAATCCTGAGGTTATTTGCTGGAAATAAGCATTCTCTTTGAGAAGGAGAGAGGTAAAGGAAAGTCACTGTGCTGTGTGCATAGCTGATTCTGGGTGTGTCACCACTGTAGTTCACTTTCCCTATCACTGCTGCCTGCATTTGTCACATTCCATCCTGTGCCGTGTTTGGCTACAAGTTTCTCACGGCAGTTTTTCACTTAGTGGCCACCCTGTGCTCTGTCTAACAAACCACTCTCTTAAAGTCTCAAACTCCTGCTCTTATGTAAAGAAATAACAACTAGATAAGAAGCTGTTCACAATATGATTGTGGCCGGTAGCCAATGCACAACAACGCACTCTAAAAACACACAATTAATTTTTGTTGTGGTAGAAGTACATCACAACATGGTATGCATCCCCCACATTGCTGTGGGGGCTGTTATCCCCACTTCTGGTCAGCAGCCCCTGCTGTGGTTTCTGTGATGCGTGATGGCATCTTGGCTCCGTCCCCTTCATGATTACACCCACGCCTGCATGTGCCCAAGAGGCTGTTGGGTTGGAGTGCAGTAAGCCAGGGTTTTGTGGCAGCCTCAGGCTTTGACCTATCCTGCAGAGCCTCACTGTCAGCCCAGCTTTGCTTGTGTTGGGCAGGTTGGCTAAGCTCTTGCAGAGTGATTTTTGATCATGGGAGAGACCTCCAGTGTCACAAGATGATGCCAACTCCTGATAGATACTCATACACATAAGGTCCCCAAAATAAGTGCCTCTTACCTATCACCCTCACACAAATATGTGTTTACATTGACATTTACGATTGTAGTCCTGAAGTGCTGCCAGAACACTGTGCTAATTTTTGGTAAATGAACGTATGATTCCAAAGCTTCATTGTTGCAACAGTGGAAGTAAATCAAACATTGTCATCTTGCTTTGTTCGTCTGGTGGACAGTGTCTGGGAGCATTAAGGTGGTGTCTCTAACAACTGTGTTTTTGACTTAAGGAATGCTTTTCCTTTTACTCTCTCACTATTTTTTACAGTTATTCAAGTGTCTTGTAGCTTTTCTAAAGAGTTATCTGAGTTGTACATTTGTTTTGGTTTTTTTTTTTATTTTTAATTTCCTCCCTGTTTTAGATTCTTATCATATTTACAAGTGTCTCAGTGAGCCTCAGTGAGCCTGCATGTGTTCAGTTGACTGCGCACGGGGCTGTGCTGACGCATTGATGTGCTTTTTGAACATACAGGTCCAGGCTTTGTTGTGCTTCTTTTCAAAAGTTTCAGCATTTTCATCCCAAGTCTGTTCACCATCTGGGGCGTGGAGGAGACAGAGCACGGTGGAAGGCAGCGTGGCTTTACATGTGGATAGAGTTGTGAAATAATGAGCACACGGATTATGCAAACGCAGACAAAGGCCCTTTAATAGTCCCGTCATACTTCATTTGGACAAACTGAACTGGAGCTAGTCCTGGTTCTGGCTCTGAATGAACATATGAGGGGCTTGCAGGTAGCTTTGCCTCGAGTCCTCTGCGAGGGGCAGTCTGTAATTGCCCAGCTCTGAGAGCAGGATTTTGCATGGTGTGATCAAAGCGGTCTCCTAATCATGCAGTTCTCCAACACTTTGACTGAAAATAACAAACCTATTCAACCTGTGAGGAGTGAATGCATGAGAGATTTTCACCTGCTTATGCAGGCTTGGAAAAAAGCACTTAGTTGTATGCATTATGGTTCAAAGCTGGCTTAAAGTTTAGTCCTTTATTCGGGCGGTGGAGGTGCCTCATCCTGCCTTTTGATAGCTTTTGTGTTCAGCTCTTCCCATTATTTCACTGAGACATATGAGCTTGGTTTCCCTGCTTTTATCTGTGCTAAATATAAATGGAAAAACAAACTGAACACAGCAAGGTAAATAAAGAACAGGAAGTGTAAGACAGACCTCTTGAGACCTTCGGTATTCCCACATGTTTTATGTCATAAACCAGCAGGCGAGCACTGGTCTGCCACACAGGTGGAAATGTGTGTGTGGAGGCCACTGAACACAGAATATTTACCCTGTATCAAATGACAGGAAAGGGTCAGTGAAATAGCATTGTACTGAACTGCTGTGAAAGGTCGTGAGGTTTCCAATACTCCCCAAATTTCTCTAGGGTGGGCTGGTGTTTGCATATTTGCTTGCAGTATAAAAACATAGAGGCAGTGACTCAATCTCCTAAGAAAAAGATGTTCTTTACATTGCTGGTAATTAGAGGTGCTGCTGAAATCTTGTGAGCTTTTATTGCTAGGCAAGAAATTTGCGTAGAACTCTGGCGCCAATTATTAAAACTAATACTATTTTATGGTGAATAATTCTCTTTCAACTGCAAGGACAAGCAGTATCTGATATTAGACCAACTGATGCAACTGGACAAGACAAACAGAGCACTCTTCATTTTGTGGACAGGACCATCAAATCATGTCAGTAGCTGGCTGTTAAATTTTTAAGGGCTGTCTGCTAAAGCCAGAGAAAATTGGTTACTCTGTAGGGTGCAGAGGAAGGTTGTCAAGGGCTGAATAAAGATACAGGTGTTGAAAAGATGCAAAGGAAGTGGCGGGGGGGGGGGGGGGGGTCAGGGGAGGCC
>VZRL01001192.1:397695-719375 GCA_013397895.1 Origma solitaria
TATTTCATGGTAGCACTGGAAGTTTTAGCCATTTCCCAAAGTATGACCTACTGTCAGTGAGATGTGAATACCTTCAGTATTTGGCAGGTGTGGGCCTTAAGTGAAAATTTCTTTCTTTTCACACTGGCAAGTTTTGATGATGACTTGATGTTGGAGTATTTTTATAAGCTTGCCTTTTCTAGAGGAGCTCTGGAAGAGGGACAGTGTGCTGGGGTAGAGGTAGCAATATTCCTGTTTTCTTAAAAGGAGGGCTAAGATGTGAAATATTTCACAGACTTTATCAGATGTCTCTGGCTGTTCCTGTGAATTAATGGAGGATATTTAGTTTCTACAAGTTAGAATCCACAAATAAAAATCTCAGGCTTTGTCAAACCCAGAATCTTACATGACATTTGCAAGTTTACTCATGCTAACTAGATGCATTGAAGGGCTGTGACTAAAGTCTGCAAGTTAAGAGCAAGATTACGGTCATTCATTTTCTGACTGTGGAAGATGTCCACTCTACCTCTGCGAGTGCCTTTCTATCTGTGTGTGTGCTTGGAGACCCTTCTGGCTGCCACTAAGTTTATAATCAGCTAGAAAAACAAAGGAAGGGATGATTCTTCACCCAGAATAGATGTGGAATGGATACATAAGGTGATATTCACCTCACATTATTTGTAGATACCCGCAAGTGCCATATAATCATAGAAACACAAAATAGTTTGGGTTGGAAGGGACCTTTAAAGGTCATCTAATCCAACCTTCCTCCAACAAGCATGGGCATCTTTAGCCAGATAAGATTGCTCAGAGTCCTACGCAGCCTGACCCTGGATATTTCCAGGGATGAGGCGTTCACCACCTTCTTGGACAACTGGTTTCAATGTTTTATGACCTTCATTTAAAAGAAAAAAACACCTTACTTATATCTAATCTAAACTGACCACCTTTTAATTTAAAATCATTACCTCTTGTCCTATTGCAACAAGCCCTGCTAAAAAGTCTGTCCCTGTGTTACTTATAAACTCTGCAAAAAAGTCTTTTGGGAACCTCCTCTTCTCCAGGCTGAACTGCCCCAACTCAGCCTTTCCTCATAAGGAGAGATGTTCCATCCCTTCAATCCTCCTCAACCATGACCTATCTGGCTGTGTGGGCACTCTAGCAGTCAGTGGAGAGAAGAGGTTTTGTACATCACCATGGGCATCACCATTTTCGCTTTGAGCCTACCAGGAAAATACATGACTCTCTCACACAAGAGCAGACAAATGCCACCCTCAGTGACTTGTCGAGCCTAACACAGATGTGGGAGAGCTGAGAATTGAGCTGAGTCCCTTGAGGAACAAAGCCAGAGTCTCCAGAAGCTGTCCTTTGTTGTGCTAGCTGTCCTTTCGGTCCATCAGTTGCAGTAGAACGTGCCAGTGACAGCTTCCTCTGAACCTTAGCAAGCTCTGCTATAGCTCCTAACTCCTCCAATGTGGCAGGAAGTTTATGGCTTCAGAGTTCAGTCTCCCCTTCGTGGGAGAAGGGGAAGGACCCATCACTTCACAGGCAGCCAATTGTTGAACTAGTAGATAACAATTTATCATATCAGATATCTTGGTGTTGGCATAAAATTGCTACACATCAGTCAACTGAAATTGGACATGCCACTTTGCATCTGGCTTGTTCCCCAGACCAGTGGTGGGAAGATGGAATGTTCCAGGAAATGTCCATAAGGATTAGCTCTTTTGTTTGTCATTGCTCATCTTTCGCTGTGGTGCATTTTTCCCCTGTTCTCTCAGGAACTGTGTGTGGTACAGATCATTCACATAACGTTAACTATCGGTTGCTGGGATCATAACTGGATGAAATATTATTAAGGAATGGCTACATGTTGTGGGTAGCTGTCAATGCTCCTGTTATGGTGTTGCTGAGTGGTTCACACAGAGTGATAAGTTGTGCAGTGCAGATTATTTTCCACAAATGGATTATCTGCACAGAACATCTATTGCCTTGTACTTGTAGTGACTGGAAAAGGATGGAATTATGCCAATTTTCTAAAATTCAGGGAAAGGCCTGAATATTTTGAATGGTTGTTCTCTCCTTCTCATAGCTTTGAGGTTTGTGTCCTGCTTGTCTTTCTTTTATGGGAAAATTTCTGTTGTTTACTGCAAAGTTTTTTCTTTGACACTTATGTCAAGGATGTGAACCTAAGCAGACAAGGCAAGCTCATTCTTTGTATTCTGGAGTGTCTGAGGGCTGTTCTCTGTTTCATTCTGCATGCAGACAAGCAGGGGTCCTTGGGCTGCAGAGTGGCTCTGCACCCAGACAGGGCTGGCACAGAGGCAGGAGCCTGGCGGGGATGCTGCTCTGTGTGTGTGTTCCAGCTGCCCCCGTATCCGGCTGCATCCACTCTTCTGCTGGGAATGTGCAGGGACACGGTGCCAGAAGGTGGCACTCCAGGTCCTCTAACATTTGTCCAGGGCTGTGCTGATCCCCTGGACACACCCCAAAGGTGCCAGGGCTGCTGATTGTGTTGGTGGACACACACCCGGGTGGCCTGAGAGCTGCTGATCCGCACAGGTGTGGAGTGCTGCCCTGGTTTGTTCCCTGCGCTGGGAAGCAAAGGCTCATCCCAGAGCCCGGGAGTTCATTTGTGTGCCTCTCCTAAGCTGGGATTTGAGCTCTCAGAAGGACCATCCTTTCTGCCTGCTCACCTGCCCCCCAGGAGAGCTTTGCCCAGTGCCTTTAGCATTGTCCAAGCAATGCCCGGGCAGGGTTGGTGGCAGCACCCTGTCCAGACACTGTCCTTACACAGGAGATGAGGTTGGCTTGGTTTTGGAAAGGAGAGTTTCCCACTGTAGGAGGAAGTCATGCTGTGATGATTGTCCTCTGAGCCAATGAACCAGCCTTGCTCTTTTTTAATTCGGTGTTACAGAGGGAACTGATAAAACTGCTGATCTTGCTTGTGTGCGGGGGAAAGTGGCTCTGGCAGGTTGGTCTTGCTCTAATAGGCAGAGAACCATAGAGATTTTAAAAGTAATTACAAAGCAGGCTGCAACCTCAAAAGAATTAGTGGGCTATTAAAGATTTGAACTTAATAACAAGCTTGACTACTTCCCTACCAAAACACTGTTCCCATCCTCATGCCCAATTAGTGCTGCCACCTTTACACTCAAGGGCAATGGCCCCTGTCTTTCCCTCCCATGTTCTTCCTGACTGCATTCTCAGCTAACACAGACGTCTCAGTATTTGATCATCCTGCAGCTTTCCAGCACATGGAATGACTGTCCAGTTGGTGTAAATTGTCCCTCAGCTGTTGGTTTGGCATGTCAGCACAAGGATCTCCTCTGCCATGCAGAGAGCTTTGCTGCTTGAGGTTACAGAGGATCCCTGAGTTTCTTAATCGTTATGGTTATTTGCCAGGTCATTCAACTGACTGTGTAACAAAAAAGAATATTTTTTACATCTGAAGTTCAGCAGTTCCCAGTTATGCATGTTCCTTGAGAGCTAGAAGGAGTTGTACCTTTTCAGCACTTTGTTGTCACTGAATTTTTCAATTGCTCTGCTGCTTACGAGGTGTACATTAACCTCTATAAATATTTTCATAATTTCCTGTTAGGGGTATGATGCAGATACTTCATTGTCAAAAAGTCTTCAACAAGAACCCTGATAATGGCTTAAATTATAATTTAACCCACACCCTTCCACTTGCCAAAGATAAGTGATTGAGTCTGGCTTACTGGAATGTGATTAAATGAGGTATCTCTGATAAATCTCTACTTGTTTCCCTGGAAAGCAATTTTCACTTTGTTATATTACAGTAGCCGGTACCTTATGAAGTAAAGGAAAATATTTGTCCAGTAGGACATCATAAATTTCATGACAGGCTTTAAATTTTCTAGGATGAAATGTTTAAAGTGGAGCAGACTGATCTAAAAACACACTGGCCTTTCCTGAGCTCAGGAGAAGCTGCTTTGTCTCCTCCATTCAAAAGTGCATGAAATTCCCTCTGCAGAGGAAGCCTGGTGGTAGACGGAAGCAATATAGGTGTTGGCTGTGTTTCAAACCCGAGGAAAACCAACACCATCTGAAAGCCAGTATTATAAATAATTAGTTAGGATCATTTTTGATAAGTTGATTGTGCCCCATAAAAGAGTGATTGTGGAACCCACTGTAGCCCCAGCAACCTGGACATAATCCAATTTTTACAGTGGAGCAAGATGAAGTTAAATCACTTTTCCAAATAACCATAATTTGTTTGATTTGCTTTCATGAGGGCTTTTGGTTATGTCAGTAGTTGTCAGATGCAGATTGACGCTTGTGACGTCTCGTGCCTTTCAACTTGAGAAAGTCATATAAACTTTGTTGCCCTCCAGTTAGACGGTGCAATGGTCTTTTGGAAATGAATGAAATCCTTTAGCCCTCAGCCCTGAAATGTGATGCTTGGGTCAACCTTCAGTGTTGCAGGAAGTCTGTATGGTGATGTTTTATGCTGTAAACCTACCTTCTTTATATTAAAGGCATACTGAGAGTGGTGCTTAAATAAAGAATGACTGAGAGCCTTTATGTGCAGCTGTTTTCTGAATTGCTGAGGAAAATTTTTATAAAAGACATTTCGATTTATATACATACATTTCCTAGTGATACTCAGTAGCACAAAAGCTATCTTTTGGTGCAAAATGGTAGAGAGGGGTTTGGTTTTGAGAACTACAGGCTAAATCTACTCATCAAATTTTAGTCTTGACACACATTCAGTGGATGAGCATTTTCTCTGCACAAATTGCCATGGTCCAAAGATTTTTCTTATTAAGGATGAATACTGTAGCATACCACGAGGTGCATGCTGCCAGGTAGAATGTGACTAAAATAAAAATAGAAAAGAAAGCAAAATAAAAACTCATATGAAATGAAAAGTTGATATCTTAACAGCATGAACAAAATGGAGCCACCACTTCATATTAAATAGAACCCAGAATAAAACAGTCTTTCAAATAAAACACCTTTTGCTTCAGGAGAATAGATTTTTGTAATAAATTAATGAAGGCTGGAAGATTTTGTGAAGAATAATTTTAAGTGAAGGAGCCAGGGTTTTTATTTATTTTTCAGCAGCTGACATTTAATCCAGGCCCCTGATCCCACCTAGGTCCTCTTGGCACTACTGAAATACAATGAATCCCCCATGATGATCACAATGTAAGCTGTAAAACTTTATACTAATCAAAGTGTCCAAAATTTGTCCAGTTTGGCTTGAGCTTAAGCAAAACCAATAAGTTTTTCCTTGTATCGCCTCCATCAGAATTGCTTTTCTCTTAAAAAAAAGGAAAAGAAAAAGAAAAAGAAGAAGAAAAAAATAAAAAGAAAGACTCAAGAAGTTTTTCTGAGAGAAACACTGAGATTTCCAAATTAGCAAATTTGCATCTCGAGGCTCTTGGGATGTGGGAATTCCAAGTAAAGTTTTACTCCAAATGCTGTCTGGGGACTGTACACGGATGACTGCAACACATTCGTTTTGCCTTTATTATTCTTGCACTGTAACCTGACTTTGGTTCAGGAAGAGGAAATCCATGGCCTTAATTGAAGCCAATCAGTGAAAGGTCATGGGGTAATACTTAACAGACCCGGATGGGGGACAGGAAAAACAAGGGAAAGGTAAGGTCTCCACTTGCTTCAAAGACTCGGTTGGATCCCAGAGACAGAGCACACCTGGAAGGAGAATGAGCTTGAACCCCAAATATACACATCGACTGGGAGTCATAAAATTAAATGGAGTTTGTTTACATTATTTGCTTCCCGTTTTTGCAGTGACCTGTGCAGCAGTAACCCTGTGTGGGAGGTTTGGGTGCCTACTGCAAACCTTTGGGTGTTTACTGCCGTGGTGTGACCGTGCCAGAGGAGCTTCAGTGTTACCGCTAAGGACCAGATGTGGGGTTCTGTGGTTTCAGGTAGCCCAGAGGCTGGATTTAAATGAAATACTGTCAGATGCTATTTCAGTGTGATTAGTTGCTTCTGAAATTGTTTTGTTATTGTTGTTTTTTCCCCCATTAAGATCCACTAATATCACAACTGTCCCTGCATTGTATTGTTAACTCTCTAGGTTATTCCAGGGTTTAAATAGTCCTAAAGGCAGAAGATACTTTGTGACATCTAGACTATATTTCCTTGTATTTTTGACGTCTGCTGTTGCTTACCTTTGCTACAGTGGACACAGAAAAGAAATAGTTCTATTTTTTATGTTTTAGAGCTGGTCTAAGTCTAAGCAAGTCATGGTCCCAAGTGTTTCTCATCTAAGATGTACATGGTCATGATCCTTTTTGTTTTAAAATGGACATGGTCACGGTCTCTAAGGTATTTGTCATCTAAGGTTTCTGTCTGAGTAGTCCAGCATTAACTTTTTCAAGCTCCAGTGTTATTTGAAAACAGCCAAGTCAATTAGGTGCTTGCTTAGGTTAGAAAGTAGTACATGCTTGGTTTAGCACAAAGTCACAGGCTGAAGCAGTTAAGCCAGATTGATTCTTCATAAGCTACTGGGCTGTTTACTGTGTTAAGCATTTCTAAAACTCACACCATCTCTTTATGACCTGAAGTGGGCTCCCAGATCATCTGCTGATCTGTCTATGCCTAACTGAGATGTTGCATCTGCCCAGGCCAAGAGAATAATGAAGGGTCCTGACCAACCTTCGCCCAGAGCCAAGGTTTGTTTCAGGGCTTGCCTTACGCCTCTGCAGAGAGCAATGTAGGCATGCTTCATGATAGAAAAAAGCTGAAAGTAATTTTTTTGGGAACATGGATTTTTTGGTACAAATATCTGTGGTTCAAATCCTTAGACCTGACCAGGTTGTTGTGTTCATGGTGTGAAAGAAAAAGCTTTTACAAACTGATCTGGTGGATGAGTCTTCATCCTGGCTTAACCATGAACACCTAGTCATAAACAGCGTTGGGGGCAGAATTTCTGCCTTTGTGCAGACAGGTACTTTTAGAGAGATAGTAAAGGACAATGATATATTTTCAAAAATAGATATTGTTTCAGTCTGTGTAAAGAAGCATCTGTTTTAAAATAGCAAACTTTGAGAGATTCTGCAAGTCTTAGAAAGCTATTTTTAAATGCTTGTGGGGGATAAACAAAGGGAAATGTGCCACAGCAAGAACAACTAATTTCATTTTAAGTCCAAGCCCACATCACCAATATGGCAAAGTTCATGTCTTTCCCCACATATTCTGGAGTTCACCCCATGTAATGCAATCTCTGTGGCCTCCTTAGCGAAACTGCTCAGCAGGATTAAGAGTACAATGTGTGGGTAGAACTAGGAGATCATCCAAAAGAAAAAAAGACTGAGGAACATTTTTCTGGTTCAGACACCTACGGAGAATAATTTTGCTTTTCTAAACTATTTGGCATTTGTGATACCAAGAAAAACCCTGCTTTCAGAGCTGGGCTGCTGAGATTCCCCTTGATTTTTGCAAGTTTGAGTATTTTGGCAAAGTTACAGTTATTTCCAGGCATAAAAAGGTACATCTATAATTGTTATAGGTCATATTACTGCTGTTCTTCATACAATTTTTGTGCCCTATTTTCTCTGTGCTAACTGTAAGTTTTGTCAAATTACAAGATTTATCCTATATGTGAAGGCTCTCTGGATTCTTTCTGCATGGGATTTCATCCTATGTCTGCTGTATGTATCAGATATTTTAAGCACAAATATATCTTGGAGAATGCATCTTTAGGCTTTAGCTCCTCATTTGTGAAATTAAGACAATAGCTATTCTCCCTCTTCTAGAAAACGGTCTGTGGAAAAAGCTTGATACAAGTTTGCATCTGCTCTTGCTCCATATCATGTAAACTCAAACCATACCTATTTAGGATAAAAAGCTGTGCTTTGATCTGCTCTTGTTCCTGCTGCTGCCACACCACTGCACTCACAGAGACTTAGCAGAGAAGTCTTGAATCACTCTGGTATAAGTAGATAGAAAGTTTGATGCATAGTATCTTCCTTTTTTGATGACTCTTTGTGTGTTTTCAGTTTAGTTCTTGACTCCCATGTGAAACCTGTGTAAAATATTTAGGGGCAGGTCCGTCTGATATAGTTTTTGGTTCTTTGTTTACAGATGAATTGGGTGTTTTGTTCTTAGACACATTTTATGCAGATATTCCTTCAGGTCTCCGAAGTTTCACATGAATATTTAAACTTCTAGACTATCTTTCCTTGTGTTCAATTGGTATTAATGGATGTACCTTTGAAAAGCAACTTGAGATTCTCAATACTTAAACAACTGACTACCCTTTTAATTCTCTATGTGACTTTATTGCATGCTGCTGATCCCAAGTTTGGAGGAGAGCTTAGACATTATCCCTATGGCCTTTTGCTGCAAATTTTCTACAAATCTTAATGTTGCTACCACAGATGGTGACAAATTAAGATGGCTGATAAGTTCAATTTCAAAGCCAGGAGACTTCATTAGTCGGGTATCACTGGAACAAATCAGAGTGGAAAACGCTTGGTGCAAATCCTACACAGCTAGAAACACTCTTCTGCAAATACCTGTGCTCTAATAGGAACAAACCCATAATGCTGCTCCCAGATTATAGTGTGCAGTGTATCTATGCCTTAGACATCCCTTTAAGTTGTGCAGTGGATAGATGGGTTCACAGGGCTTCAGTGAATCACAGGGCTTTAGTGAAGAAGTGTATAGAAGTGGAAAAACTCAAAATAACTGAAACATGAAGTAATGACAACAGTAGCCTCTAGGGATATATTAAGTGCAGAGAGTGCTTACCACAGAAAATTTGTATGGACATTTGCTTTCCTGGCATTGGCTGGGCCTTATGGTTGTCATTTTGGATATTTGTTAAAACAATACCACATGTTGATTGCTTACAGTCTTTGAATTAATTCTCACCCAATGTAGTGAGATGGAGCTCTGAGTCTTTTCAACAGTTATGTATCATAGTTTCACTTACCGCTGGCATGATTATGGGATACGGCATTTTAATGATAAATTGTCTGGCCATGAGACCCTCATATACCCACGGAGTGATTCCCAGGAGGGAAAGGAGAATAAACTGGTTGTTTAGAGTCTGCTAATGCAATGCAGAGCATGAGCTGGAAATCACAGAGCAATGTTTTAGCAAACCTGCTGAAACCAGAGCAAGAAGGGCTCTGTGTGAGATGCAAACGGGGAATGGGAGGAAGAGGCAATGCGTGCTTGCAGCCCAGAAAGGCAACTGCACCCTGGGCTGCATCGAAAGATTCATGGCCAACAATCATGGTTGAAGGAGGTGATTCTCCTCTTCTACTCTGCTGTTGTAATATCCCACCTGTGTCCAGCTCTGGGACCCCCAGCAGAAGAAAGACATGGTGAGTCTGGATGAGGGCCACTAAGCCCTCACAATTTTCAGGTGAGATGTGGAAGACCTAGTTAGGCTTCCTTTCTCTGAAGGCAGGGGAAGCTGTGATCTCCATCAGCAAATCCATCCTCTTGATGGGCCCAAAGCCCAAAACAGTTGCACTTTCTGTAACTGTAGTTCCTTTATGATGCCCACCATAAGTGGTCAGTTTTGAAGAGTTGTAGTGGGTTGATGCTGGCTTAACCACGATGGCAGGTTCCTAACAGAATTGTCCTGAGTGTGTCTTCACTTTGACAGATATCTAGCACCTTTCAGTGGTCTTTCTTTTGAATTCATCATCTTGGACGTCTACAGTAGCCAACCTGGCCCTGTGGGTCTGCTTTCGGCCACCTAACTTAAAGTGTCTGTTGTAATGCCCCAGATTACACGCTAAATCCACATATAAGTCAAGAGTGAGTAATAATAGTCTTCAGTGATTGCTATTGCCTGACTTTCTTTCTGAAGGTGCCTCTTTTCCTCTAACTACAGAAGAAAAGTACCACAGAATCAAAAATTGTCTTGGGTTGGAAGGGACCACAAAGATCATCTAGTTCTAAGCCCTCTGCCATCATCAAAGACACCTTCCACTAGATCAGGTTGCTCAGAGCCCCATCCAATATGGCTTTGAAAACTTCCAGGGATGCGGCATCCACAACTACTCTGGGTGACACGTTCCACTGCCCCATGATTCTGAGGGTGAAGGTATTTCTTCCTAATATCTAATCTAAACCTGCACTCTTCCAGTTTAAAGCCATTCCCCCTTGTCCTGTCACTGCATGCCCTTATAAATAGTTACTTCCCATGTTTCTTGTAAGTTCTGAAAGGCTGCAATTAAGTCACCCCAAAGCCTTCTCCTTTCTAGGCTGACGTAAACACTACACTTATGTTCCTCATGTTCGTTACAGGAACTACAGGCTCCATGATACGTGGCTAAGCACAGAAGTGGCCCCAAAAGGCTCTTGCCATGTTACTATGTTGTGTTGTCTGTTTTGTAATCTGCTGTGTCTGTCTGAAGTTTCTACCCATGGTCTTGATGGTCATTACCAAGATTTCATGTTCTCACAAAGCTTTGTCACATGCGTTTGAAGTTCATAATCCGCTTTTTATTTTAAAAGTGGTTTTCTCCCAGAAAACAAATTTCCCCATATTCTTTCATATCCTGCAATGTTCATTAGAGACATTGATGGGGACTCTGCTCATTGGGTGGAATTACACCCTTTCTGGGTCAGGCCAGAGTAACCAGTTATTGGGTTTTAGTGCTGGTAGACACCTCAGCCCTACACAGCTTCTTGCTCACTATTCCTTCAGTGGGTTGGGGGAGAAAACTGAAAGGGTAAAAGTGAGAAATTTCATGGGCTGAGATAAACAAATTTAATAAGTAAAGCAAAAGTTGTCCATACAAGTAAGCAGTGTAAAGTAAAACAAGGAATTCTTTCACCACTTCCCACCTCCAGACAGATGTTCAGCCATTTCCAGGAAAGCAGGGCTTCATCATCTGCAATGGTTACTTAGGAAGACAAAACACCACACCTTTAAATAATGCTTTTCTCCTCCTTCTTTCCCCAGATTTATATGCTGAGCATGGCACTGTATGACATGGAACATCCTTTTGGTCAGTGGGTCAGCTGTCCTGGCTGTGTCCCCTCCCAACTCCTTGTGCACCCCCAGCCGCCTCAATGTCAGGGCAGGGTGAGAAGCAGAAAAGGCCTTGATGCTGTGCAAGCACTGCTCAGCAATAACAAAACCATCAGGGTGTCATCAACACTGTTTTCAGCACAAATCTAAAACATAGCACCGTATGAGCTTCTATGAAGAAAAATAACTTTTCCATTCTCTACCAGTGCACCAGCAAAGAGGAGTGTGCTGCTTGGGTGCGAAAGTTGGCTTGAGATGTGCTAGTAGTGCTGGAAAAGGTTATGAGGCTTTAGTGTCCCAGCACGGCACCTTAGCTAATGAACCAATGACGTGTGCATGGTAATAAGGGAAGTGCAGGGCTTCTCAGAGCTCACCACCCTAAAGAGCACCACAGGGACAGCAGCAGATTGTCATCTCTGTGCTGTAAGCTGGTGTGCAGGGCAGGCAAGTTCTTGAAACTGGCCTCCAAAATTAGAGGTGACAGCAGTCCTTGGAGAAGACATGTGTTCCTCTCGAGGGACCATCTGGGAGATGGGTTATAAATACCCATGTCACCAAATTTTGATGTAAAGCACCCCTTCAAACCACTTACTCCATTGAGAAGAATTATTGTCTGCAGCATATTGGCAAATTTCTTGTCTAATCTGGTTCTTAGTACTTTGGTAAATTTTCCTATCTAGTCTAGGGAGGATATTTAAGTCTTACACACATTATTGCATGGTTTTTTTCAGACATTCAGTCTAAATTTTTGTTGACTTCGGTTTTACCCTGTTGCATCTTGCTATATCAATGCAACAGCCTTAAACAACATTCTTTTCTTCCTTGAAGCCTTGGAAAAGTTTCACACCATTATTAGTAAGAAAACTAGGCAGATGTAATTTATGGGGCACATACACAGCAGAGCTCACTACACAAAGGTGCACCAATTCAGAGTGGAGCCATGGGCCTTCATTTCTGGGTGATGACTTAGTCGGCTTTGGATCAGACCCATGGGGAGCCACAGTTAAAATAATCACTTAAATAGCAGAGTTAATGTATAATTCTTTCAAAACCCAACAGTTTTTAGAAGCTAGCTTACTACTGTCTTGGCTGTTTTATTCATTGCTGATTGTTTTCTCTCCATTTGGAGATGATCTGATTTTCTGAAGATCTTATTTTAAAAAGGCTGAGCGCAATTAATCAATGCTGTTGGGCTGGTTTTCTGGAGTGCTCATTACATTTCAGCTGTGCTTAGCTCCTCTCTGTAATGCTGTCTAAATGCATTCCAGATTTAACTTTGTCTCCTTTGCTGGCTCTGTTACACTTCCCAGGCCAGGCTGGATGAGGTAAGTTCATGCAGCACCACTGGGGTAAGCTCTGCCATGGAGGACAACATCAGATGGGTATTGGGATTCTATTTCTCTTTACTAGACAGATCATCTGCATGGTGTGTGGGGAGAGGAAATCTCCTCTCCTCTTGGTCCTTTACGGGTGCTGAGGAATAGCAATACTGTAATAACTTGAAGCTAAGAGCATGTAGACACTCCCCCCTCCCACATGCAAGGCATCATACAGAGAGAAGAAAATGGACAATATATTAAATAACTTAAAATCTCTCACTGTGGTCAAATTCAGACAAACAAAAGCAGTAGCAAATGGAAATTCAGGGGCAGGACTGGTCAGTCTGAGTTGCAACAGCCTTGCCACATCACCTGACCTGGCTTTTGTCAAGATACTTTGTAGGAAGTGACCGTTCTTTTAGTGTAGAAAGCTCCAGATATTCTTCTCCATTTATATCTGTAGTCCTTCTGGATGAAGAGAAAATGCAAGCTCCTGACCCAAGATATGTAGCGTGGCTATGTATTTATCACTGTTTGAACAAGCAAGTCAGGAGCTTCATGACACACAGTTTCCTCACAGGGAAGGAGTCATGGCTAGCATAACATCTGGCAACGTTGACGTAATTTACTGTTTAATTCACATCATCTGTTGCCAGTCAGAGATACTCGGAGATGCAGCATTGTAAAATGCAATTGTTCTAAACTCTGGGCACAAAATTTCACTCTGAAAGTTTGGGGAAAGTTCCTTTTTCTGCTGTGCACATGTGACACGTCATCCTTCTGGCTCAAACTGAATGTCAGCGTTGTATGATTTGGCTGAACATCATATCATGTTCTCTGATAGACATCTGTGACTTTTCCACCCAGGGAGATAAATGGAAAAAGGTGAAAGTATCTTGACTGGTTTTAGCTGGTCACTAAAACACACATGGGATGCAGAACCCTTTCCATGAGTTGTTTTCCTGCATCCGCTGGCCTGTTGATTTGCATACATGTTGTGCCATGAGTTTGTTCTTCCACCATATTTAGTGAGCAGAAATGAATCAGAGTCTTGGGGAGGAACTGACATAGCAAATTATGAAGTGTTTCTGAAAGATTTTGTGTTCTCTTCATTACGAAAACCAGGGTTTTAAGATTGTACGCACTTAAGGAAGATTTGAAAGCTGTGATCTTGCAAGTGGTAGGATGGTACTGAGAGGAGGCTCAATGAGACAAACTATATGCAAGGGAACATGATGCTCATGTGAAGGAGTGATCTGTGAACAGAGGTAATTCAGAGGTGCCGAATCCTAACCTTCCAATCAATCTCGTGTCCAACACTGAGCACTGCTTAATTTAATGGGAATTATTTAATCTTTAGTGAAGGTTAGCTCACAAATACCAAATATTTTTGAGGATGCAGCATTACACTGTCTCTCTTTGAAATGGAAAACCTTGAATCCTTGTCAGTGCTTCATTTTCCTTCGTGCTCAGTTTGGAGTCATGAATCTTGTTTTTCCAGGAAGGAGTAGATAAAGGGTATCTAGACTGAGGGTGCCTATCTTATTTTTTCTTGAAAATCTCCAGTGCTTAGTGTAATAAAAGGCTGTGGGGGTTGTGTAGTTTCAGCCTCAGAAAGAGCAGATTTTGCATTGGAGTCTGCTTTCAAAATCCTGCCATGGCAGACCTTTTAAATAACTGATGGTCTTGCAATTGTCACGTCTAAAGAGAGCAGATAGAGTACATCTGAAGAGAGGAAGAGAAATATTACCTAGACTGGAGATCAAAGTACACTTCCACTGGGACCAAATCCAGTTAATGCTATATTTACTTTAATAACCTGCAAGGAAGGGTACCTATCCATTTCAGTCTCACTATCATTTATGAAAGCTACCAAGGAGGAAATTAGAGATTCGAAAAGTCAGCTGCAGGAATTCATCTCATGCCTATTCAAATAATGGCTTGCTGATTACTGAAGCTTTCATTTCTGAGGCAGAAAAGAAAATCTGCACTTTGAATGCCACATGGAGGCGTATGAGATACAGAAGAGCACTCATGGGTTCAACACTGATTTAGCAGGCTCTTTAAATGGGCAAGATGTACTTCCCCCTCCTTGTCAGCTTTTCAGTGAACCTCTGACTGCAACATCCAAGTGTCCCAGCCATGGCTGCTAGTGAGGTGCTGTGAGCTGCATGTGTGCTGCAGGTGTACATGCAAAGTGCTGGGGAGTGCGTGGGCTCACAAAGGCACAAATTATGCCAATGCAGCAACTGAATCTGAGTGTCTGGTGCTTCTGTAAACAAGCTTTTAATCCCAAATACACTTCCAGAACAGATTTTCAGACAATTTAGTTTAGTGTGTTTTTATGGTATGCTTTGTGAACAGCAAGAGATGCAATCATTCAAATCCATTTTAGATGCAGGCTACAAGAAAAATGGATAGGAATGCAGTGTTCTCACCCTTTGGCCACACCTATGCTACTAAAGACAGTAAGTCAGGACTGTTCTCTGATCTGGGCATATCCTCACAGCAATGACTCATGAGCATGTCTAAACTCTTCCCTTTAAATGAGGTGGCTCAGAGATGCATATTGGGATGAATCCCATTGTGGCCAGCACTGTTACTTGGAGTTGTTTGTAAGGGTGGCCAAGAGATATCACTCAAACCTGTGCCCTGTCTGGTTTAAGTTTACTAGTGCACGTGTAGTCGTAAGGCCAGGACAGGTTTCACCCACTACTGTTGAAGGAATTTCAACACTAGTGAAACATAGTTGACTCCATCCTCCCCTCTCCTTGCTTATCCTTGGCTTTTCCTGGCTTTCTGCACTGTTGCAGCTGTTCACAATTTAGGGTGATGACTTCTGTCCACTTCTGAGAGATCCCCATGTACCATCCCACAAGGAGGGCGAGCTGCCAGCACAATAACCTCAGCAGACACTTTCCATTGGAAGGCACAGTGGAGAGGCTTCATGGGTCACAGGAGGCCAGGGGGATGTAGTCAGAGGGTGGCACCACCTGTTGCCCAGGTGGCGTGGAGGACTCTGGGCCTGGCAGAAGCTGAGATCCTCTTTGGGGTACCAGTTCCTCACTTCTGACGATGGGAGTAGTAGCTGGGTCCTGTATGTCTTTTGGACTTCTAGTGTAAGTGACAAGATATTTCACTGAAATGGTGTCTGTTTGTTACAAATTCCTACTTTCCTTGGAGGTGTCAAGGCACAGAAGAAGGAAGAATTCTGAAACAGGGCAGATTTTAAATATGTTTTTCAGGAAGTGTACAAAGTCTGTACTGAGCATCAAACTCAGGTCTTGAGTTGTATCAGAGCCAAGCTAACCTTAGTAAGGACTCAATGAACAGGACAATTGAAATCAAACATTTGGTTAAATGAGGATTTTTGATATTTTCTCTTTTCCTTTCCTAGTAATAAAAAAGGTAAGTACATAAAAATACTTCTATGAGTAATCTTCTCAGTTAGTGGTGTGAGTTAAAATCATACAGCTGTGTGCAGAGGAGAAATAGGGTAAAAGGTATTATATATACATACAGAGAGACAGTGAGTGAAGTTACACATGAAGCATATGTGGAAATAGACAAAAATGTGAGTTCTTACATGTTTTAACTATATTGTGTGGTCACAGCTGGAACATGTGCACAAGAACCATAGCTCTTCTATCAACAGTTGGTACTTCAGTGCTTTCTCACACACTAACAAAATGTTGTCATGCAGGAGATTTGGTGAGGAAGACCTGCTGTTCTTGCCACTGCAATTAATCATGCTAATTATGGCTGGAGGTTAGAGAGAATCCAGCAATACTTTAAGATATATGGGTTACAGGAAGTGAAATATTTCCTATTTTTACTCCTCCCTGTCAAGAAGGAATTGCCAAGAATCCCACTTGAAAATCTTTAAGTGAATTAATTTTCTTATGCCAAGCTGAGGGGACTCAGGTTTCGTTCTCAAGTCAGGAAGTGATAGAGGACATACTTCACTTCAGGTGGTGTTGCCTATTGCTTTGGGTGCAAGTAACAGAAAAGAAAAATCAGCCCTTTTTCAGAAATTCACTCTTAGGTTGGGCTTTTGAATTTAAAAAGCAGCAAACAGCAAGATTCTAGTGAAAAGTAGAAAAGGCTTTGCAATGGAACTTGGAAGATCTATATTTTATTCTTGACTCTTGGGAAAATTACTACAACTCCTGTTTTGTTTTTCCTTTTTCACTCCTTATTCTGCCTGTCTTGCTTATGGGAGGATCTTTTCTGTGTTTTTGCATGTCTGGAGGTTTGCTGGGGTTTGCTATGATAGTACTTGCAGCAGCTCTTTCTGTAGCTACACCTGGAGCCACTCATGACATGTCTGGGAATGGAGGATAATCTCAAGATTAGCTGCTGTCTGACATTTTATTGTTCCACTGTTTTTTATTCAGAGAGTCTGGTAAATCCATTTGGAACAGCAATTTTTTTCTGTGGCACTGGCTTCAAATTTTAGCGCTTGGAGTGTATATCCAGTCCTAAGCAAAAATCTGCCCTGGTTATTTTAGCTGGGAAAAGGTTTTTGCTTTCTTTCAGCATCTGGAAGACAGAGTAACAGTGATCAGGTTGGAACAAAGAGTACATTACCTGAGAAACAATATTTTTACTTTTCTTCCAAATGAATTCCGATTTTTCAAACAGCCTGAGCTTTTAGCCAATTGCGTGGTCGTGGGGGGATTCAAGGCATGACATTGAAGTCTGTCACTCAAGTCATTGATAAAGTTTGGCATGAAGCCTGTTCTACTCAGCACATGCTTTAGGTCTAGTGCGTGGGAAATGGAGACTCCCCTTGCATTTGTCTTTTGTCATTGCTGGCATCAGATACACACATGCAGCTTCCAGTTTCCTTCAATGGCGGGACCACGAAAGCCAATGAACATGCTGAAGATGAGACTAGAATTTCCTAGGAACCAGATAAGGGAATAAGGAACAATACAAGTTAAAAATATTGCTTGGTCCATTGAAAATTGAGGTTTTCAGCCATCATTTTTGTAAAACTAAATTCTAGATTACCATTTTGTTTGTGTCCCTGCTTTCCGTGCTTCTGTTGATCCCCTTCATTAGTCAGCTCCCACCAACTTCTGCATGGAGAACTTGAGGAGCTGTTTAGTTTGAATGTTGATTCTGGACCTCCTAATTCACCCCTGGCTTGCTCACAGCATCCTTTGCTCTCACTTCACTGCTCCTTCCAGCCACTGGCTTCTAGTCTGACTTTTTTCTGGTACTTCTTCCAAATCCCAGAGAATTTCTCACCTTTCCCCGTCCCTTCAGGCTCCTGCCAAGTCCCTTGCCATGGTCTCACAGCCTTTTCTGTGTACAGAAGCACTGTCCATGGCAGGAGGAAATAGCAGAGCATGATGGGGTCCAAAACAATGATTTGCTTTGGAAGGAAGAGGTTTTTTCTAATTTTCTGTCGCTTTCCTGCTACAACAGACAGTTTGGACAAAAGCGGCAGACTTGAGCTGATGGCACCAAGTTACTGCTGCCTGCTCAGAATCTGGGAATGGAAGTTTGTAGGGCAGAAAACCTCTGGCTGATAATGGTATGGACGTGGGTGAACACAAAAGTTAGAATGCATTTAAATGCAATCCCAGAAATGAAGTTGGTGTGCATAATATTTGAAGTATTTCCCTTTATTCATATGACAAACCAGGAGCAGTGGTTTGTTTATTTAAGTGGTGCTTAAGAAATCTAGTTAGGAAAGAGTACAGACTAGGAGTTCATCCGCTGGCAGAGATTCTTCTGATACTACCACTAATCACAGTGCTGCCTGTGGTGAGCAGAAACTTCGTGTTTCCCACGGAATATTATCTGTCTCTGCTCGGTAGTGCTCTGCGGTGTGTGGCGGGAGGGTTGATGTGTGTGGGATGGTGGCAGTACTGGCTGCTCATTAGCTCCCCTCATTTTCTTTGATCAGAAAGGATGATGCAATGTGCTGAACTCCTCTAAGGCTGATTCAGCACCATTTACACTGATTCAGCACCAATTCCTTCACTTTCTCAGCATGTTCACAGACAGTACAGTTTTGTGTCACCAGGTCACAAATATCTCAACCATACTAGATTAATGAGGTAATACACTGGGACATGTTTATCATCTAACTTTGTACTTTATTGTACTTACTGATTTGTCATACTCATGATTTCAAGAAAAATTGCTTGAATCTTACACTTGGAGAACGGTGTAGCTGAATGATTTGCATGGGTGCTACGCAACATTTCTTGAAAGCCTCTTTCAAGTCTCTTACCTGCAGCCTAAACCTGGCACTAAGAAATCATAAAAAGTTCAGAAAAAATTTCATAAGCCTCTGAGACTGGGAAAAACGTATTAAACTAACTAGAGAGGATGACTGTGAGGGAGCTCACATGGACCATCCTTGCCAAATATCCTGGATAACAGTGCTTGCTAAGCCTGGGAGTGTACACAGTGTATTCATTGATCAAGTACATAAATCTGAGAGGGGATTGCCCAAATATGTTAACACTAAAGACGATGAATGTCAACTAGAGTAAACAGTAGCTGGGCAGTTACAACGGCATTTTTTATTTTTTAAACAAAGAAGGAGTCAGTTTGAAAATAAATGAAGAAGAATATTTTGTGATGTGGCAGGAAAGCCCAAAGAGGAAACTGCTGTAGCACCAGTCATACCCTAGTTTGATGCCACCACGGGTCACCCTGTTGGTGGTGACTTGCTCTCCCAGCCAGACCCAGCACTCTGCTTTGCTCTTTATTTGCTAGGGAGGCAGAAGGTGAGCTCCCTAACATCTCCTTCAGCAGCAGCAGCTGAAAATTTAGTAGCCTCATTGACAACAAATCAATCTGTAGGCAAAACCACCAGATGTGTTTCCCTGGGAGTGTGGGGTGAGAAAGAAACCTTTTCCAGCAGTCTCGCTTAGATCAGTTTTAGGGTAGGAAGAACAGTCCTTTGAGAGTGCCAAAATCTCCCTGTTGGGATATATCACTCTTTTTTAAAGTAGTGGCAATGGAAGTGCAAAGCCTGAAGACCCCTCTCACCTCTCTGGCCACTGCAGTCTGATTTGTCTCCATTTGAGGGTTTACCCAGTGCACCCAGGTAGCCACAGACTTGCCAGCTTGGCTCTCTGAAAGATTTTCAAAACTAGCCTCTCCCTCGGTGGTGACTTTAAAAGTACATCCTGTGTTAAACAAAAAGGCATGATTTCAGATGGAACCTCACAGTCTAAAACTTTTCTTTCTCTGCTTTGTACTGTAGTTCATGAGACAGCTCAGTTTAGCTGAAAGTATAAGGAGGTTATATATGCATAGAAATTTTCACCTTAACTATATCGTGCTTTAAATGAACTGCAGAAAATGGTTTAGTATTTAGATCTGATACTGAACATTTATCTATTTCTGACACTTATCTATGTAAGATATGATGGTATGTAGTAGTAGAATGTAATTACACACACAATTTTAAGGGATAGAAAAATATGCATGTTATAGCATGTTTTTGTATATATGCTGGGAAGTAAAATAGAAGAGTAAACTCCAGAAACCCTAAATCACTAAGTATGTAGAGACCATATGGAGCTGATTGTTGGCATATTACACAGCAAAACATACACACACAAAAATCAACCCCACAAGTAATGTTCTTCAGACAAATTATTTAGCTGCAAAATGATTGCTTCAAGAAAACATGTTTGAGGCAAAATAGCTTATACCAGGGATTTATTTAAAATCTTGCTCCCACCATCTTCTTTAGAAATAGATTATTTTTTTCCACCTGAAGAAACTTCTACATTAGTGTAATGGGTTTCCCAGCAAAGAAGTGGATTAAAAGTCCATATTAATGCATCCATAACTCGTTTCCCAACTATAGTGTAGCTGTTCTAGAGTGCTTTAAATTTTTAGCATTAATATAAACCATCTTTAACCTCAGTATGTGTCCTAAACTTAGATGCACATGTGTATTATTTATTTATATTTGTTGTTAAAAAAAAATTGATCTATTTAATTAAAAAAAGAAAACTTCAGCCTTTCCAGAATAAATCCTCTGACAAAAAATGCAGGACTGGGGCTATGTGATTACCTCAAGGCTGGGTGACACCAGGAGAAGGTGCAAGAAGCACTGACACAGCTCCACTTCAGGGAAGGGAAAGACTTGGGTCCCCCAATAGCATTGGATGACAGTGACATGTGGGGACACCATTTAATGAAGTTCTTACAGGTAATTTCTATGATGAAGAGAATGAGATGTTCAACAGAAGCATCCTGAGAAGCTGCAGGAAGGAAGGGAAGGGAGGCAAGCATAGTTTAAATACTCTTAATACGCTGTGTGTGTTTATTCTCAGATATACCAAATGTATCAGAACTACCACAGCCATAAAGCCAGCAGTGTTCACTTAACTGAATTGATTTTGGGGATATGCAGGTAGACTAACAAAGAATATGTTCAGTTAAAGGGGAAGAAGTCCTCAGAAAGGCAAAGAACTTGTGTTGACTAAGCTACACACAGAAATGTGCAGAAAGAAATAGCAACTCAAGAAAGCAAGATCTTACTTATATATTGCTCTTTGCTCTGGCAAAGGCTCAAGGGTGATAGCAATGAATACCATCACCTGTAAGCTCTACTTTATACTGGGATAATACAGTTGTGACGGTAAGACGTGGGAAACCCGTGAATCCCTACCAATTTTGTGCTAAGCTGTGTCAGAGGTCGCTCAACCTCTGTTTCAGATTGGATAAAAGGATTAGGCAGCTGTGCCAGTTCTTGCTTTAACCCTAATATTATTTTAATTACACTTTTATTATCAGGGGATTTTATTGGATGCAACTGCTTAGGAAACATAGTTCATATGGTTTTAGCATTAGCACTGACATGCAATACCTCTGTGGTAGTGTATGTTTGTTGTCTTCTTTAGCATGATCCTAATGGGTGTAAACAACAATCAGGATTTTATGGTCATGTGTTTTAATGTGATGATTAGAAGGACAATTTGATATTTTCACAAATCATGCAAGCATATTTGACTCAATGGTAGATGTTACTCCAAGTATTCATACTACAACATAACTTTTGTTTCACTGCTAAGTCAAGAGGTGTTGTTATGTTATGCAACTGAGATGGGCCTAAAATATTGGCTCTAAACAGGATTGTTTCTAAAGTTTTGGTACCTGGTATTCATTGACACTGAGTCAAAGAGAAAGTAATAAATCTTAATTCTGTTGTCAGAGCTTTCAAAAGATGCTGGTGCTTCCATCTAAGATTTTGGGGTATATACATGCCTCTATAATTTTCTGAGGCTTAAAAGGAGTAGGTGCTAAGATGCTGAAAATTAAAGCTGTTATTGAAACACAGAGCAGACAGACCTTCTCATGCATACCGTATTTTCTCTAAAGCCAGCTCACAAGTGTTGCTCACACATGGCTCTAGATAAAAACTACAGGGAGAAGTGAACTGCTGTTCTGTGAGAACTTGGCCAAGTGACAATGATAATATATTCCCTGCCCTAGAGGTCCTTGTCAGACTGAGCCTTTGCCACCACAGTCTACAGGAACTTTTCTCCACGCATGTTATTTGATATTAAAATCACTGCAATTCCTCTTGTAACATATATCAATCTTCTGTCAGAGGGAGCCCAAGACAATGAACAAAAAGAACTCCTGCAAGGACTGGAGCTCACTGGCTAATGCTAGGATGTATCAACTTTTACTTATATTTGGCTTGGAAATAATTTACCTGGAAGGCTGGTTTTAGCTTCTTCAATGTCTGTATTGTACGAGTATTTTTGCTTGCAGATATTCACACTGCAGTTTGCGTTGTCAGCTATTTTGACTGCTCTTCCTGATACTGCATACAATCTGGCAAAATGCTATATTTTTGATTCACAAGGGGTTTGTAAAATAGTTACTTTTGTGCGGCTAAAAGGAACTGAAGGAACTTTAGGGATTCATTAAAAGTATTGTTTGTTTCATATCCGGACCTTGTAAATTATGGATAATATTTGCTTTAGTTTGAATTAATAAATCAGAATGGTTATAGTTCCCTAGCCAGGAAAAGGAGTGATGGGGAGGAGGGGTAGGAATCATTTTGAGAGCCTATATGTGGAGAGGCTGTGTAACCTATACACAATCTCTCTGTGGCCCATACATTGGGTGAAAGCACACAAGCCTTGCAGCTCAAAGTGTATGAGTGGAAAGGAACAGCTGATATTCATCCTCTAATAACAAACTCAGATCCCATTCAAGGGCAAATCTGTGCTTCTTATAAGTACCACAGAGCTTCCAGCACTTTATGGCTCTCAAGTCTATAAAATAATGCTTAAACCACCTTAAAGAACAGGGCCACCACCACAGGGTTCTCCTTCTGCTCCCAAGACGCACCACTGACATGGTCTGTTTTATGTAAGGCTCTCTCCTGAGCTAGTAATGTTTTCTAGTGACGACTGGAAAATCTATTTTCCCTTTTAACAGTACAAATTTTTAACTTTTTGTGCACCTGGAAGAGCACAAACCAGAACCTTTGTTGCTCAAGAAAGTTTATTTTTGTAATGGAAAACCTGAAATTCTCTTCTTTTCAGAGAAAAATTTTCGTATAATACAGTTTTCTGCTAAAAACTAGAAGTGTTGACATAGCTGCACACAGTTGACTAGCTGTAATACTCAAATCTGTCTCTATCCTGCCTTTGGGTCGAAACAGTTATTCCCAGGGTATATTTACTACTTTGTGTACCCAAAGAGATTAATGGATTTACAAAGCTAGCAATAAGCATCTTAAATTGGTTCTTAACAGCATTACAATTAGATACTCTGGAAGCTCAATCCACACATTTACCTATCCTGTTGTACAATATGGCAGCAACATACAATGGCAAAAAACTGCACCTTAGTTACAGTCCAAGGCTGATTAAAATGTAGCTGTTATTTCTGCAATGGAAACATCTACCTAATGACGTATTAAACATGGCCCGTCTTTCAGCCTTCTGAACTGCAAAAAATGTCTTGAACATTTGTGCCAAACCTCTTAAAAATCAAGGTACCTCTGTAGGATATTGGACTCAGGAATCAGGTCATGTATTCAATATGGCACAGGACTTCTGGGAGGAGCTCATGGTGATGTTTAGGCAGAAGCCAATGTTACCCAAGGGGGTCTCGTCTTCTGGAAAGTAACAGCACCATGCTGAAAGCCCTTGCTCAGAATTGCACTTTTCACTCTGCACTGGGTTAATAAAACAGACAAACCAAAACTAACAAAAATGAAACCAAATCCTCTGACTACTGTCTAAAATAAAGGGAGGCAGTGAAAGGGTAAGGGATACAAACAGAGTAAGTGGCACATTATATAAAAATCTTCAAAACAAAGACTATCTTGCAAGTAAGAAAGATCCCAGAGAGCTCTTGTCTTTGGTGGTCTGAGCTGAGGGTCCTTCTCATTTCTCCCTTGCCAGGATTCTCTCTGCTGGGGCTGCTCTGCTCTCTTCAGCCCTTCCAAAGACACTACTCAGATCCAACATGGGATCGGTACAGTTGAGGAGCTGCAGTGGGACCCTCCACGGAGACCATGGCAGTCTGGATAGGGAGGCAGGGTTGCTTTGTTTCCCACTGACTCATTGCCACAAGAAAAGATAGAGTCCATTCCAGCTATTTTATTCCACACAGAACTACTCACTGTGTCAGATTTTAGTACAGGTGTGTGTATATATGCAGATATATTCAGCACAGCACATATATTGCATATATACTGAAAACTATCCTTCTGTCTTGGTTTGAAAGACAGGTGTCTGCTAAGGAAGGTGGGAACCTTCCTTAGAACAGAGAACGTGAACCCTGCTCCCTCCGAATTATTATAACTTTGGAATCAAGGGCTTTCAGGCAAAGGTATGGCAAAAGGGATAACAGTTCTTTACTATTATCTATAACGACGTGAACAATCAATAGCAACAATAGTAACAACAAACAAAACAAGAAACCCGGTGGCAGACATCCCTGGGCTGCCAGACACTTTCCCGTTTTGTGCAGTCACGGTCACAGCCAGCAGGGGTGCTGTTGGCTCCCAGCCGGGCAGGGCAGGTGCGATGACTCCGTGCAGCTGCAGGGAGTGCTGTGGGGATAGGGCAGGTCTGTGTCACGTGGGGAATGGTGGACGGGCTGGGCAGGGATGGCGTGAGCAGGACGGGCTGGGCAGGGATGGTGTGAGCAGGACGGGCTGGGCAGGGATGGCGTGCAGATGGACAGGCTGGGCAGGGATGGCGTGCAGATGGACAGGCTGGGCAGGGATGGCGTGAGCAGGACGGGGCTGGGCAGGGATGGTGTGCAGATGGATGGGCATGGCAGGGAGCTCAGAGGAGGGAGATGGAGCGGCAGGATGGGCTCACCCGGGCTAGCCAGCAACAAAAGGTGGCAGGAACTCCGCTGTTGTGGCAGTGTGTTCTGGCAGGTGGAGCGTGGGGCAGCGATAGCTGTGCACGCAGCTGGGAAAATGCACCCCCCAGTAGGGGAAGAGGGGTTGGAATTCCATGCCCCTTTGCCAAATGAAAGCTCACCCACCAGGTAGAGAAAGAAGGCCAGAGCCGGGCTTTTCCGCAGTCACAGCCAAAGGGAGACAGCAGTTCCGCTTGCTGTTGCCTCTCCGAAGTTCGGGCAGCAAGTGAGGTTATAGATAGCCAGATCTCTCCTCCCCTCACCAAACCCTGACCACATCTTTTGTCTCTCACAAAAGAGTAAATGGTCCTTAAATCCCTGGTCATTGGTTACCTAGCAACAGAATGGGGAAAAAATTCCACCCCCCCAGACTTCAATACCTTCTAATCATATTATTTATTCTCATAATGTGGTCAGAATGGCTGCTTTAGCTTCCTCTCAAAACTTAATTTTTGCCTTCAAGAAGCAAAATTTCATGGTGGAGCTGAAGTTGCCAAAATGCCAATTTGCAAGAATGGAGATCCCCTTGGGCAGTACAAGGAAGATGTTTCTCATTCTGTGTTTTGCCATGGGTCCGTACCAGTACTGGTAAGCAGAGGGTACTGAGGTTGGAGTCCATGTCTTCTTAGGGCTAACCTTGAATGTTTGATGCCCATAAAGATACTGTGAGAAAACCTACTACACTGAGTTCTGGATGCACAACTGGGAAGGGAATGTCAAGTCTGTAGATGTGGGAATAATTCAGGCTTAACAGGCAAGCCAAGATGCTCAGTGCTGCCAAGACAGAGATGCTTTCAGTGTTGGAAACCTCAGTGCCTGGAAACTGAAGAGGTATCTATGAAGAGAGGGCTGCTGAGTGATATTTTTTATGACTAAATGTCTAACCTTGTGTCAGGGCCAGTGGAGAGAAACAGATGCCTGTAGTCTAAACACAGGTGCTGCTCTCCAGAAGTGAATTTTCTTCCCACGGGCTGCAGAGGGAATGTAAATGATGAGTCAGGTGTGACACCCACACTGTCAACAGTTACAGCTGATGATGGACCCTGCGCTTTCTTTCCTTCACTCTACAAGTCTGAAATCAAGATTCTGGACCTCACCTTGAGGGATCCCCTTTCTACATTACTTGATTTATTTCTTCAATTTCTCCTTTTTCTTTTGGCCTTGGAATTTATTTCTTTTACTGGAAGGAAAATCTCAGTACTCATGCACTTATGGTAGCAGGTTCTCTAGAAATATGCATAAAGGAACAGATCAAACATTTTTGCCAACTTTTCAGAAAATTGCCAGCATGAAAGAGAGCCACAAGCCATTTTGATATTAATTTTCATAGGTCAATACTGCTGTGAATTCTTGAGGGTTTTAGATTTTTTCACTCTCATTTACAAAGAAGTGTTAACTTGCAGTCTCAGAGGAACACAGACAGTTTTCTCAATCCCCAAATGAAGTGTGCTAACTACAGTAATATATGGAAAGTTCAACAACAGATCCTTCTGCTTGCTGAAAACTGACTGGCAGCAAAACGCGCTCTATGGATCATCTCCAGAAACTGTTAAAGTAAGAAAAGCAGGGCAAATGTAGTGGCACAAAAGTACTTCAGGGTGAAACTAAAAACCCCAAAGCTCATTTAACCACTTTTGTCCAGCTTGTTCAGTTATAATACTGCTGCTACTGATTCAGGCTATGCAATTTTTTTTAAGCCAGCGTTGTTACTCCTGGATACCTTAGTAGAAAGCACTGAGCTCATGGAGTCAGGGAATTGACTGTCTAACCCAATTTTAAAGCTCCAAGTCACTCATGAATCACATTGCTGATATTTCAGAAACTGCACAGGACAAGCTGTGTTTAGTTTCCTTTCACCTTCAATTCAATAATGAAAAATAATACTAAAAGAGCTAGAAGCCTGCTATTTCCCTTATCTGTGTGCAGAATCTGGCAAACTATGGGGTCTCAGGGCAGGTTTCAGGGTTTGCTCAATTGAAACAGGAGCTCATATCAGGAGCCCCCATGAATATTTGAACGCTTTTCCTGCAGACAGCATCTTTTTTATTTTTACCTGCTTGCTGGCCCAATCCTTGCTTAGTGCAAGGCTGAGTACAGCTCCCTAAAGTGGTGCTGATTTATATCCAGAAGGAATTGAGTTCAACACATCTCACTTGTCCAATGGACTGGGCAGGTGGGTGAATGGCACTTTATAAGGCTGTTGAAAGCTCAGTGAGAAGCACATGGTGTGCCAAGGCATCAGATCTCAGCAGCTGAGCCGGCTTTGCCTGGGGCAGTAATTGGGAGGGAGACACACAGGAAACATTCTGTGCTCCGAGACATGATAGGGCTGTGAAGCTGTAATTGACCCAAGGTGTGCTCAGCGCTGCCCGTGAGGGGCTGCTCGCCGTGATTCGGAATTAAAAGGTGTGATCAAAGCAGTCACAGCTCAAGTTAAATAAAAAGGAAATAACTGCTAAGAACCTCCCTGACAATGCAGAAGTTATGTGCTTGCACAGGAGCTGAATGGAGAAATAGTGTGTAAGAAAGGATTGTACTATAGTGATTGCATAATTTACCACTTAACATGATAATGTCTCAGCAAGAATGACACAAAGTCAGCTCCATATTTTCAGTGGGAATTCAGCTGCAACCTTGCTGAGTGTTTAATTTCCTTTGATTTTGGCAAAATAAATTGTAAGGTTCTGCTCTGCTGCATAGGGCTGAACTGCAAAATTCAGGGAGTAATTTAGAAGACCTGAGCTGATATGCTTGGTTTCAGCAATATTTATGTGAAATAAAAATTTGCAAAAGAGATAAGGGAAGCTAAATGGCTGCCTTCTAATGAACTCGAGTGGTATCTCGGGCCAGTGGTCCTTAGAGTGTTTTCATAACCTCAGTGTCAGCATTTCAGAGAGGATGAAATCCAGGATTCTTTGCCTTGCTGCCTGGACAGCACATAAAAACCAGTGTAGGACTAGTTGTTCTTATAAG
This sequence comes from Origma solitaria, assembly GCA_013397895.1. NCBI lineage: Eukaryota > Metazoa > Chordata > Aves > Passeriformes > Acanthizidae > Origma > Origma solitaria. The sequence goes on from VZRL01001192.1 coordinate 425,353, forward strand.
AAAAAATGAAATAATTATATTACATGGATAAGTATTATATCATGGAAAGAATGACAAGAAAAGCACAGAATGTCATAGCTTAATATTGTGAAGCTCTAGCTTAACATGTTAAATGAAGAGGAAAAATTTTAAAAGCCAAGCTCTTAAAAAAAAAAAAAGAAAAAAAGACTTCCTTTACAAAGAGAAGCTATCAAAGAAATGAGTCGTCTAGGGACCAAGAAGGAGTTTGGGAAACAGATGTTCTTACATTTAGGACAGATGTTTTATGATAACAGCGCTTTGATAGCAGTTGCAACAAGAACCTACTCTAATTGAAAAATGTTGTGGTATTTCACAAGAGGAAAGAGGAAAAAAAATCAGCAAGTTTCAAACAGACATAGGAAGACAGATTTTCACACTGTTGTATTATAGTGATTATGTCTCCAAAAGGGCAGAGAATGGTGAAAGTCATGTCAGTGGAAAGACAAAGTAAGCACTGGTAAACTAGGAGAGTGAGCTAGGCTCCCAGAAAAGGGTTTCAAAGGGCTAGGTGAGAGGTGAGAAAGTAGATTGAGACTCATTAGGGCAGCGATAGTACTTATTGACCATGTTGTCAAAAGATTAAATGATAGGCTCTCGTTACTTATAAAACACTTTAAGGGGTATGAGGATGAGTGTTGCTCCAAGTGAAGCTGGCAGCATCACTTCTGTCCCAGTCATTTGAAGTCAGTGGAGGGACTGTTGGCTTTGAACCTGGCTCAGCTGCTTAAAAGTTTGGGTAGATGTTCATGAATGTGATAGAATATCATTGATTAATCTTTACTTGATCTTGCTACCTGTTTTTAAGGCAGATTTAACATCCATTAAAATCTAAGTATGTGTGCAGGGGGTGGCCCCCATATCTTCTTAACTCCTTAAAAGATAATGCAACAGAAAATGAGACTTTGACTGGCCCTGGTTTAATTGGGAAAGCATGTACAGCCCCTGGAGAAAACTGACATTTTAACAAGTCGATCCTGAGCTCACCTACAAAGTCAAACAGGAGATTGGTTTCTTCTCAGACAAGGTGTCTTGGAGAAGAGTTTTTATTATAGGAAAGAAGGACAAATAGGTTGCCAGATTCTGTCACTAGGTCAACATCTCTGCTCTCTTCAATCAGCAGGAGAGATTTCATAGGTTGGGTGCAACTGAAAATGAAGGCTCACATGATTTTATAGTAATTTTATACAAAATTTGGGGAATTGTTTGCATATGATAGAATATATAATTCTTTTTATTCCAGGCTATCGTGTTAGAACAGGTTGAATAAAGACAGAGTTTGCTTTGTTTTTCTGGAAGCAAAAACAACAGCCATGAATACAGCAGTGCAGATGACTTTTAAAACTTCCTGTGCAGGTGGTTATTTTTTTAGTGTCCATTTTTGTAACCAGAGACCTTGTAAATACAATCTAGGGACACTTTAAACTTCAGTGGCAAGGCTCAGTTAGGGATTATTTCTAACCTTTCTTGAGATCAGGAGAGATATTTCTTTTGGCCTTGTCTGTCAATTACCAGACAAAATGCTTGCAACTATCAGTTCCAGGCAGTTCATTTTTTTCTGAGGGAAACAGAATCTTTAGCAATAACTTCTGGCAACAGCCAACAGAATCCCTCCCTAAAATGGGAAATCCCCTATTACTTTTCTCCCTCAAAGCCTGGCATGCCAAAGTGGAAATTGACCTGGACTGAACCTCATTCATAGGGTCTAACTGGGTAGAATCTATTCACTAATTATTCTTCATGGTTGGTACCAAGCTCTGAAGAATTTGTTATTTCCCATCGGACATTTTTCCTATTGCATATTTTAGTTTTGTCCTCCATGACATCCACTTTTTTCCAACCTGCTGGCTCATAGAGATTTGTCATTGAAAGCTTTCTTCACATTTGGGTAGGTGTGAACTCAGAGGACAGAGATCAGCTTTGCTCCACACAGTGATCAAGACCTACAGCGTCAAACTGGCCAAATGTTTTAAGGCAGGTGTAGGAATTTACTGCTAGAATAGTCCATCAGCAGGTGACACCTCTCATGGGGTTATCATGGTCTTTCTAATGAGCTTTAAGATACTCCAAACATTTATCTTGCTTGATTTTGACAATTGGGTCTGTTTTTCAGGAAGCAGCCCTCTAGATATATATCTAACACAAGGAAAAACATGGCATCTTAATTTTACAATATGCTTTTGATTGGGTGAGCCATAAAAATATTGAGAAAAAATGAATGTATTATTTAACAAGATATGAAGAAATTTCCTGTTAAATGATGTAATGTTAAATGCCCTTTCTCATTGAAGCATTAGATTAAATGTACAAATCAGAAGAGCTTTATACCCCTTGGCTCTTACAATGTGATGAATCATTTAACAGAGTAAAGGAACAGGACACTATTGTAGAGCAGAGAAATTAGAGACATTAAAAAACCTGGAGTCTGAGGACATCTTTTTTTTTTTTTTTTTTTTTTTTTTTTTTTGGTATGGAGCTCTTCCTAATCATTTCCAGGACCTCTCTGAATGTTTTTTATAGGTGGCTGATGTTAGACAATTCTTGTTAATGACTGGTTTTTGTGTGCTTTTTGGCCAAAACATAATGGGATTGTAGACAGAAAGCTATTGATTCAAACTTGTCAACATTTGGCTCTAAATTAATTACTTCTCCTCACCTGGACTGATTTTCTGTAGGCAAAATAGAAGACTTTGGGAAGATGGAGGCCAATTCAAGGTTTGCTAACACAAACATATGTCTCCTAATTGAGATGTACATTTTACTTTTGCTGTAAAATGTTCCTGTTAGAAAACAGTAGTCAAAAGTAAAAGAAAGAGTTGAAGTGTTCAGTGATTTGCAACATGTTGAGGTCATCAGGACATGGCTTACATTAGTCTAATAGTCAAGAACCTACTTTTTGATTCAAGAGAATGCTTTTCAATTTTACTTCTTATTAAAAAAAAAAAAAGTAAAAGGAAAAATGCCTGTCTGGGCTAAGAAAGAATTTATTTTAAAAAAGTCCCTTAAGCAAAGAAGGAATATGTGGAGATGTATGCTAACCTCCAAAGCAAGTTCTTGTTTATAGTGGTGAGAATCCGGAGTCATCTTTTGGGTCAAGTAGAAATAAGAGGAAAAACTTGGCTTATATAAGAAAATGTTGTCATACCTTTGGGCTACTAACTGACATAGGTTCTGGTCTGTATCCATGTGAACAGGAGGAGTGACATCCTGCACCACTGAAATCAGTGGCAAAATTCCCATGAATTAATTGAGTCAGGATTTCTCCTCAAAAGTCTGGAACAAAATCCATTAAGTAAGTGGAAACACTCCCCAAAGGAAAGACTCTACATTTCTATGTGTTTCTCCCTCTGATCTGGTTTCTTTGTCTTTCCCAGCAATAGAATTGTTCCTAGATTAATAAGAAGTACTCATGGCCTTCTTTGAAGGGCAGGGACTTCGATAAGATCAACAGTGTGGGTTCCAGGTACTGCAAAAGTATTGATGACTTCTGAGAAGGCACAGGCTTGGGTATTTAAATACTCCAGTCCATTTGCAAACTACTATCAAGCCATTGTGTGGAATCATTATTTTACCTCTGTTGTTCTGTTCCACAGCCAGATTTGAAAATTAGTATGATTTAATGTACTTTGTTTTAACTTGTTATTGCTAAACACTGCTAATAACCACATAATTTAAACAAAATATTTATATGTTTAATTTGAAGAGTTCTTTTCACTGTGGAAAAGTTTCCTTCAACAAAAGGCTGATGAGAAACTAAGTCATTTCATGAATAAGAAACAAGCTGGGGTAGATTTATGTGTTTAATTGAGGAAGGGAAGTATTTATAAAAAAATAAGCTGAGTTTTCCTCTGCTGTTCAGGAAGAATGGGGCAGATTTTTAAGTAATAAATCCAAGGTACGTATCCACCAAGGGGACTGCATAACAAGGTGGTGTAATAAACAATTTCTGACAGAGGTCAGAAAGGTTACCAGCAGTTTCTGTGACTTGAGAATTTGGATAACAAGATTTAATTTTTACAGGATAAACAATATATTGTCTGAGAAGCGGTAAGCTTGGGCACAGGATTGGTAGATAATGCAAAATCAATAAAATCAACAAAGGGGTTACTTTGGAGAAGAAGGGATCCCATGGTGTAGAAAGAAAAGCCATGGAGGTGTAACAGACCATGAAATAAAGACTGAAGGTATCCCAAACCAGTAGGTTGTAGAGGAAAGAAGTAAATCTATGGTTATGTCAATGACTGAATTACAGTAAATATTATATTAGTACTAATGGATGATGACAGAAAGGTCATATCATGTTATTCTGGTGAAATACCTTTGGAGGCTAGCAGGTATAACAGATGCCCTTAATTCAGGATAAATGTAAGAAATAAGTTCACTCTTCAGGGAATTAGATAGCTGCAATGATGGAAAACATCATCCAAAACTAAGGTATATGCAAGACTAGTAAGTAATTCAAGCTGGCTGGAGAGTTTTCACTCTGAATTGAATTCAAGCATAGAAGATAGGCTTTAGCTTCTATGAATTGATGAAGATGTGAGTAGACAAGCCAAAAATACAAAGACGCTGACAAAAAATTATCTGAAAGCCAAGGACATAAAAAGACTGAGTACTGGGATTATAAGCATGAGAAGAGCCGTAGTATTAAGTTTTCCTCGCAGTAACTGAAAAATGTTTGGAACTGAGCCCCCACAGTGCTGCAGAATCATCTCAGGGCCCCAGGTGGAGACCTTGGCTGCTGGTGGACACAACCCACCATCCTAGAGGACAGTGTGGAGCAGCCTGCACATCACCTGGCCTGGAGATCCTCTGTGAGCTCTGGGCACTGCTGGGCTGCTTCATTTTCCCTCTGGGCTCTGCTCTCCCTCCAGTGCCCTCTCAGCCCATTTTGAGCTCTCAGCTCCCACAAATCTTTCATTCTCTTCTATTCTTTGTCACCTGGCAGGAGCATTTTTTCTCTGTATTCTCTTTCTTCCAGGTTCGTCCCAGGCTGACAGTTTGGTTTGGACTTGGCCAGTGCCTGGTCTTTGAGGAGGATGTCAGAATACATCGCCTGTTTTGTAGGGCAGCACTGCTTCCTGGGGCAGGTGTCTCTTGCCTTGTAGAGACAACCTTATTAAACTCACTGCCTCTGTTTCATTGTTTTGTAACTTGAACATGTTATTTGTATTTTTTCTAATGCATTCAGGACAAATTTTGAATAATTTTTAGTAAAAATTTCCTGCTGGAAAATTTCAGTTCTTGACATTGACACTGTATTCCTCCTTGGGTAGGAGGAATTGACTCCTCCAGAGTTCCACCAGGGCTGTGACAAAACAGACAAGACCCAGCACCTTGCTGGTCTGTAAAATGAACAGGGAAAATGTCTTCCCCTAAGTTAGCAAAGAAATATGACCTAAAGAACACATAGTTTCTCTAGACCCTGAACAACCTTGGCCCTCTGGGTGATTAGGTCAGTGAACTTTTACAAACCAAGCTTATACGAAATCCTGGGCTAGTTTGTGAAACTGGGGGTTTACAAACACTCCAGTGCACTCGGGGGTGTACTAACCACACAGTTGTTTTAGTTTCCCTGTTCAGAGAATTATGTTTCTATAAAGAATAGTTGAACAGCTTGATAGCCTTTAGTTTAAGACTGGTTACATGTTTATATACTTCAAAAGTCAGGAGTCACCGGGTATGGGGAATGGCCACAGAAAGCCACACTTTAATTTATGTATCAATTCTTTATATGTCTACTAAAAACCATGGAAAATTTCTGCTGAAAGTGTTCAGACATGTCCATGAATTTACTAGGAATCTTGTTTTAATTATGCATACTCAAATGTCTATGATTTTAATTCAGCTCCCAGACATAAACTTTTCCCCCAAGGCTGTGGGTGCAATGCCAGTTAACATAGAATGGTGTTGCTTTCTTTATCATATGAGGCTGTGCTGATATAAATTGGTTAAGAATTTAGCATATTAAGGACTAGACTATGTGACTTTGTTGTGCAACTTCAAAACTACCATAAATAAACTAGGAACCAATACCATGGGAATGCTGATAGCTGCATGCTCGAAATTTTGATAAGTACTTCTTGAAAAACACTTTTAGAGAATGGACTAGAAAGCTTGCAGTTAAGATAGTATTACAGAAAATCCCACAAAGAAGTGAATACAGTGAAAGGGAAACCACAGTAAAAGTGAGAGTATGTGGCTGCAATTCAATAAATAGGAAGAGAATCATGTTTAAAATGCTTTGTTTATAATCATGAAGTCTTTGGGCAATTCCATCATGTCAAGAGCAGATGCTCACTGTCTATCAAAACCAACAGCCTAAATTCAGTTTGTAGGATAAACACAAAATGGCAGTGTAAGTGAGCCAGCAAGACCTTCACATGTTGGAGAGAGGCAGTAGAAGACCACCCACAAAATCTAGAATGCAGTCCTTCCAAAAGAGTCTCCAGGCATTCTTCTGTGGCTTTTACTCCTGAAATAATTAAAATTTGGAAGAAATACAGATGATCAGTATCACTACATGTGCTATTTCAGAGAGAAACATCTTGTGATGTTTTAATTTCCTGGTCCCTTTCAGTGGTCCTCACTGAGGTCTTCTTCTTGCATAGATTTTTCTTTTTCCATCTCATCTTGCCTTCATGAATGTGGCCCTTCAAATTTGGCAAAATCAAAGTTACAGCTCTACCACAGTTATTTTGTAAGAGGCAGCAACACTTTTCCAGCTGGTAAAAATGTGTTGTATATTGCCTAAGGCTGAGAAAATAGCATCCTCTCACACTGTATCCTTTTTCTTTCATCCATGGTAAATCCATTTTCACCTTCCCAAGAGGATTTCTCCCTGAGTCTCAGTGCAGGAGGATGTGGTATTCCCTCTGCCTTCCTTCAGTGTTTATTATTGCTGGGATATGTCATTTTTATTTCTGTTGAATATAATATTTTATGCTGTTTAGTAAAATCTGTTTAAAGAACCTAGTTATTTGTAGATTCTACACATAGAGTTTCTCCAAAACTTTCACCTGGAGTAAATAAACCACAGGAGGAAAATGGTTTGCATTGTAAAAGTAGCAACAGGCATTTTGTCGTCATTGCTAACAAAAAGAATTCTGTCTGGACAACCACTGGAATTTAAAATATGGGTCATCCCAGCTTCCTTTCCATGCTAAATCCTATGAGAACTGTTGTCTTTCAAATGTAATATCACCAGTAGAGTACGTCAGCAGTGCTGCTATAAAATATCTTCTTTACTCATTCATTAGAACAAGATCTGGTGCAGGAAATGTCTGCAGACTTTCATGAACTAGTAAACTATTAAAACTTCATCTAAATAGAGGATAATGAAATGCAAACAACTGTAAATAGAACTGAACAGGAAATTCTTTTCCCAGATATTAAAAATGCATCTACCTCTTACTAACATTAGGTTCTGCCAAAATAAAATTAATAAAAGTGTTTGAATCTGGGGCTGGCAGTAAAATGCTGCTAATCATAGACCACTGGCTTTAAATGATGCTGGCTGAAAGAGCCAGGAGCAGGAAAGGTTCTTTTCTTCTTCCTTTGCTGTCACTGATTTTTTTAAATTAAGCCATCACTTTGCATAGCATTCCTGTGTCTGTTCCTTCATCTAGAGTGTTTTCCCAGTGTGATCCTCAGGGAAAGTGCACTAACTGATCTAGTTAGTGGCATCTATATGTACATTTTATAAATAATAATTTGTATAAGATCAATCCCTTTGTAGGCAACTAGATAAAAAGGAAAGGCATAATTGATGCTTAAGACTCAAAACTAAAATAATTTTTTTTTTTTTAGCAGAGCCAAGAATTTTTTTCCTCTGCTCAGCAATAACTGTCCTACTGAATTCAACTGCCTTTTACATATAAAAGGATATTGCTGAATCCTGGAAGCTCAGTTTGGAACCACTCTGTGACAACATTACAATTTCCAGGCAGTGATTACTCAACAGTAATAGTTTCCCCCTGCTTCTAGCAGAATTCTGTTCACGCTTGGGACCAAGAAATGCGTGAGAGGATTCCATTAAGAAACAGTGAGGAACATTAGTTTCATTTAGTCTTATAATAGTGCAAATCAACACATCCTTAAGGACATCACAGATGTGGCTGTATGGTTTCCGTGGATTTCATGTGTTCCCAGTCCCACGTATCTGTCCATTTTCAAACCCTTAAGAACAAATACACCTCCATCAATGAAGGCACACATATTTATTTACATCCAGGTACCAGCCAGACTTGCTCTTTGCATTTTGGTATTGAATACGCAAATCATCTCATATGTGTGTGAGAATTAAGACTATGTTTCTCTGGGTTTCTCTGCTGCTTGCTGCGTAGTCTACACTCAGAACACAATATATTTCCTCAGAATATTTTATGATGTGAATAGCTTTCCCTTACCTATTTATAAAAATCAGCTGGCTCTTTAATGCTCCCCAGGTCTGAGGCCACAAGTAAGAGCTGACGTTTCACATCTGAAGGGCCCACTCAGCCTAAAACATCACCTAGTCACACAACCTGTGTACCATTACATGTGGTTTGAAGTGAAAGCTGTGGACAAAGGCAAATCTCAAATCCTATGACAAATAGCAAGGTCAATTACCCTTAACTGAGTAGATTTGTACTGACAATCCTGAACAGTTATGAACAGAGCAGAGATGTTCACAGCTTTGCTGGCTGAATCAGAGAAAGTAAAGTCCATTGTATTTGTAAAAAGCCAGCAAGGAATAAAGAGGCCACAAGGAGTGAAAGCCTTTTTTTTTCCCGACTGGGCTGTTTTTATGACATTTTGTTAAAAGTGACAAGCTCTGGCTCTGGGCAGCTAAAAGGAATTGCTTTTGACTCCTGGGAAACAAAGCTGACAGTCAGCCAAGCTGGCTCGCTGCACAGATAGCAGGGCCAGTCATGGAGACACAGAGTGATGGAATGGTTTGGGTTGGAAGGGATCTCAGCTATCACCTAGTTCCAAGCCTGGGCATGGGAAGGGATGCCACCCACTGGATCAGGTTGTTCAGGGGCCCATCCAACCTGGCCTTGAACACTTCCAGGAATGGGGTATCTACAATTTTTCTGGGCAATCTGTTTCAATGCCTCACCACCCTCACAGTAAAGAATTTCTTCCTAATACCTAATCTAAAACTGCCCTCTTTCAGCTTAAAGCCATACCCCCTTGTCCTGTCATTACATACCCTTGTTAAAAGTCCCTCTCCAGATCTCTTGTAGGTCCCCTTTAGGTACTGAAAGGCTGCTATAAGGTCTCTCCAGAGCCTTCTCTTCTTCATGCTGAGCCACCACAACTTTCTCAGCATGTCTTCAGAGCAGAGATGCTCCTGCCATCCCCTCCCTCTCCCTGAGATGTTTGGCTTCAAGGCTGCCTTGCTGCCTTTAAAGTTTTTGGCAGCAGGACTGGGTTACCAGCACAGCAGCCTTTCTGGTTCCCAAGGGGGAGCGAGTTATGCATTTACGACTAACTGGAGACCCAAGCTCGACATGAGTAGAAAACTCACTGGGTAGTCCCTGCTAGCCTGCAAAATATTTGTGGATCAGCTTGCTACTTTATAACAAAGAAATGGAGAAAATGATTGAAAATAACTCCAAACTTGCATGTGGCCTGAGACCTGAAATTATATTTCCTAACTCAGACTTTAGAATAAATAATCCCACTGTTTTTTTACTTTTTTATTGAACGAGTTTTTCCCACTATGCTAATATGATTTAATTTTATTTTGCTTGGCAGTAAGTAGACGGTCCTTAATATGTTAATGTTATTAATGACATTTGGCATGCAGCTAATTCCTTCCATCGGACTCTCATGGCCCTTGGTGAATGAAAGCCTAAAATATTTCCCTGTAATGGCAAGCTTTAGCTCAGTGCTGCACAGAGATGCTCTGTGGGATCTGGGAACAGAACTCTTATCATTGGTTCCCATAGCTTACAGCTAGACTGCAAATTGGATTAAATGCTCATGCAAAAGAGAAGATGTAGGAATGTTCTTTGTGTGCCTTTTCTGCACAGTGATCACTGCATGGTGGGTAATGGTTAACTGCTTATTTGGGGCTTTACTAAATTAATATCTTTCATCTGGCATGAGAAGGGAGAAGGAGAAAAGAGGTGAGAAGCTTGTAAACCAGCATACAACACCATTTTCTGGCCTGAAAATCAGACTCTGACTCTGAAACCATGGCCCTCCCAATTCATAACTCTGCCACGTATTTAATAACGTGTCTGATATTACACATAGAATGTAAATAAAGTACCAAATATATATAATGGAATCTAATAATAAGATCCGATTACTGTTTAAATCCTTCTTACTAGGCCAGGAGGACACACGGGCACATGGAAAAGTTACCACATTCCCCCTGATCCACAGCACCCCTGGGCACATGTATCCTGGCCATGGTGACTGTGAGATTCTGTAGCTCAGTTCTGGAAGTGAGCAAACCTGGGCCAAGGTGTACCTTTGGGCTTTCAAAAGCTGCACCCAGGTCACTGAGACAAGTGGCTTCATGAACTGAACTGGGAACATAAGACTAATGTTGCTTCTGATAGTCTCAGGTAAATGTAATGTGATTTTTTAATTATAAGACTATATCTAAAATGAAACCTGTAATCGTATCTCACATATTCACCAAATAAACTTGTACAAAAGAAGAGTTAGAATGATCTTTTTATCTGCGTGGGCAACTGCCCATTCACTGCATTAAAGTCTTCCAAGGCTTGACACTATCAAAAACTGGGACAGAGCTATAAGTACATCTATGTCCATATTTTGTGCAGCCTCATGGCTATAACCATGTCTCTTTTATGACTTGTTTAAAATCAGACAGTTGTCTCAATCTATTTCTAACGGTACAAGTGTCTACCCTGAGTAAGTAAATAGCAATGTAATTACAACTGACACATGCATTTTGCATTGCTGTCGTCACAGCATTTCCTCTCTGGGGCTTTGATACAGGAGCTATTGAGCCAGACAAACTCTTGAGCACACCCTCTGCAAATAGGTCAACACAAGCACAGAACAGCTGTGTGTGGATGTGGTTCAGGAATTAAATTTAGTCTCTACATTTACCCAGTGATTTGACAATAGCTTAATTTTTCTGGGAATCAAATCCAGGTAATTAATGTATAATTTAGAAAGAAGACTAGATAGATTTATACCACAAGGTGCCCTCAAGATAGACATTGTATATACCTAGAGTCTAAATAAAATTGTATGGTTTAAAATGAAAACATAAAAAGGCACCACTATTTTAAACACCTGTTCTAGGAACTGGAGGAGGTTTCAGTCCTTTTCATATAAGCACCTTTATTTTATGTTGCATCTTCAAAACAGCATCTTTAACCAGAGCGTCCTCTGTGTGAGGTCCTCAGACTCTTACCCCTTGACAAATGGCTGCAGTGAAGTGGCATTTTAGCACACATCTGACACATCATCTTGCTTATATCTTGTCAGTTAGGAAGGAAAAAAAAATCACACACCTTTAGAAGTCATCACAAGTCAGGAAAATGGAAGAGATATCTTTAGGGGTCTTTGATGTGAGTATTACAGCACTGTGTGTCTAGACCTGCAGTGGGTGCAGATCCAATCACCTGAGCTGACAGAGTTCAGGCTGTGATTCATGTCCATCAAATATTGAAAACTAATTTAGGATAAGAAGAATTGCTCCAAAACCACCATCGACTTCACTGGCTGGCTCTGCACTGACAGCAATGAAGGGTGGGGTGACTTGTACCTACACAGGTGTCTGGATTCAGTCACAAGGATCCCACCACTACAAGTGGTTTGGTTTTGGAATTAGTTTTGAGGTAATTCTTTCTTGAATTATTGTTGCTCTAAATTATTAATTGTGAAAATACAGAAATCAGGCCTTTAAGGTTTCTAAAGTTTCTATGCATGTACATGCTTACATCTCTTTAGACTCATTGAAGGCTTTTCAGTCTTAAGGTTTAGAGGAAATGTAAAATTATTTGCTGTTACAAATATTACCCAACAAAAAAACCCAAACTGGCAAAACCCATAAAAAAACAAACAAAAAAACCTCCCAGCAAAATCCCCTTAAAACAACAACAACTTCCCCCCTTACTCCCAACCAAACAAAACCAAACAAAATTCCGCAAACCAGCAGTAAAAGAAATGGTAGTTTTTCTATAGTTCTGTCCTGTCCTTTTAGAGTTTGGTCCATGACATTCAAAGTCACAGAGACTGCATTACACTAATCACCGATGAAACATGCCTGACTGAGGATAATAGTGTCTTATTTTCAAAGCTTATGTTTGAGATTTCATCCAAGGTTTCTCTGTGTGGTCTATTTATACATGAAACATAAGGAGACCTTGTGGGAAAACGTCTCAAAGTGGAAAAAGGGTATTTAAAAAATAAGAGTGCATGATGATGTCTGAAAATATCTCTTTTCCCTTACGGTCACTATTTTCTTGTTCATCTCAGAGACCAATCTCTCAAAGAAACCTCTGTGCCTGCGTCAGTGGAGTATGTGGGGAACAGGACAGTAATTTGTCCTTGTTCCAGCAAGACCCTGCGCTGATGGAAACCACAAAAAACAGTGCTGGGCTTGGTTTTTCCATATAATTTTTATTTCAGAGATAAGGGATCACTTTCATTGCTCACAGAAATGCAAAGTGATGTACTTGAAGAGATTTAAAGACAATTAAGAAAACACAAAGTTAAACAAAAGGTTTTAGCATTCCTTTGCTTAGAGAAGACACAGTTATGGACTTGTCTTTGTTTTGTGTGAGATGGTTATAAAATGCAGCTGATGCCTTGGCATTTTATAAAGCTTCTCATTGTTTTCCATTGACCTCAGTTAAAAATCCAGTTTTCATAGCGTTTTGATAGCCATTTGACACAAATGCTTGCTACTACCACATAATTTTTATGTGAACTCTTTTCTTTTTATTCAAAATTAAAAGTGCAGTGTTTTGGCATACATAATCTTTCTAACTACTTCATTAAAATGACAGTAAAGTTCCTGGGATGGGGCATATTACTGTTCAAAGGACTTTATGAGCCATATTGATGTCACAGTTCAGGAGAATCACATGCATACATCTTCAACAATCAAAGACCTGAAAGACAACATTCCCAAGAGCACAGTGGTCTTTATTAGCAATGCCCATGACTTACACAGGGGTAATGAGACACTGCAGCACTTCTCCATTATTACAGAAGAAAATGATACCATAATTCACTGGAAACAATGGAAAAACAATGGCTTTGATTTGTTAATTCTTGTCTGTAAACTTACTCCATGAGTTTAACAAGGTAGCCAGCTGTTGCTAATAAGGCTGCAATGTTTAATGTAGAGCTAGAGGTGATATGTTAATATGTGTTGTCATTCTGGCTCACATTATCTGATGATTTTGACATTGTCTGGAAAAAGAAGCAGAGGTAATTTACTTTCCCGTCGTGCTAAGGATTATTTCTATGCAGTACCGAGGCTGAATGTCACCACCATTTCTCCATGGGCTTATCTTGGGTCTGATCCAATGTATATTGAAATCTGCAGATTTTTAAAAAATGTTTTAATGGGGTCTGAATGAGGCTCCTTGCTTAGGGAAAAATCAGGCAACCTATTTAAATCTTATAGAACTACTTTTGTAACTCAGATGGTATTAAAAAAAGAGAAATGGGTTTCTGATGTCTATACTGATGCCTAAATAGAAGAATCCAGAAAATTCATTCATATATTCATATAAGGCAATGGTTAGGCAAGGATTAGTAAAATTCTTGATTCATATCCTAGCTTCACAATAGAGTTTTTATGGAATAGGAGGTGAATGGCTTGCTTGACCGAAGCATTTTAAATATATGATTAAATTTTAAGTATATTAATTGTTTTACTGGCATCAGTGAAGCATGTCTTCAATTTTAGTGAAAGGAAAGAAAGAGAAATATACAGTCTTTGGGCTAAATATAGCAACGATTTATTTACTTGTGCCTGGTGGCCACTGATTGTCTTAATACCATCACTGCATAATTGTATTTTGTGTGCTTGTGGGTAACCTGACAGAGGAAAGATTTTAAAGGTCCTTGTCAGAGAGGCAGAGTCTCCCCAGATGATGTGTCAGGTGAGTTTCTTTGAAGACATTTATGGCAAGTAGATTTCTGCACTAGGGACGTTCTTTCTCCACTGAAAGACTGACCTAGTCATTATGTACTGAATGAGAATCTAAAAGCAATTATGAAAATGGTGACATAAAAGGACAAAACACAAGGTCTATGCCTTGTCCCCCATTCAAATCACACAAAGTGCTCTGGACCTGCCAGAAAAACACATGCTGATAGCTGTATACTATTGCCTGAATGTGACTGAATAAAATAAACTACATGATTAGAAGGTCTATTAACCTGCTTAGCTGCATTTTTTGTCACTAGATGGCAGAAAAAGATGAGTTATCTTGTATGATTAAACCAGTATTTTAACGTATGAACAGGATGAACTAAATTTGTCTATTGTAGCAGACCAGAAAAAATGTAAAACCTTTTCACTAGACTCTTCCTATTGCCATATTAAAAAAACCCACATTCTAACATCATGTTGGTAACATGGGATTATGGAGCCCTCTTCTAAATCTGCTTCCCAGATACGGTCATTAATGCTCAACCAAAACACAGTAGAGCCTTTAATGCAAAAAGCGGCAGAGACTAGAGGAATTTAATCGCTAAGTGTGGGAAAGCCCATTGCTTGTATTTACTTTGTTGGTTAATATTGACACTGGGTAAATGAAGGACCAGCGGCTCTTTCTGTGCACATCCAGACACCCTGCTGAGTTCAATGGGAACACAAAGTGTGGAAGATTGTGTCTCTAGCCAAAGCATCCTCAAGTCAAGGGGAAGATTCCCATTGACTTCTTGAGGGCTGGGATTAGCCCTAGCGAGCAGCCATCCTTTGAACAATAAGCATTCAGCCCTGAGTAGCCAGCACAGGGTGCTGGGGGTCTGCAAAGAACTAAACAAATAAATGACACACATTCCATTTCTTATTTGCCTCAGAGTTACATACACACGTGCTCTACTTGGAAAAGATCAGAGCTTTTCCCTGGGAGGCCAGCCACACAGATTGAGAAAGCCACACTAGATAATCTCTGCTTGCCCTTTCCATCAAAGGAGCTCAGCTGTAAAAGCTTCTTCACATGTGCAATAGATGAAACAATGCTCTGGGGAGAGGCTTTTATTTTCTGCCCATCACTGGACTTCTCCTATATGTTTGATCCTCCACATCACCCTGCCAAGGCCAGTTCCCATTAGACTGCCCAGTAAAGTAAAGCTTGCCCTGGCTGGCACACACAGGAACCAGCACGGGGCATTGTGGTGTTTTGTGCCTGCTTCAGTAGTCCAAAGAAATGAATTTTCCACATATCCCTAGGAGACCTTTGTAGGACCAAGGGCTCGTGGAAGCATTCTTACTCCATGGACCGGTCTGTCCCATCTGGTTTCGGTTGCAAGCGCCGTTCAGATTATTTTGTTAGCTTGGCTCCTAACAGGCTTTCATTCATGTTCAAAGTTCCTGGCAGGACAGCCAGATTTGGTGGATGGCTGGTTGTGTGGGTTGGGGAAAAAGGAAAGAGACGTCCCATGAAACTTGAGGTGCAACCAGAATATTGAAAGTTTTCACTGTACTGGCTGATAAATGACTGTCCCTAACTAGATTCACAGCAAGGACGAGAATATAACGTACCCAGCTATTTTTAAAAATTTTATATTGGAAGAAATGAGCACCTAATAAATGAGGAAGTTCGCAAAGTCAGTCAGCATATGCTATGGCTACTCTTTTCTTTTACTATGGTACTTGTGACATTTGGGTTCAGGTTAGTACGCAAACAAACAAAAAGCTTGCTTATAATCTTTGACTAAGATAAGGGTGAAACTAGTACTTCAGGAAATGTGATGAGCGTCCTGCTGTGGAGCCCTACAAAAAGTGGCTGCTTGTAATATCAAGCAATCCCAACTCAAAAATACATGCCCCCCTTTTTTTTTAGTGCAGTGGTTTAGAAAGGACTTAAAAATATTGAATACAATTCTCTGAAAAAAAGCACCAAAAAGAGATCATGAAGGGAAGACAAATCAACTTTTTAAACTAGAATTTAGATTTCTGGTCCACAGTTAGGGTAAATGCAATTTTCTCTTTTCATACTGAAACTTTATTGCTTGCTACATATTTGCCATGTGGTTCAGCAGTTGCAATAATCAAGCAAATGAAACATAAAAGCAGAGAGTTGCCAGGGCTTGGATGTGGATGGGCACAAGAGAAGCTCATGGCTGGTAGTAAAGCTGTGGTTGCTGCTGGGAATCACAGTTTCTGGAAACCTTCACTGTCATTAGGTAGGGATGTTGCAGGTGTCTTAGGACTGGTATTACAGCATCTCACTGGGAAAAGAATTATTTCCTTGATTATAATTCCTGGGATGCTTAAACCAAGCAAATACTAGTACAGAGAAAAATCAAACCCCTTAAAACACCCAAACAGTTCAAAATTGCCTGAGTTCCACCCCATACATGCCTCCTCTGTAGAGGTGTTTTAGAAGTGATTCAGAAATGATATGCTGTGCAGGCAACCTGATACGTTGCCCAGAAATTAATGCTGATATAGTTTTACAAACATGAAGAAAGATTTGGTGGACATGCTTTTGCTGGCTGTGGAAAAGAAAAAAAAAAAATAGTTAATTTGACGGGTGGCTACACTGTTCTTTAGAAACTGAGGAGGATCCATCTGGAAGTGCTGGATGCTGGCATGGTTCTGTGAAGCAAACAGAAGCTGAAACACCTGTGGTTCCTCTGCAGTGCACCACTCTCTTGTCTCCATTCACAAGTTTCTTTGCTCTCTCCCAGTGTGGACTCATTTGGGAAATGACAGTCACAAAACTATTAAGTACCTTCTCCTAATTGCCAGGACACCTTTCTGAGCTTCTCCAAGAAGAATGGGGAATACCTTACAAAGCATAAATTTAAGGAAAACCTCTAGTCCTCCTCCAAGCCAGAGCCTTTCTTGTCCTTTTCTTCCATTGTCCTAAGCAGAGAGCAGTCCCTGTGTGTGACAAGCTGCAAGCTTTGATGCCTTTGAAGCATCCCTAGAGCAAAACACAGGTTGGAAGGTGACAGCACTCAGGTGATCACATCAATGAACATCAAGCTTATTAAATTTGCCATCGTGGAAAACGAGAAATAGATCACTGCCATCCAGTTTTGTGAGTCTTGGCAACTGTATCACTAGGCAGTGATTGGAAAACACTAATCCCTGGGTCACTGGTAAATACAATTTTTTATGAGTTTTTGGACCTGACCTATCATTTCAGTGAGGGCAGAGATACATAACTGAGATGAAGACATAAAGCCTTTTAAAATATTTGTTAAAGGTCTGTTGAGATGGAGTTGTAATAAAAAAACAGTAGTGAAAAATCTTGTTTTGTTTCTGGATTCAAGTGTTCTTCTGGTCTGCTCTTTCAGAGTGTTTGAAGCTGAAGTACAGCTTTATCCTCTGAAACTGCGGGAGAGCAAATGCAGCTTTACTGCTCTCGCTTAACACAGATGTTAACAATTAGTTTATACTTATTGGCATTAATTGCTATAGTAGATGCAAGGAGAGGTTACATTATATGCTTTATGGGACTCTGTTTAAAGATTTTGCAACCCTTTTAGTTATACTCAAGCCACTCTGTCCAAAGGCCTGGAATCCCTGGTGGAAAGGCTGTTCTCCTCTGTCAGTTCTCAGAAGCATGTTACAGGGCACTGCACACTGTGCCTCTTCAGCTCATTAAAGAAAAGATGGCTTTTGCTTAGACTATTGAGTTTGATAGAAATGATGTGATTTTACTCTTGCTTGTTAGAAAGGCATGCAGGTAAAGGAGTATTCTGCTTTCTTGCGAGCTATTATGCTTCTGAGTGTCAAATGCTGGCAGTTCAAAGTGATATCTTGTCTAAATAATTTATTGATTTATAAAGCAGGAGGAAATTTCACCACTAATTGCTCCAGGGGGTGTAGAAATAATAGGAATGTTGGACTACAGTCACAACAGTAATTTAGATAAATAACTTTTGTTTTAAAACACACTCCAATTACTGAGAGACAAATAAACCCAGAGCCAGACAAAAGAAATAATAAGTTTTGCAGACATTACATGAAAGGACTGGCTTGTGTCAGGCTTCATAAGCTGGGTTGAGCCTTGATGTGTTTGTACTGAGACTTCCCAAGAAACATATACATTGCTATTGATTTAGCAAATGGTATTTTCCTCACTGAATTCTAGTGGAACCCCAGCTTGAGCCTCCTGAGCTGTGAGGAGGCATCTGCTCAGTGGCGAAACCACAGAGTACGTCTGGATGTTTAAAGCTCTGCAGTCCCTTTGTCCCATTCCCATCTCCTCTGGCCACATATCATCATGGGCAGTTTACTCACTCCCCCTTCTTTCCTCCAAATTTTCACTTTCAAGCTCCTATGACTTCCGTCATTGTGTACAATCTCTTTTCCTGAGAAGTCATCTTTTGTGTCCAGCAAAACCAGGGTATACACTCAGACAGCAGGTCCAGATAATTTTATTTTCAAATACAGATGTTATCTGTTTTTTTCTGTTTGGTTTTGTTTTGTTTTTTTAATCTCGTCGTGGGATGTTTCCAGATAATGACATAGCTGATTATTTTCCATGTTTCCAGTTCTTTTTCAGATCTGGTCATTACAAAAAAGCAACTATGCATCAACTGTTGGTGGCTCTCACACTGCCTGATGCTGCCCATGGTTTCTTCACTCTCTCCAAACTCTGTGTCCATCATCTGACTTTCATATAAATCTGTTAACACTTTAAAGTAGTCTCTAACTGTTAGTTCTTTATTTGTGTTTGCACAAATAAAGGTTCCCTTGCACAAGAAGGTTCCCCATCCTTGAACTAGGTATCAGAAGAAATTCACAAACTTAATTAACTGAACCCAGAACCACAGGAATGAAAATGTTCTACACAAGCAATAGGATATAAATGGCCCATGCATCTACTTAAATTTGGAATGGAAAGCAGTTCTTAGAGTTTGAGCAAACAGACTCTGGAAGAGCTTTCATCTCAGGAAATTAGTTAAAAAGAGGAAGATGTATATTTTTACAATGACGATTCTGATGCTTGCAATGAAAGTGTCTGACCTCAGCCATCCTCTACCAGGTATATGTTCCTACTCCTTGGCTTGTACATGTCTTAGAGCTCTAAATATATATATAAAATCGCATCTATTAATTTTCTTTCTCTTACTTGCAGACGGTGGGTGTGTCTGAAGGCAGACCTGAGCTCCTGCAGTCGTGTGAGAGTTGTGTAGCAGGAGCTGCACATGAGACAGCAAGCGTTGCTGAGAGGCAGGATACTCTGTCCAGAGAACAGACTCCATATGAAGTCAGCTCTAAAGCTTCCAGGCTGGGTTTGGTTTCTATCTGACTAACTTCAGTCATGGGCAGGGTAGCTCATGTCTGCCTGTCTTCACCCATTCCCACATTTAAATTGGAAATACACACACAGCATCCCTTTCGCCTCTGCTGCCAACGGGGCACTTGCTTTTGTGTACAATGATATACATCATGTCCAATATCTCTTTTCCATCAGTTCACGTTACAGGGCTTGGCCACCAACCAGATCTTGCTCTGTTGTCTCACTGAGGCCTTGTGCATAAAAGAACTGCATTAGGAGAGGGACTTGCTGCAGGACTCTGTTTTCTGCCTATTGGAAACCATCAAAGCAAAAATGCTCATAAGCTTACTTTGTTGAAAAGAACAAATTGCTCTTAATGTTTTTCAGCTTTTGATCAACTTATGAGGCATTTTTCAAATTAACCCTGTATGGTAGGGATTCAGTGAGCGGAGTTCTTGCTCTCTGGTGTGTTCTCTGAGCGCAGCTGACATGGGACAATCAGGAGTCACAGGTGGACAGCAATGAGACTTTCCAGATGTTTTGGAATAACTTCCCTCCTGAGAAATGAAGAAGCAACATAAGTTCACAGCTTAGCAGAGGATCATTAGAATGAGACCTACATGTATTGGATACTTCATGAACTCTTCATGTGGCAGAGCAGAAGAAGGCAATATAGCGCAGAATTATTTCCAGTTCTTCAATGGTTCTTGAAAAGACCACTAAGCCCTCTCAATAACTTTGTTTAATTAGGACAGTTTTCTTTTGCCTGGCAGGTAAATAACTTCAAATGGAAAGTCATCTTAGGACAAAATGTAATGATTAATATCAGTTCTGTAGAAGAAAGGGTTTACTAAACCAATGAAGTAAGTGAAGTCTACACCACAGAGGCATTATAAGCATTTGCTTCCAATCTACTTTGGCCAGTAAGGAAAAGCTTATTTTTCATTCTGCTGTGAAAGATCAATGCAGTCTATCCGAAATAAAAGAAAAAGAAGTATGACTTGGAATGAATGCACCACAAGGAAACCACTCACTCCCTGACTTAATACCCTCACCAGGGTCTGCCTTTGCTCTACAGCATCTGTCACTCCCACATGTGCTGCTCTGGAGACAGTGATTTTCCTACAAAATGCCTGCTGAACAACGCGTGGCATTTCTTCCATGGGTTCACCAGTTTTTGGCTTGCTGGTGGTCAGCTGGAGATGACTTTGGTTGCATGAGTGTCGTGTATCTTGGCTGAAATGGAAATCACCATGTGTAAGATGTGTAAGGACCAAGTCAGAAGGAACTCCTCCATGCTCACATTCAGGAATGGATCCATGCCTGTTGACACTTCCCGGTCGAGGTCCTGGGGTTATGTCCTAATTTCCTTTGCAGGAATTGCTGCACTGCAAACAGGAGGCAAAAATGTGTCCTAGTTCTAATAGCTTACACATGCTGGACTCCTTCATGCATACAAAGCCTTTTTTTGAACCTTGTGTAGGGAAACGTGAGAAGCCAAGGGTTGACAAAAGCCCCAGATCTATGAAACTTAACTAGTTGCATTTGTACTTCTCTAAACTGTGTCTTAACTCATTTAAATAAGGCATCAGGGAGATTTCACTGAGATGTGTAATTGGCCAGGTTTATTTTCAATTCTATTTTTAACACTATATCAACATCTAATTATAACTTTTCCTAGGTGTGTAATATTTTAGTTCAGAAATATCTAGAATACTGGCCTCATATATTGCTATTTTCTTTGAACTACTTTGTATTCATTACTAGTTTATAAAGGTTTCACTCTCTCTGTGCATTTATCTCGAAAAGAGGATTACTCTGCATTTTTACATACACAACCCATGACAAAATAGCCATGAGCATTTTAAAGAGTATCAGAGCATTTAGTTCAAGCAATTACGTTGCACAATTTTAGGGAGAGGATATAAAGGACTCAGATGGCCTCTCTGGAATTGCAAAGATTCAAACCAGTCAATGAAGAGGAAAATTAATTCCTCCTTATTAAGCAGAGTCACATGAACCTCACAATTTCCAAGAAACAGAACTTGTAATTGAGGAAGCTAAAATGCTCAAATTTTATTGGATGGAATAGGAATTTATTCTATGTTATTCCAGGAAGTTAAGTGGTTTTTGATTTTTGTAAGGGGAAAACGAAGTTTTAGTCATCGTACTTCAAAGAAGAACATGGCAACCTGGTAGTCATTAACATCAGTGTTTATGGGTTAAACTTAATCATTCAGTTATGGATCATTACATTTTTTTTCCATATGGTGTCTAAGCTAATATAATGCTTGAGTGTCAACAATGACATGATAAGAAGAGATTTTGATTAGACAAAGAATTGGATATTATCCAGCTCTGAAGGTATATGATCATTAAGCTAACTGATGAATGAAGCTTATGAACTCTACAAATGGTAATGAGTATTTATACTTAGGGCTGGATAAATGCTGTGAGATGCAATCAGCTCTACTACAGAGTTGTCTTCCATATAATGTAATGCCAGTGCATAAACAATTTCTTACAGGTATTGTCACATTTACCTGTGAGCATGCACTGATCATTTCTGAAGGGGTGGCAGAGCACAGGAAGCTCCAGAACACTCATTCTGAAGGACAGTTCATGGAAGAGAAAATGTGAACTGTGGTACTGCCACAAAAAACACTTTATGAAGTGAAGAGCATTGTGTGCTCACGGTAAGCTTGCAAATGAAACAGATAATGCAAGAAAAGGAAGAAAAAGGGAGATTGTCTCTCCAGAATTAGAGGGAGAAGTTCTTAGTGCAGTTCTGAGTGAACTACATCTTATTCAGAAAAGTTGTTCTGTTTTTCTTATCCACTCTGTGTTTCCAGTGGGGTCAGAACCTCAACCCTCAGAGCAAATAGTACCATTTGTCTGTCTTCAGCGTTCTTGGGTTCTGCAGATCTCAGGTTGCAACATTCACCTTTGCCCTTGTGAGCCTGTACTGCACTTGAGATGTCCTAAAAGGAGAGAGAAGGTGTGTGCTTGACCAGAGTTTTAACACACCCAAGTCAGAAGTCCTGCAGTGCACAGGAGCAAGGTGACACTTGGAGCACAGTGGCATTTACAGGCAGTGAATGTGTTGCATTTAACAGTGAAAGGGATGTTAAATTTGTAGTGGCTCCTCTGTAAATACCTTTGCCTCTGCTCTTTACAACAGAAATAGTTCCTCCATAGGTGATGTACAATTTTCTTTTCTGGGAAATATTAGAAATTAATTTTTCTTCAGCAGACGTGAACTGTGAGAAGCTCTGGAGCCAAGAGCTGATGGAGACTCCAGAGTCAGTATTGTAATTCCCCTGATTTCTGGCTGATTAAATCACCCACCCTTCATCTTATCTTACTAACTCTGGAGTGCCATGAAACAAAAAAGCTAATTCCCAAACTTACGGGGGATCTGTGTGACTTCCTCGTGCTGAACGAGAAACAAACTCAAAGTGCAATCAATATCCAAACATTCTGCTAGGGTAGGGTGCTTTATAGCTGTCTTTATACCAGGTTTCCACCACTCAAAGACCAGACTTGCTTTCCATGTGAAGTTTTTAGTTGCGGCCAAAGCCTGTTTAGCTCAAGTTAGGACTGACATGGAATATCACTGTAAGTCTCGTTTGAACTGTCAACACATCTCCTGTTATTCTTACCCTTAAGATTTAATTTTCATTTTTAAATCAAGACAGAGGACATAGTATATTGAGATAAAATCTTCCAGAAGAAAGGTTAGATAGATGTTGGAAGATCTGATTAAAGTCTGGGGCAGCCACAGGGTTTACTTTGACCCATGAACCTCTGTGAAAGCTATCAACTACTTTGTCTTCATTAGGACTAAACACTGTGTATCTAATTCAAGTTAAAAATATATCTTTATTCCTGGGGAAGATAAAACCTTAACATCTCTGACTTGCTGTTGATTTATAACTCCTTTGCCATCAAAGACTCTGCTGCTTGCCTGCCTACAGGGGATCACCCTCAGTATTGTGCTCAGTGAGGATGAGGAGAAAAAGGTTTAAATATAAAATGTGCCCCCTCCAAGTAACTTGTTTTTTCTGTGTTTTTCATGGTTTGAAGCAACAGTTTGGATCTGAGCATAGCTGAGTTCTTGGATTTTGTTTTAGTCACTTTGCATCTGCAGTTTTTCTGTTTGCTTTTCAGTGGTAGATGTACAGAACACGCAGCAAAAAATTCACATTAAATAGAGATTTTGGCAAGAGTGAAGGAATCATGATCAATGCAATACTGAATTTATGTTTTTCATCACTGGAACATAGACAATCCAGACCCTTTAGCAATCTGTCTTCCTTATCACATTTTTTGGGGTTTTTTAATGTTCAATGTCCTGTGAAGCCAACACTTGCTACACTGAAAGACAAGAGAGATGTATAACACACCAAAAAAAAGGATTTTTTAATATAAGTTTTAAATTCAAGTAATTAGGATGAATTCTAGTAAAGAAGTCTTTGACCTGTTCCCAGCACAGAAAGGGCAGAACTTGATAACCAGCCTTCCCCAAAATGCAGTGGCAAAAATGCTTTCAAGGAAGAAAGTGAGCATAAATCTTTGGTATAATTTAAATCTGAGTTTAGCCCAAATTCAACAGTTTAAGAGACATTAAGGAAGTCACTGACAGCTGGCTATCCCTTTGCCAGGGGTGAGCATCATGTCCTGCAAGGAGAACATATTTCTTTTTCATAATTTATTAAATCCTATTTTTTGCCTCTGATTTTGTGTTAGAAGTATCCAACAACCCAGCCCAGTAATTCTAATAACATGTTGTCATGGGTTTGACCCTGGCTAAATGCCAGGCACCTACGACGTTTGCTTTCTATGCTCTCTCCTGCTGCAGCTATGCAGAGGAGAGGAAAAACTAACACAAAACACTGGACTCATGAGTTGAGATAAGATCACTGATAAGCAGGACGCACTAGATACAGGGCAAAAGCAGGCGGGAAACTTAAAGTTGCAAAGAAAAGTGATTTATTAATCTAACAGAGTCAGAGGATAAATTTGAGATAAAAATAAGCTCTTAAGACACCATTTCTTCACTCACCCCTCTTTTCCCTCTTAAGGCACCGCTTCTCAGCTAACCCCCCACCCCTCCTTTCCAACTACCCAACAACTCCCAGGCAGGGGCAGGCTGTGGGGTTTTTCTCTTAGGTCAGTCCATCGCAATTCTTCCACTGCAGACACTGTTTCTCTAGTTGCCCTCTCTCTCTATTCAACCAACAGATCTGGGCTAGGGCAAGGCATGTGGCTTTTCTTAATCAATCAATCCAAGGCCACAATTCTTCTGCTCCAAACACTGTTTCTCTACGCACCCCTCTCCCTATTAAGACCATTTCTCAGCTCACCCCCTCCCTCCTTCCTTCTAACCAACAGCTCCGGGGTGGGGGCAGGGTGTGGGGGTTTCCTTTGGTCAGGGTCAGTCCATCAGGGGGAAGAATCCTCTACTTAGCCATGGGGGTCCCTCCCACGAGAGACAGTCCTGTGCGAACTTCTTTGGCGTGGGTCCAATGTCACGAGCAGCCCCGCCCGATTGCTGCTGTCCGAGATTCTCTCCAGGCTGCAGAATTGCAAGCCGAGGCCAGGCTGGTTCCATCCCGGGAGCAAGGCCTTTCTCTCTCTTGCAAGGCCTTTGCAACTCTCAGTCTCTGGGACTCCCACTGGATCACAGCTTCCTGCAGGCATCATCTGCTCCGCTGGTGTGGGCACCTCCCCACAGGCTCTGGGGGTTGCTCTGCATCCCCTGGACTCCATGGGCTGCAGGGGGACCACCTGCTCCCCCCAAGGTCTTCACCACGGCTGGCAGAGGGTTTTTAGCTCCGGCGCCTAGAGCACCTCCTCCCCCACTTTTTCCACTGACCTTGGTGCCTCCATGTTGTTCTCCCTCACATATTTTTACCTCCTCCTCCTCCTTCCCTGACTAAAAAGAAGTGCGTGCTCACATTGTTTTGATTTCTTCTTAAATATGTTTTCACAGAGGTGTAACTAACATCTCTAATTGGCCCAGGTTTGGCCAGGAGCATGTCCATCATTTTCAGAGCCATCAGAGATTGGCTCTGCTGGACATGGTGGAAAACTTCCAGAACCTTCACACAGGACACACAGGAGCCATCTTTGTACCCCACCCTGTTCACTGGCAAAAACTGGGCCAGGCAAAATTACCACACATGTGAAGCTGGTATCAGTCAGAGGGCATAGGATCCCTATCAGATGCTTCCTCCTGTTGGACCATTTAAGAAACAGTCCATTCAGTATTGTGTATTAATGCAATTTATCCCATTTTCTAATTTTTCTGTTTCTCCAAAGTGGCATTTTACAACTCAATTACAGTTGTTAGATTCACCAATAGAGTGAATCTATTCACGCCTTGTATTTATACATCCAGGGAAAAACTGTGTTCTCCAGGATTAGAAGGAAGCTGAGCTGGTTTTGTG
Organism: Origma solitaria; assembly: GCA_013397895.1. NCBI lineage: Eukaryota > Metazoa > Chordata > Aves > Passeriformes > Acanthizidae > Origma > Origma solitaria. Next base: position 451,229 of record VZRL01001192.1, read on the forward strand.
ACCTATCAGCTTCTTCATTCTTTTTAGGCAGAGAAGTTGAATAAGTGGAGATATTAACAGAATTCCTCACCCCCAAAAGAAGTGTGAGGCTGGGAAAACAAGTCAACAGTGTTTGGCTGTTTATTTGTCAGAGACCTCTTGTTCATAAATCCAGTGACCACCCGGGACTTCTCTTCTTACACCATGTGTGCGGCTTTCCCACAGGATGCAGAAACTTTCCCCTTTGGCTCTGAGTGCTGAGGTGAACACTGAAGTGGCAGCAGGCTACAGACTTGCTTCTCCTCTAGTGGGACATATGTAGGTTGTAGATTTCTGTATGATAAACCTTCAGATCATCTGTATACACAGACTTATTCGAAATGCCTACGATAAAGTGGGAAGGAACTTTGATAGGCTCTCTTGTACCTGATGATCATTTAGGGCTGTGGTCCATGACATCTTGGAAAATGAGGGCATAAATGACTTTTATGTGGCCTGTGAAAGGTCAGACGTCATCACTGTCATTGGGCCTAAATTTGCTCTCTATAAGGTACACTTCCACGGCTGTTTCTTCACAAATCTGTTAACACAGAAAAGTGGAAACCAGGTTGTTTAGTCCATTCTGCTCTGAGGTAAGCTGGACTGTATGAGGATAATTCCTAACAGATTTACCAAATTCAGAACAAGTCTGTTGTGCACAGAACAGTCACATAAACTGTTTAGGCATGTACTGTGTCTTTTTGTTTCTTACTTAGTAATAAAGATAGGCAGGAACTGTTTTCAAAATGTTAATTTCACGTTGTAAGAAATTCTGGCACCGACAAATGTAAGAAAAATTAGTGTAAACTCTACAACAGAAAGCAAGAGGAGAGTGGTGTGTCTGCACTGAGTGAAGCTGGAGCATTTTTCTTGTCCCGTAGATCACTGACTCAGAGCAGGGACCAACCTGCTGTGTTGTGCATGTGGATGGAGGCTTGGAGCAAACCCCAGCCTTAGGACAGCCATCAGAGTCACTAATTAACATTTCAAGGCAAAGGGGAAGGGCAAAACACATCTCCTTATCTAAGGGGCTCCTGTATTTGCTGTGGTTTCTCCAAACAAGCAGATTCCTTCTCCTGCCCATTGTGTCAGCCGAGCCTGGATGCTCCTGGCTGCAATCAGGTGCACGGTTCTTGTCTGATGCTGGATCTTGTATGGTCTAATAACAATTAGAGAGCAGTGCACAAGAGACCTGACAATTATTTTTAGCTTGTGGAGTGACTTTGTAGTATCTATTTTACCTCTCTATGTATCAACTGAAGGGGATCTCACTTCTGTTGCAAAGGGGTTTTTTGTCTACTCTGAAGTGCAGCTGGAACTCAGTGTCATCACATACAGACTCTCACTTAAAGTAAGGAGGATTTTTGCTAATTGAACCCTTCTTCAATAATAATTTTAAACTTGGGTCTGAAAAATATGCTTTATTTCTTTCTCATTGTTTAGAGAAGGGTAAAACCTTCCTGTTCCCTAGCACAGGAAAACAAACAAAACTTCCAGTGTGATTGATTAGAGAAACTCAATTAGCTGTCATGGCAATAATTACTACATAAACACAGTCCTGGGGTAGAGACCAAGTGTGCTGGAGATCCCTTCATGAGATCCCAGTAAACTGAGGTAACCTCTATAGCCTCCTCAGTGAGTGATAAATGGTGAAGTGGTAATGTGTGGGCGTCCCTTTCTGTGAGGTCTCCAGGCCCTGGTTCACAGTGTGAGTTCCTTAAGAGAGGCTTTAATTCACTGCTTGCAAAATCCCAAAGGGGAAAAATGTAAAAATGATTGTAGTAATTTCTGCAATCAATTATTATTTTTTCCCCTGAGAAAATCCCTCTTCACCCTTTGGATCTCAGCTCTCTTCTTGAAGCAGTCTTTGTTTCCTTGGCATATTAGAAAGCACAAGTTAGGCTTCTAAGAACAAATACTAAATTTAAAGGGAGTTGGATGCTTTTGTATTGTTAAAATACAGAGCAAAAAAGAAACAGTTTGGAACCTTCCTTCCTTCCTTCCTTCCTTCCTTCCTTCCGCACCATTCCTTCCTTCCTTCCTTCTGCACTATTCCTTCCTTCCTTCCCTCCGCACCATTCCTTCCTTCCTTCCGCACCATTCCTTCCGCACCATTCCTTCCTTCCTTCTTTCCTTCCTTCCTTCCTTCTTTCCTTCCTTCCTTCCTCCCTCCCTCCCTCTCTCCCTGCAGGAATGTGACCAGCAGTAAAGCAGCCACACCTCAACAAATTGGAAAATTGGAAGCCCCTTTCTTCTAAATGCTACCTCCTCACTGAATTATCAGCCTTAGAGCAGGCCCTGAATAGCACAAGGTACTTAAAAGCAATTGCAAGGTGCATGACAGAGAGTTTCAATACTATTCCAGGACAATGTTTTCCAGTAAGATACGATCAGCACAGCGCTGGCACATGGTAAGGGGTTTGGGATGTACCAGGGCATGCCTGTGGCAGAGGGGCTGCAATGAAGATTTGCAGGCAGCAGCCACTGAAGTGCCAGCTGAGGCCAGAGTGGGGAGTGACCCTCAATTGCCCTGCAGGCGTTCACAGGACGCAGCCATCAGTTGCATTCGATACTGAGGATGTGGGATTTCTCAGGTCAGCACCTGTGATGCACCACAAATAACAAATATTCACTGCAGAGGATTACCTTGATGGATGTAACAGAGGACTAACTTCCCTAGAACTGAGATGTGACTTCTTGTAGCATATCAGAAAGCAGAAAGCACTGAAAATAAAGCACAGCTGCTCTCAAGACGTAACTCTTTCCAAGGCTACATGAAGCCACAGTTGATTTTGTTTATTTTTCAGTTCAGACGCTCCAAATGCAGGTTAGCTTTGAATTTCCAGATGTGTAATGTGGTAAAAAAAAAAAAGCCACGTGTTTTCATCTAGCATGTTGCTGTGCAGTGAGCACAGACATGATGTTAGAAACCTTGGTTGCTGATGCAATTTTTCACGGATGACAAATGACACCATTTAACTACTTGACAATCAACTGGTGAGTTCAGCAGCTAAAGGGTCATCCTCCTTTGTGATTCAGAAAACTAGAAAGAGTAATAAAATATCCAATCTGAACTCTGGGGTCCAAATCTCACTCACCCTGAAAAAACCTTGCTTTAGTTCTGTGTCTGGACAATATAACTTTTTAATGTCAAAATGCTTGAAGGACCCTGGGAAGAGCTGTAACAGCATAACAATCATGTGTGATCTGTCCAGCACATCTACTTTCTGGGTTGTTCTAGCATGCTGGCGTTCTGGCTGTGTGCTGCTGTGTTCTGGAGAGGGAACAGTGCCTGACTCTCTCTAGGTTTCCCAGGGCTTTAGGGTGCACGTGGGGCCATAGGAACTGGGAGGCTCATCCAGGAGCCACAGGTAAAGCAAGTCAGGTTAGATAAAAACAATCTGCAGGGCTTTTTGTGGCTGATGCCTCGCCTGTCCCAGGGAGTACTTTGCAACTTGAATTTTAAGAGGTTATGGATATACTGAACAAATAGGCTGACTGTCATGGTAGCAGTCTTTTCTCAAGATGGTCACGCATTCCTTATGTGGCTCAAATAAAATTACTCAATTTTTTTACAATGAACTGATTTATAATCAGGTATTTTGTCTCAAAGTGTAGGCTCTCATCTCCTTCCCCTCCTGAAGATAATCTTTGCACTCCAGAATCCCTCCTTAATTTTCCACTTCACGTGTAACATTTGGCAGCTATAGTGTCACTTTAGATTTAAGCAGAGAAATCATCACAATAGTTCAGTTATTAACACAGGGAATTCACAACCCCTTGCAAATGCTGAGGGCAGGAGGGAATTAACACAGCCTTTCCAGCTTTCATACAGAACAAACAGCTCATATGTCCAAAAAATTGTGCCTCTACAGCTGTGTTAGCTGAGCTAATCACATATATTCCTTTTCCTTGCAAACCCTGAGAATACAACAGTTGTTTAGGTGATGGAGGGAAGACTATTTGTTTTTGCTGCTTATTTAGTTTATTTGCACTATGGTCACTAGTTAAAGTAAACTGAAACAGGAAGGCGAGAGGAGTTTCTCTTTCTTATTCTTTTTTTTAAGAGTCCAATGTGTGTCAAGTTTTAAAACTTGTTACAATTTCTTGGTATGAAGAGTTTAAGGCAGAACGTGAAGATTTGATTATTCTTCCACTGCAACTGATATGACTGATCACTTCAGATGAGACATTAGTAATGTGAACTGGAGTATGCTGGAAAAGAATCAGTCATTAGAGCCAATGTTTTCAAAAGTGTCTAGTAATTTTAGTGTATCCCTTTTCTCATACTCAACTCATAACCCTTGAAAGTGTTCCAGCTTTGGGTGGGCAGCAGTGTATGTGCTGTAGTCTCCAATTCTGATGCCTGTATTTGAGGACTGATACCCCAAAATCGAAGACTCCTGTGAAGATTTTAATAAGGAAAGCAAAATTCAGGTAATCTAAGCAAAACAAGGAATTCATTAATCACTTCCCATTGGCGTGCAGGTTTTCATCCATCTCCAGGAGAACAGGGCTCTGTCATGTGTCATGGTGACTTGGGAAGACAAACACCAACACTCTGAATGTCCTCCTCTTCCTTTCCTCTTTCCCCAGCTTTATATTCTGAGCACGATGTCACATGGTGTGGGACATTCCTTGGGTCAGTTAAGGTCAGCTGTCCTGGCTGTGTCCCCTCCCAAGTCCTTGTGCATCCCCAAGCTCCTCGCTGGTGGGGTGGTGTGAGGAAAGGCCTTGACTCTGGGTCAGCACAGCTCAGCAATGACTAAAACATCCTTGTGTTATTAACACAGTTTCCAGCACAAATCCAAAACTTGGCTCCATACTAGCTGCTATGAAGGAAATGAACTCTGTCCCAGCACAAAGCAGGACAGTTCAAGAGGACTCTACTTTTGGGAATCAAGGCAAAACCACTGGAAAAACTCAGCAGGGTGAAGTGCCTCTGATTTTTTTAAGAACCAGAACTATCTGGTGTTTCTCTATGGGATATGCATTAGTACATTCATGCCTATAGGATCTGAAGGAAATAAATTGGGAAAGGCACTCAAGAAGTGAGACTAAGCACACAGCACTGCAAGTTCATATCCTTCTTATCCCATCCTAAGTGGTTCATTAGGTTTTATCTTTTTCAGCTTAGAAACTGAAGAATCACATCCTGTTGAATTAGAGTTTTAATTACATCAGTGCAAAACTAAGTACTCCAGTATTTGGCTATGGTTTATTATTTACACAGGTAAAAGTCTTTGAGTGCTGCATTTCTAAAGTGACAATTCTGAATGGAAAAACCACATGAAAGCACTAGGAGTGGTTTGTGACTTGGAGGGAAAAGTGTAATTAGCAATTTTCCAGGCTGGATTCCCCCATGGAATCACTAATGTTGCAAACAAGCATTTATCCAAATCCAATTAAAACACCTTGGCAGTTGTAGAGGGTAAACAAAATTTTTATCACCCTTAGAAAAATGGATGTTATTTAAGTAACTATTGGCAAATTTTTTATGATCTGTCATGGGACAGCAGGAAACAGAAAAGAACTAAGTTAATTTTGAATGAATGATCAGAATGAAGAACATCATGTGACTTTATAAGCACAGCAGGAAGGCTTCGCTAGATTCTTCATCTTTGGCTAATAACAAAAATCATGCATTTTTTTGCTAGCAGGTGTCCTTGACCTCAGTGAGCCTTAATTTGTAAACGTCATTTCTACAGCTGTGTGAGCTTTGAAGTGCCCAACTTCTCATCACTATCCAAAAGTTGACTTCAGAGCCTTCTCCTGTTCATCTTTGGATTCATCCAGGAGCCCTGAAGTGCCAGTCATATTCTGTATTCTTGACTTGACATCCTCATCGTTAGATGTGTACTGCAAAAATGAGTGATTGTTCAGGGATTTCCGATTGCTAGAAGGCAGAGATGATCTGAGATACCTAGATTTGCTGCAGTGTATAATGTGGAAGTTGTTTCCAAATTGGAAACCCTTACTGTATTTAGAAATGTCTGTGCCATTCTGATTGATGATCTTCTTCACTTCTATGATCTAATTCATGTCTGTCTCTTTTTTCATGTCTTTTATACCACAGAGAGCAACTCCAATGTTTTCCAAATTCTTCTGCTTGCTCTGAACCACTTTTATTATCAAATTCTATTATGAATTAAGAGTGAGGAAGTATTACAGTTGTGTCTGATGAAGAAGGTGCCAGCAACTAGACAGAGTTGAGTGCTGAAAGAGTACAACTTTAATATCTGCTTGATAGATGTACTTCCTTGAGTTTGGAAGCAAAGAACACATAGATTTTCTTCTGTAACGCAGGTATTGTGTTGAGAGTGATACCTATCCAGGTCAAGAAGATGATTAATCTATTTTCCTGCATTAGTCTTTTGTATTTTCCACTTTCTTTAGAACTGAAGATATAGAGAAAACAACGGGAGCGTCATCACTGTCATTTGTATTATCAGTGTAACACAACTTCCATGAGGTAGAATGTATTTTGAAGCACATATTTTTCTATACAATGCATTTTGGGCTGTTCGAGATTGGACTATCACAATTGCAATCAAGGACAAAGAGGTAAAAATGGATCTGCCAAGGCAATGGACTTCTACAAGTATAGATTAATTTCTTGCCAAGTACATATTGTAGCAGGTCTCAAAGTGGTTACTGCAGCAAAACCAGAATTCTAGTTTATAAAGTTATATTTTTGTCTAGCTTTGTGAGCAGTAAAACTGATTCTGTATCCAGAAGACAGTTGCTGTAGAGATAATAGGTCCCCTCCTTCCATCAGAATACAAACTAGGTTTTGAGCTACTTTGGGGGTTTGAATAGTTGTTGATTTTGAAATGTGATGGCCCTCCAATCTCACGTATATTTGCTAATCTAAAGAGAGGGCCATGGAAGCTGAAACATGGAATCCTTAGAATTGCTTTTATCACCTGTCTCAGATGCTGTTGTCTCACCATTCTGAAGGTGCTTGGACTCCAGATTGTCTTCAAGAAGCATAATCTCAGTGGAAATCAGTATTGCATAGGACACAGTAAATTTGCAGCTTTTCCATGTGCTTAATTTCTCACTCCTTTCTTTTTAACATGTCTTGGTAGTAGATAATAAAATCCTTAATATTTCGTTTGCCAAAAATCTGTTGCATACCTGATCAGCAAAAAAATAACACAGAATCAGAGTCATGCAGATTAGAAGAGATTCAAGACCATCCAGTCCAGCTGTCAACCCAGCGCCACCATAATGACCCCAAACCATACCCCAGGTGCCACATTCAAAAGGGCCTTTTGAACACTTCAAGAGATAGTGATTCCACCACTTCCCTGGTGCTAATCAGTCTTGTCGTGAAAATGCCCAACCCCACCAATGCCTAACCAGTCTTGAAGTGAAAAAATTTTCCTAATATCTAATCTGAACCTCCCTGGTTGGACTGTCTAGATTGGTCTAGACAGTTTGGGTTGTCTAAGTAGGACAGATTAGACAATACCTATAGTATATCAATTTATGTCAGATCACAACTGGAAGAGATTTGGCCTGCATTAGTAGAATTCCCTGATAAAACCATGAGCAGTTATGAAATCACTTGGTGGAAACTGCTGCCAGAAAATTCATCTATTACCAGTGCCCACCACAACCACATTTACCTTGACAAAGGTTTCCTCTTTCTCCCTCCCTACCTGTCCAGTCACAGATCTAGAGGTCTGGGCTCTGATCAAGAAATCCCTGTATGTGCTGATCCTGTTCCCAGATCATGTTTCCTTGCCTCTGATCCCAGGCCTGGCTGACATCTGTTGGGCTGCACAGCTCTAACTTTGATTGGGATTGTTCTGATGGAAAACAAAGAAATCTATTGAGGGGTTTTGTACTTGGAGCTCTTGGGAAGGAATTTTCAGAATTAAAATTTGTGGGATGAGTTTTTGAAAAGGATAAATTATTCTTACTTTTTTCCCAGTTATGTTATTTCCGATTCCTGCTAATTCAACATACAATAAATCAAATTGGTGTACACTCCCTTATATCTCAAATCAGTTAAATCTGTAAAATGCCTGCAGACATATATTCCTGTGTATCAAGTGTGAATCTAAATGATATAATGCATTTTGCATTATGAACTTCAGAAACAGATTGATGGAAAACACTCATGTGGGACTGTCTGGCATTGCAGCAGGATGCTCCACCTGGAATGCAGTTGGGCAACTCTGATCATGCCCTAATTGCAAGGCTGTAAGTGGTGGACTGAAAGAGGGTGTGTCAGGCTCTTTTAATGCTGAATTATGCTAAAAGCAGTCTGACCCCTTAACTGTGGCAGATATGGTAAAGCACCCTGGTGTAAAAATGCTGAGCTACCTGGAGACATATGACTGACTGTCAACCACTTCATACTATAAAAGTCCAGTCCCACTTTCAAATGGGCAGGTTCTTCTGATGTGTCCCTTCTTAGAGTGTGAATGGAGACCCTCTCTTGAGTAGGGATGCCTCAAAGTCATACCTTGAGTTTGAGTGAAAGAGATTTTGTCCACAGTCATTGGCATTGGTGATTTATATCAATCTCTACCTTAATGTTTCTTTTTGCTAGCTTTAATATAATTGCTTTGATATAGTGCATTATCCTGTCCTATGCTGTGCTATATTCATAGTTTTAGCTTCTGTACTCTGTAGCAAATAATTCTGATTAAGGTATTTTGTCTAATCATTCATCATAATAAATCATTCATTTATATATAAATATATCTGCTTTGCTGTTGTCAAACCTGCTGGACAAAGTTGTACAAAGCCTCAATCACACCTCCGTAATTCCTTAGACTTAAATCAGTGACAGTCTGGGGCTAAGATTGGATCCAGCTGCCCCCAGGCTCCTCCCTGGGCAGGAGTTTAGAAAGCAAGGGTGTCTCTTTTGCACCTTGTGACTCAAAAGGAGGGCTTCTCTAATAAACTTTTTCTGAAGCTCCCAGTTCACCCATAATGGGTATGTAGATGTGAGACTGTAGTAGTCTGTTAAACATTTGAGATCAAAAATGTTTAAATGTAATTGTTCTGTTGATTTGCCTATCCAAATTTTGAGTATTGTTTAATGCATTTCAGATGTAGCATCAGAAAATATAGAGAAGGGTATTAACATGAAGAATTGAGAGGTTTTTACAAAATACTGTAAAAAAGTGAAAAGCTGTAGGCTGCTGTGGTGTAATGAAGGTTCATCCTTCAGTTCATGAAGTTCTGTGGGAAAATGAGTCTGTGAGTACAAAAATCTATAAGCCCATGTACCAGAAAACACATGTTGGTATTTCAGCAATTCTGACAGAATCCATGACATCATTCTTGCAGGGCAAGGCAATATTTGTAACCTCTTTACACAGGCTGTCCCTGGAGGTTCCATTTTCTTCATTGTTTAATTTGAACAAAATACATTATACCACATTCATCTTTTTTTAGTTTGTTTTCCTTCTGGGATCATATAGTGCTTCCCCTTGTAAGATACCCAGAGAACATCATTTAGCAAATAAGACAGGGAATTTTTTTCAAGGCTTTCCATGAACCTTCTATATAGTCACTAGTAATTAACATGATTTTCCACTATAATATCTTTGATGAAATTGAATACTCTGCTTCATGATGTTAACCTTTCAGCTGGGTTGAATTTGTCTTTCACTTTCTACTGAACAGGCATCACCGAAGTTTTGTCTCTACTGCAGCCCCATCTGCCCCCAGTTCTGCATGACAGGAAATTTGTACTCAGGTGAAGTTATGCTGGTAACAAGAGTTTTCCCTGAGGATACAACTCATTTTGTATTTCATCCTGACTAATTTCATCCATATAATAGTTTGTTATCTAATCAAAGTTTCTGCTACAATCAGTGAAGACTCTGATACTCTTTAGAGAATAATTTATCCTATCATAATGTTGAGGTGTCTGAAATAAGCTGGGTGCTGACTGTATTTCTCTACATTCACTCAGGGTGAAGGACATCCAGAGGGCTGCTTTTATCTGAGCATCCACATTTAAGTGGTTGAAGTTAAGTCAGGAGTTCTGAGGGTTTGAAAGCCAGACTACATTACTTGCTCAGTCCATGACTAAATACCAACGCTGTTTGTCAAGACATATTTAGCACTTTTACCTATTTAAGCCACCTTCCACTGTGTGGGTCCTGTTTGTAACTGATTGCCCCCAAATGAGTTGAATACAAGCTGCTAGAAATGCTGTGTCTGTCCCACAGGATCCCTGCTCTGTCCTGGATCTTCCTCACGCTTTCTCCTGTGTACATCAGTCCAGATGTGGCCAGGCAGTGGAAGCACAGTGCGGACTCTCCTTTGATGGTGGTACACAAATCCTGCACGTGCAGTCCAGCTTGCCCCATGTCTGATCAAGAGCACCATGTTGCTTTATTACATGGGCCCTAACACATGCAGAAATACAGCATATAAACGTAAAAAGTGTACTCAGCTTCTAGTCAAATCCTTAGATGGTGCATCACAGCTGATTAGTGTAAGCCTTGCGTTTACATCTTCTTGACAACATGTTCTTACTTACTAGGCTGGAATGAAAGGGTAGATCCAGCCTTCACATATGGGGTACATATGCTGTAAAAAGGGCAATTTTGCTGAATCGGCTTAAATAAATCGGCTTAAGTCGGAGTAAATTGCAAAGGCATGATGCTGATTATCTGAATGGGAACACTAGCCTGAAAATTAATAATGTAACTTTACAGGCTCATTTGCTGCCCAGGTGAATTTCACTAGAGGGGCTTCAAGCAGTGAAAGTGCACGTGCATGTGATATATAAAATGCACCTGTTCAAATAATGTTTATTTTCCTAGATGTTATATTACTGCGGCATGGAATAATTTCACTTTTAAAAACCCTACCCCAATTTAAATGCCTCCCCCACCCTCGCACCCTGCTCTCCTGTTGTTCATAATGAAAATCTCTTCATTGAGAGAACTCATTATTAGGGGAACAAATAAACTGTTCATAGTCAGGAGTACATATGAAGCACTTTTCATCCATACATCTCAAAGCAATTTGCAGTGAGAGGGCATGTATCATATTTTGCACATGGTGAAACCAGAAATTCAGAGACTCAAGAAGAAAGTAATCACAGAAGACTTAAAATAAAGTGCTGTAGTTTTTTTTCCTAGCATTTGTTTAATGTAGTAGGTGTAATGTCTGTGCACAAATGCAATTGTGTTAACAGAGTCCCTTTAATGTGTGATGCGTGCAGCCAGGTCTGGGAGCGGCAAATGACACAGGAAAGAGGGAATGGTTTTTCCTTAAATTATGATTACCGTGAGTTCAGTTATACAGTCTGTTCTTTCCTCCTTCAATTCCTCTTTATGATTCTCACACAAGATGAGTAAGAGCAAATAGATTGCTGTAAGCAGCCCATAGAAATGAAAGGGTAGTAGAACAAATTATTATTCCTCTTGATCTTCAGAAATAACTAATGCTAAATTTTTATAGCTGTATGTTCTTGTATCAGTCTTTGTTGGAAATTGGAATGCATCTCATACAGTTGGAATGACAGATGTTGGTCCATTGCATTAACATTTTTATTGTTTTGTTCCTCAGGGCTGATACTTCACATTTCTGAAAGTTGAAGGATCATCTCTGCCTGTTGAAAAGGCCCCATCTTATTGCTTACCCTAGGCTGGTTAAACATCAGGCACATGTTAGTGGATCCATCTGTGGGAGGACAGGTGGAGAGAAATGGGAAGTCTCTGTTTGTTCTTGCACAATGATTTGTTTCAGTTGCTAAGCTCTGTTAAATAAACCGCCTATGCACCAAGCAGGAATTTCACTCTTACAAGGAGGCTTTTCTTTGAACCTCTCCAGGTGGGAATGTTTTCTAGTACAAGGCTCTTATTTAATGTTCACACTGCCCAAAGGCCTCAGTCAGCACCTCTGTGCAAACTTCATAAGACAAAATCCCTGCCTTAAACACCTCCTGGTCTGAGTACTCAGCAGTGCTGGACATGGAGGGAGCCAATGGAGATCCATCTGGATGGAGGGGAGGCTGCCTGCCCAGCTCAGCTCATCTCAGCTCAGCTCAGCTTGGCTCGGCTCAGCTCAGCATTAGCTCTCAGCTTCACACTGAGATGTGTGAGGCCTGGTTAAGGTGGCCCACACCTCTGTTCCCAGGTGATGTTCATGCCTTGGGGTGGTCTTTGCCTGCCTCTGCACCTCCACTGCACAGCAGAGCACAGCTTGGAATCATCTGCTCCGGTCCCTAGTTGGAACCAGAATAAGTGGGATTTGGCCTGGGAAAACAGTTCACTCCTCGCCTGTCACTTTTTTCCCCTTTTTCTCTCTCCCTAGGCAGGGATTTTATTGGAGGCAAGTAAGTGGTGAGGGAAAATAGTGAGGGCAGTGCAGTGGCTCATATAAGGAGCTCCTTCATTATGGTACTGCTGAAAACTGTGACTGAAGTGGCACGCTCCAGGGGGTGTGCAAGGATAAGGATCTTAGCTGGAAGTCTGCTTCCTTACTGCTTCCCAGAAATTAACAGAACTTATGCAATAATCAAGTACATTCAGTACCATATGTCAGAGCCTATCGTAGCACACAGAAAAGGGGGCCTTGTTATGCTTCATGCTGCAGTGTCTGAGGCATTTCAGTTCAACACCTTTCTTTGCTTATTCACATCACATCAGAGAAAGAGCAAAACGCGATGTCAGCCCGGGGCCAAAAGTTGCTGGCATTGGTTTCTGTACAGTTCTTTCATGTGGGGAGGGTGTGGTGACCTATTGGTGGAAACACCCTGACAAACCTTGAAGAAATGAGTTCAGCCTTGGACACAGATTCCATTTTCTCCCTCCCGTTTCCCCCGTGCATGACTCAAGTGTAAAAGAGTACCTGGACACTGAGGGATATGGTGGTGGGTGTCTGGGAACTTTTCCTGTGCAGTGTTGGCTTCGGAAACTGCCTTGGGTTTTGTGACGGGCTGTCTGGGCTCTGTTAAACCTTTGACTCTCAAGTTGTGAAGCACATTTTTTAGAAAGTGTTGTGCAGTCTCCAATAACCAGGAGTGCCTTCGGCTTCTCTGATATTTTTAAAGCTATTAGAGGAGCTGTTTTGTCAGGAAACTCCAAACACCCAATGCAAAAGGAGCTAGAATTAGGCTCTTTGCTGGTAGTAGTTCTGGAGGTTAGGATCACCTCTGGGTTATGCCATAATGAGACAGTGTTAGCTGGTTTTGTGGGGTTATATCGTCTTAATTTTAAAAATAATGTCTCTGTGTTACATAACCAGCAAACCCACCCGAGAATATGTGTACAACTGGTTTATGGTCCATCACAGAGACTGAGCTCGTTGTGGTCAGCAAAAAGAGGCTGAAGGTAGTGGTGGTCAAAAGACAACTTCTGAGTGATCCTTCTACTTCATTTGGCATATGGTTTTTAAAGTGGACATAGCTTTTTCTTCAAGAATGATTTGTGTCCTCATTGGAAACACCACCTACTTAAATTCTGCTAAATAGTTCCCCTCCATGACATGCTCACTGATCCTCAGGCCAAGCTGTTTGTGGTCAGACTGCTCTGGCCATTTGATTCTTCCAGAGCACCATCCCCTCTGCTTTGCATTTGACTCTGCGTCTCCTGTGGGCTCCATGTGGGGTCCCCTAGGATAAAATTATGATTTTGCTTTTTCCTTTTTTTATTTTCCTGCTCCCAGTGTGAAGTTTCCATGACAGTGAGACATGTGCTGCAGCTTACCAGAAATATGTATGGATGCACCTAGGAATCAACAAAATATGACAAAAATTGAGAGATAACTTCTCAAATGTCATTCCAGTCTTCTATAAATTCGCTCATCATCCTGCCAAGACAGAGACATCATCTGTCTATTTAAATTGCCCAGAGAGATTCCTATGAATCTCTCCAGTCTGCTTTTAAAAAGCTGGGGTCTTCTGGCACATGCGCGGAGGATGGTGAGGATCTCCTCAGATTAATCAGATTTTGTTGTGAGTTACAATGTTCTTTGTTTGGTCTGAATCTGCTCCCAGCTAATTGCATTTTAGGTCTTCTATGTCTTGTTTGTGTTCAACAGTGGGTGTATATTCAACCTAGTTTCATCCTCTCCCTAATTTTGTATGAACCCCATCAAATCCCTTTCTGATTGTCTTTTTCCAGAGTGAAGACTATTGCCTCTTAGGCATTGCTTGTACAGAAGCTGTCCTGTGCAACTTGAATGCCTTGTATTATCTTTTTTATCCTTTTCTGAACTTCCCCCAGTCTATTATACCTTTCTGTGGCTGGAGAGCTCATGACACATTTTTTAAGACACTGATGCAGAGACACACACAGTTCCAGATGGATGAATTCTGCTTTGCTTTTTCATAATAATTCTGAAGACTTGGTTTTCTTTACAACAGACCATGGTACTGAGATAATATTTCCATGGAATTATCCAGTTATAAAGCAAGCTGTTGTTTTCTCTTAAGAATTGTGAAATTTCTACCACTAGTTTGAATTATTTTAAAATATTAATTATAAAAAATTATTTTTACACAGGAAATGTGAGATTATTCTCTGGGAAATACACATTTTTTGTACAGTAGAACACAATAACTCAGGTGGAAAAGAAAATGACCAATTCTAATCAGCCATCAGTGAAAAACTAAAAATTACTGGAGGGCAGATACCTCAACCAAGGTTAATCAGGCAGCAGTTAATCAAAACGGATTTCCCTAATCATATTTCTGTCTTCTTTTTCTAGGAATATAAACTTTTGAAATTATTTGACTTGAAAAGGGGTGGTCTTCGTGGTGTTAAGATGTCAACTTATGATGCTTGGTTTTCCAACAAAGGCTCTTTATTTTAAACAGATGTACAGAAAGTAGAGAAAAATAAACTCACAGACACTTGTCATAGAAGTGGGTAAAATATCACTTCAGAATTGTTTGTCAGAAACCCTGAACTCAGAAGTCTTATTTCTGCTTTTCACGCTTCTACCATGGCAGGCCATATGAGGTTATTTGATGGTGGGGCATATTTCCCTGTATTTTAAATAATTTTTCCATTTCTTGGTGATGGGAATACCTACCCCACACATTTCATGACAAGAAACTTGTCTTCAAGTGTGGCCATGCTGTTCTGTTTGTGTCACGGATGAAGACAGAAGTTGTTTTGGAGGGTAACCACGACCCGGTGGTGTTTATTTGTGCTCCGAAGGACAGAAGTACCAGGGCTAGATTTCACTCATTTCAAGATCGCTTCC
Organism: Origma solitaria; assembly: GCA_013397895.1. Lineage (NCBI taxonomy): Eukaryota > Metazoa > Chordata > Aves > Passeriformes > Acanthizidae > Origma > Origma solitaria. The sequence goes on from VZRL01001192.1 coordinate 466,445, forward strand.
AAGCCTTTGGTGGTTCAAGCTTCCCTGGGAGCTGCACAAGATAATTCAGGGTGTTTCCCAGGAGGGTTTGCTGGAGTTGCTTGTTTAATGCTAATGCCAGGGGCTGGGTGCTGCCTCTGTGCTCAGGTTTGCCGTGGGGACACCCCTAAAGCTGGGGATTCCAGGGTGCATCCATCCATCCATCCATCCATCCATCCATCCACTCCTGCTCAGCCTGCTCAGGCTCAGCCTGCTCTGCCCTGCTCTCTGCCAGCTGGGGACAGAGCAGGAAGCTGAGCAGCCGCATTTACAGGATGCTCAACCTGAAGCAATAATGCCCTGCTGAGAAATGAGGTATAATAACTGCAGGGCAGCATTAGGATAATGCAGCCATGGGTTGTGGGTGCAGCTGGCTCGCAGCACGCATGGGGCTGATGCAGCTGCTGCCATTCTTTGCACATTGCTTCTATGAAAGGATCTCCAAAGAGCTCAAAATTAGCTAAAGCTCATTATAAGAGCTCTAATCACTGCTAGTTATGGTCTGGCTTTGAAAGAGCTCTGCTAGTTTTAGCTCAGAATCTCTGGGCGCTGAGGCTTCATCTATCCAGACAATTTCAACCTTTCCTAGGGATACAGGGTCCTGTTATCTTTTACCTGCAGGACAAAGTTCTGCTGAGGAGTCTCGAGTCATATCTGTGGGTTAAGTCCGCAACTATGTGCTTCACAGCATCAGTTTGTGCCATAAGAGCTTTGCTCTCTTCCCTGTTAGATACTATCTCCACTGCAAGAACAGGTAAACTGAGGCAGGAGGGAGTAGTTGGAATGGAGAATCAGTCTGACAAAAGGTGAATTTATCTTGGGTAACCCTGATTTGCTCTTATCTTTCAGGTTCTTTACAGGTTCTTGACTGAACTTAATAAAGAATAAGGCTGTTAAATGGACCACTTGAACTCACTTGAAGAGTCTACTTTGGTCAGGTACAGTATCATTAATATTGCTGTTAATGTACATTAATACCTCAGGGGTCTTCTCAGGATGTGTTTAGTTATGAAAAACGAAGTCCCTGTTGAAAAATCTCACAGTCTTAGCCCCAGTTCTGCCTGAGAAGCTGCAGAGGGAGGCACTGCCTGCCTAGGGAAGTGCATTTACCTGGGAACTGGGCACACGTGGGCTCAGAGAGGAATGGGTTGGTGGTTACAGTCCCATCAGGGAGATCTTGAAAGGCAGGTGCTGGGAAGAGACAATCACTGTGAAGAGAAATAGGTAGGAAATGTGTGGGTAAATGAGGAGCATCTGCACATCTGACGCTGCTACAGCAACCTGCTCTGGGGCTTCTCAGTGCTCTTTGTGCAAGGTTTTCTGAGCAGTTTGAAAGCTTTCTAGGTGCAAAACTTATCAATTCATGTGCCAGATATAAGCTAATGAAATCTATGAAGTATTGTGTGGTTTCCTGGATGTTTGGAAAAAGGAATTGGTAGGTTTAAAGCCTTACAAAAAGTTCTTTAATTCAAGATATCTCCAGTTCTGGTGACTTTCTACAAAAAACTTGTGTTGAGAGCCCAGAGAGTATGGTAGTAACCAAAATTATCACCCATATTTGCAATGCTGGCTTAGGAATTTCTGGCTTTGGTTATATGGAAAGTCAGTGGCCAAGGGAGGAACCAGTCTTTGGTGTAAGCAGCAAACTGACTTTCTATATGGGACGTGTTCTGCAAAGAGCAATTGCCATCTTGCTTCCCTGCTTGGAAGCTGGTTTCTTAGGGGAAAAGGGAATTGGAGGGTTGCAGACCCTGTTTCTTCTGCCCTTGTGTTCCCCAAGTATCAGCCAGCCCCAAGTGCCTTTTCCCATTTTCATGCTGAGGTTGCGGTGGCCAACTTCTCCCCCCTGTTGAGGGCAGGGTCACATCACACCACTGTTCCTTTGCACAGCCGAGGGACCTTTATCCCCAGGCAGCTCCTGACACCTGAGCCCAGGCTTTTGTGTGCTTGGGTCCAGCCTCGTTTCTCTCACCCATGCAAACCTTTAGTGAGGCACAGCTGAGAAAAGTGACACACAGGGCCCAGGAAGAGAGACCATGACATGCCCAGGACGTGACCCTCCTGCTAGCAAGTGCCAGCCAGGTGTGTCACACCTTCCTGGAGATAAGGAAAAGCCCAGCTGGAGTCAGATTGTCCCCAAGCAAATGTGTACGAATGAGAGGGATCATGTAGAGCACTTTTGTAATTGATTCAGTACTGTTGTGTGACAAAACATGATAGCTTTGTATGAGGCTTTAATATAAATCTCTTGCACTAGCAGAGCCTAGTAATTGAATCAATATACAAGCCAGGCTGGAGAAGCATGATGAAAAAGCTTGGTTCCAGGTTAAATGTGAAACAGATGTTCCTCAACCCTCTCCCCTTCCCGCCCTGCTGCCTCCCCCTTTGTCCCTGCCAACAGCAGGCATGATGTGCTCCTAGTTTACAAAGGGAAAGAAGTAGAGAAAAAAAGGAAAACCAGAAAGAGATTGCATGATTCTTTGGCAGTGTTAGCAATGAGCTGTTGGTATTTGAGAGCAAGGCATTGAATTTTGTCAGGGGAAATGGCAGTGACTCTGAAAGTATTGGGAGGGGGTGGCTATCCCTGCGTGGGAGGTGAAGAAGGAGGCAGGCACAGCCCCCCAGGAACTGTTCCTCTCACCCAAAGTTTGCAGAACAAGCAGAAGGGGCCTGAGGAACCTGTCCAGCGTCAGAGCAGCAACACGCAGAGAACAGGCTCTGCATGTCCCGCTGACCTTCCCACGGATCCAGGATCGCACCAGGTCATGGAAGAGCAGCAAACGTGGAGTCTTCTGGCATGAGGATGTCCTGCTGTGGGTCTGCCAGGAAGTGCTGGGGGCTAGGCTGAATCCCGCAGAATTGTGCCAGAATCCCGCAGGAGATGGATTCTGGCACAGGTCTGGTGATGCCCCTGCCCAAAACAGGGGAAGAGGCATAGAAGAAGGTTGTAAACATCAGTGATTTGGGGGATTTTTGGGTGCCTGTTTGGGAGGGTGTAAGCAGGTGAAATGAACCTCTCTGCCTGCATACAGGGGTGTGAGTAGGAAACCTGAGTGTCATGTTTTGAGAATCCAAACATCCCTTTCCAGAACCCATGCTTTATCAGTCATCTCCATCCTAAAAATGTTTAATTAATCTCCTTATTTGGATTAAAATACCCTACATGACAATGTATACATTACTCTTCGGTATATTAATGACATCTGTATTTTCTTCAGCTAGAAAATCAGCCACATTACTGAATAAAAATATCAGATTTATTTTTTATATTCAACCTTCCATAGAAGTATATTGTATTTAATATTTCCTTTTAGCCACTTAGATACCTTCCATCACATTTTTCCTTCTGTAAGCATAACACACCATTGATGTCAAAATAAATCTGTAGTTTTTTAGATCATATGTCTTCTATTTTTGAGCACTTGCAAGAGGTTTCCTTCTCTCCACTCAATCTCAGTGTCCTTAATCTGTTAAGACTCCTTAATGGTGGATCAGTATTTTGTTTGATAATTTTCCTCTGTTTCTCTGTGGAGACTATTTGCCCTCTCTACACCCAACTGGAGTTCATCAAGATGTTTGAAATAAGTATCTGTTCTTGATAGATCTTTTCCATCCAAGTACTTGATCAATTATTCTGACTTTGTCATCATGCTTTGTATCAATAAACATATTGAAAATTGAGGCAAAAATTTCATTTAATTTTTCAGGGCTGCTAAAATTATCTTCCATCTCAATCTCTAGCCATACTGTTTCTTGTTTTTCTTCCCTTATTTTTAATTTTATTTTTATCTGTATGGATAATAAATATTTTTTATTAATTTTAGCATCTCTGGAAGATCTATGTTTTAGCAAAAGTTGCTGCGCTTGTGGAGCTCTGGTTCTGCAATTCTGCACACACACAAAAAAGGTACGAATCAGTTAAGAAGAGATCTGAAGTAAAGGACCACAAATTCTAAAAACCAAGGACACAGAAAGATCCAACTCAAAATATTTCAGATACAAGCTTGAAAACCAAAGCATACCTCAAATTGGAGTTTATAATAGTCCCATGAAAATCACACATGTATTACAAGTACATACTGCAATAGTTTCACAGTTGCAGTATGTCTAAACAGAGTGCTTGCCCATATGATCAGTCAAGGTTGATTTTATATTCCAAATAAACATGTAAATAATCCTTTTTATCCTTGGGGAATATTTAGGTAAACACCAAGTGTCTCAGTCAAAATACTCATTTCCCTTTTCTGACATGTTTTCTAGGGGAGAGCAGAATTTGCGTAACAATTTTCTGCACAGAGGTGGTCTTGACTTAGAGAAAACTTTCATTTGAAGTGACATGTCTTGAATAATTTCTAATTATCTTCTCTATATCATAATGCACTTTCAGATGGGCCATATACTCTGTGAAAATCAGTGGTTTCCTAGGGCTCAGTGCATGCTTTTTTGTGAAAAAACACTCTACAGAAGGTTTCATTAATGTAATGTTAGGGCACTGTAACTTTTGGAAAGCCATGAAAATGAAAAGTCCATCATGACAGGATGAGCAGCACCAGATCTTCAGTATATACAGTCTGATGACAAGCTCCAAATCTGCCTGAATAAGGCACTAGGAGATCTGTCTGAATAACTTTTCAAGTGTCTTCCCCTTGTTTATGCTGAGAGAAAGGACTCACTGTTTGTAAAATGATCACATAATCAAAAAGCTGTAGTCTTTTCTGCCTCTTGGAGAAAAAGTTCAGTATTGGCTTTCCATCAATCAAATGGACAATACTAAACCCAATTAACTATCAAAGGCATCCTGCAACAGTCTTAGTTGCCATCATGGAGAAGGTCTCAGCAGATGTGTCATTTTAGAAAGAGCTGGAAACAAGGAACTAGAACACCACATTCCTTCTGAACCTCCATTAAGTTCAACATGTTCCAGTGTAATTAAAAGAGAAGTTGTTTTACTTTTCCATTATTTACTTCCCATCTGGCTTTAAAACATCTGCACAGTCTATCCAGGGCTTGTTCTTCTATAAACATGAAAGTGCTGTCTCTTCATCCTGTAAGTTTTGTTGATATATACATATGTTTATGCACACGTACAGAATCATTGAATCAGAATTGTTAGGTTGGAAAAGACCCTTAAGATCATTGAGTCCAACCATTACTCCAGCATTGTCAAGTCCACCACTAAACCATGTCCCCAAATGCCAAATCTACACATCTTTTGAACACCCCCAGGGATGGTGGCCCAATAATTTCCCTGGGCAGGCTGTTCCAATGCTTGACAACCTTTTCCATTAAGAAATTTTTCCCAGTTTCCAATCTAAACCTCTCCTGGAATAGTCTGAGGCCATTTTCACTTGTCCTGTCACTTGTTACCTGTAAGAAAAGGCCAACCCCACCTGAGTACAGCCTCTCAGGGAGTTGTGGAAGAGTGATAAGGTCTCCCCTGAGCCTCCTTTTCTCCAGACTAAACACCCTCAACTCCCTCAGCTGCTCCTCATCAGACTTGTGCTCCAGACCCTCCATCAGCTCTGGACATACTCCAGCCCCTCAATGTCTTTCTTGTAGTGAGGGGCCCAGAACTGGACCCAGGATTTGAGGTGTGGCCTCATCAGTGCTGAGAACAGGGAACAATCACTGCCCTGGTCCTGCTGGCCACCCTGTCTCTGATAAAATTCAGGATGCTCTCTTGGCCACCAAGGTCCTCCCCTTGTTTGTAGCATCAAACAAACCCTCTTTTGTTTAGATGTCTACAATTTAAACCCTAAAATCCTGACCAGTACCTGCTACCACTTTTCAGACATCTTCAGAGAATATAACATAATTTCTTAGTAAACAGAAAAAATATTCAACACGTACAAAATCTCCTGCAAACACCATTGATATATGTGACATTTGGAATACTCTGAGTAACTTCCAGTCAAAAGCTGTTAATTAGAAACCCAGCTGCTGCTCCTGAGATGGATGTCTCATGAGGATCCTTGTAACAGCTACATGGTGCTGCTTTAGCACAGAGTACCACACATTTTTTCCTGAGATGAACTTTTAGACTGAGCCATGCTGCCCTAATATTTTCTGCCAGCCTGGGCTCTGCAGCGGTAAGGAAAATGGCATCTCTCCAAAACATTCACATTCCCATCAGAGATCAGGGGTGTGGAGGACCCTCCATCCAGTCACCTTCCAGCCCTTGTCTGGCACCATGCAGGTTGTCAGCAATTGTGGAAGCAGAAATATCTACCCCATATCAAGACTAGCATGTTCTTCCCAACAAACACTTGTCTTGTGTATGGTATGTTTAGCCTCCACATCCTTTTAGCATCCTCTGACCCTTCCTCTAGTTTGTGTGCTTTTGGGAGGTCAGCAAACACTTCAGTATCACATGTGTGTGTTGCAAGCATTACCAAAGGTTTCATATTTCCAGGATGATACGGGAAAACACTCTAGGAATTGACCCAGATTGCAAATTAAACAGAAGAAATTTCCTGTGGTGCCGTGTCTGGAGGACTCTTACTTCTCGCCTTCTGAGAAAAGCACACTACTGGATTTGTTCTCCTTCTGAACACAACCTGTTTCCTTGCCTTAGCTTTCAACCTGGCAGAGCACAGCAAATGAGCCTTACATGATTCACACAGTGCTTTTCTAAGCATCTGCTTTAAATCACTTATCTGAGAGCCTGAGACACGGCCCAAAGTGGCAAGGTGGTAGCCAGAATTGCATCTCACTAATTAATTGGCTCAGAGCTCAGAGGTGGAGGTGAATTCATTCACAAGCAGCATTTTTCAAAGCTTTTATGTCTGTGTGTTTTCCAGAGCTGATCTAAATGGATCTGCAGGAAAAGCAGCTGCAGCAAATACCACTCCTTCAGCACAATTCCACACAGTGCTCCACGGTGGTATTGACCCAGAGAGAGAACCTTGGCTGGGACACTGAGTTGTCCTGAGCTAGTGGAAAAGCAGATCATTGCCAAGAGATTTGGAAAACAGCAGTTTTGTCAGCTCCAAGCAGGCATGGAGTAGGAACAATTGAGAAATCTTTGTATCTGACATCTCCCACAGAAAGTTGGTGCTCCTGCTTCAGACTGTTAACATCGCCACCAATCTGGGACAAGGAAAGCCCCTTGGTATCAGCCTCAGAACTGACCTAGGAACCACGGGAATCCCAGCCCCAGGACCTCTGGTCTTTCACTTGGTCTGCAGCCACTGCAGCACGAGGATTTCTCATAACTATTATGGGAAGTTTCAGAGCATTTTTCTGTGAAATTTCTCATTGTTGTAATCTCTAGAACTCAAGCTAGATAGCAACTAACGTGCCTTCCTATACATGTAGTCTGAAAACTTCCACCTGATGACCACAAGGATTTTCAAAATCTTACGTTACATGTGTGGATCCAAGTAAAAATGATAAATATATCTATTTTCAACAGCATGATACAGCAACTGGGAAAATATTTAAATTAATAGTGTTTGTATAATATTAAAACCTCTGCTCCTCTTTCAGGAAATGAGAGCATCTGTATAAACATTTGATCTAGAGAAGTTAAAGGTCACATTACCACTGTGTAGTCCATGGCCTCTGAAGGTTAAAATATCCTTTTACAAAAAAAATATCCTTGCCTTGAAGAGGTTGGGCAGGTATTCCCTTGGCTGCTGTGGCAATCTTTGGCCTCAGTCCTACAAGCACTTACACACATACTCAATTATAAGCATGCAAGTGTCTTTACTGTGCAGCTCAGAGAGGTGGCATGAGGTTCCACTTATTAGTGTTGTGGGGTGGTCTGGAGTTGTGCTGCTGGACACTTGATGCTTCCCTGTTTTCTTGGAATAGCCATTTATTGGGATCGCTGTAGATCCAGAACCAGACAGCACAATCCACAGGCTCCCTGTAAGTCAAAGAACCCCCAGCTGGTTCTGAGATGGTGCTTCAATGCAATTGATTCGTTCAGCTTTCAGTTCCCACAGGAGATTTTTTCCTAATGTGCCTTATTAAGGTATTCAGCTCTTTAAATGAAACATAAAGTAGTGTAGTTGTGAAGTCACCATTTTGTGATTAGGTAATGAATACTCTGTTTTCTCATTTTTATTGGATATTTTTATGTTCTTTCTTACTACGTAACTCTTGAGGTGTTGGTTTCAGCTTCTAGATGCATAGAATCAGCTTTGCAACTCTTCCTCCTCCTTCTTAGAGTGATATGTTACAAATGCCAGAGTGATTTTAGGAGTTCACTTTCCAAGTGGCTTGGGTGCTAATGCATCTAATTTGATCTTTCAAACCTTACTTGAAGTCAGATGAATTGAGAATATCTTAAGATCTGATCTCCAGTTCATTGTATGCTGTTTTCCTCTCAAATCATGTCTTTTCACCCTTCTGGATACATTTCAGATATCTTATACCAGCTCATACCAACTCTTACCTTTTATTTCCTCTTACACATAGCAACAATAGAACTGTGATGTCCCTACCACACTGCTGACTCCTAGAATCTGTTTGTGATAGCTAAACTGAAGTTCACATCATTGGACTCAGCATGAGTTGAGCTTTCCACCCAAGGCAAGGGACCTTAACAATCCAGTTTGTCTCCTGGCACAGAGTGGCTCTAGCCAAGCTGTGTGGTCAAATATAGGCCAGAAATCTCCAGTTTAGGGGAGAGATAAAACTCACAGATGCGACCATTCCCCCAGTATTTGTAAGACCACACTGTGATGCCTGAGAACTCATCACCCTTGTGTAATCTGCCTTTCAAAAGGGGATATCAGCCATCTGCAATAGGTTGCAGGTGAGTGTGACACTAGTGCCATCTCTAGCATAGTCATATGCCATCAAAAGATTCCTGCATTGACAAACAACAATGTAACAAAACTAACTTTTCTGGCAAAATTCCTGAGCATGATTTCTCACATTTAGTCACACAGGTGCAATGAACTTTTTTGAGATCATGTTGGCTGAATGAGATGTTGCTGGCTTGGCTTGAGTGTCTCCATGCAGCAGCTGCTGAAGCAGCAGGGCTATCAAGTGTTGGATGCCACAGTTTTTGGGCTATCAGTGCTGAATGCTGCAGTTGCACTGTTGGAGTGTGGAAGTGAGATGACAGTCCCAAATATAAGGAAATGCTTCTGGGTGGGAAGGAGACGAAAGGCAGCTGCTCTTATCTCTGCTGGTATGCCTCTGGCTATTGCTCTCTCTGCTCCTTGTGCCATTAACATCTGCATAATTTCCAAAGGACTGATATTTCTGCAGTATCAAATGTACTGGTGGTGGGAATTCAGCTTGTCCTGGGGCCCTTTGCATCTGTTTCTCACTTTCAGGAATGGTCTTGCTATCTCTTTTGTGGAGTCTCTGCCACCTCACATTCATTGCCAAAAGAGGTAATTGCTGACTGCAAACATCTTTCTATTCAGTGTGTCATTTGACCTTTACAGATTCACATTCAGTGTATTGCTGCAGTGAGGATCATGCTGGTTTCTTCTTTGATATCTGGAAGTGGTAAAATCAATTTTTTTGCCCTCTGGTCATAGTTATATTATTTGCATGGTGATTCCCTTCAAGCAAGTAAAACAGTATGTCCCCAAAGCAGTAATCAGTTACAGTATGAGCCGAGTTTCCTTTGTAAGAATCTGGCAATGAAGATTTCCTGTAATGCTATGATTAGCATCTCAAATTATGCCAGATTTAGCTGCAACGTGCTTATCTCAGTTTGGAAAGCACTGGCTTTCCAGATCACTACGTGTATGATAGAGGACTATGATATTTGTCATCAGCATACACATTTCTTGCATTTTAAATTTTTTTTATTTATTTTCAGACATGAGCTAATAAGATACACAGAAGACAACTGTCCTCTCCTGGATTTGATGGTTTAGAAAGGATTCCCAAATATCTAGTTCAGGTCTCTAAAACCCTAAGTTGTTTGGTTTGTTTGTGCTTTAACAGGCCTTTTTACTTTCTTTTACTTTCTTTTTGTTAGGCAGAATTAAAGAATGGAATTAAGCTGATCATTTCATGAGGGTACAAGTACTCTTAAAAAATATATATAAGAAAACATTAAGGGAAAAAAGGCATGTTTTTAACCTTGAGGTTTAGTACAACCAACAGAAAAGAAATGAACTGAATCTGTAAAAACCTTGGTCAGACTTCAGAAGTTCAGTAATAGCAGGTCTGCTGGTGTTTCTCATCTTCAGCAGAATTTAACTAGTGTATCTAACATTGTGGAGCCACTGAACCACTGAGCATCAGTTTTCAACAGTAATGAGACAAAGAAAGGAGAAAATAAGTACAAGATTGTACTTGTAACTTTCTGTCTGTTAACGTTTATCTCAGTGGCGACAGACCTTCTCTTCCTTTTGTGAGGGATTGATAACAATCATGGGATTGTAACAATCACACAGATCAGGCTGTTAAACATATGGAAACCTGCTGGGTTTTTTTATTCACAGTACTCTCTCACTTGGTGACTGTTATTTGGTGGACAGGACCACAGGGAGTAATTTCTGTCATGCAGTAATTGAGAGGGAAAACCTGCTCTTCATTAAAGTGATGTGGAATGAATTTTGTGGGCAATAATATATTTTTGTTGGTTCCTTCAGCAGCTTTTCTGCCATGTAATAGCAGTGGTGTCTTGAATAGCTCTCTGAGCCACAAAACCCTTGAATCAACTCACAGCAGCACCTGCTGCTCCAGAACCTCTTTCCAGGTACACTGAATCCCTCTCACAAATAGCTGGGCACTGCTGCATTTTATTTTCCTGATTATTTTCTCAGAGAGCTCAGGGTAAAATTTATTCCATGTTGTATAAGCACAGTCACTGAGCTGGAAATGCTGGTTAAGAAGGGACAGTGCACTTTGTTTTCATGGGCTTTCTGCTTTTGCCAAGGGGGGCAAGTTTTCAGAAATGCTAAGCTTAACTTACCTTGTAAACTGAGCCTTTCAGAAGGTCCTTGCTCTAGAAACTCCCGACTCACTCCTGGTTTTGAAAATAAAAACCAGCCTTTGGCTCAGTGAATCTGAATCTTGCATATCTGATATGAAAAATTAGGCACCTGATGTTCGCTACCATGTAAGACCACCATGATCTGGAAAGCCCTGCAGCCTCGGGCACAGCAGGACATCCAGTTGGCCAAATGTCATATCTGTGCAGAGGCCGAGCTCCTACACATTCATGGCTGTCCGAGAAAACCAAGCACACTTTTCCATGGGTCATAAAACTTCACTTGGAGAGTCTGTGTGATAGCAGATCTGGGCTTGCGCATGAGACAACTCCAAAGGGTACAAATTAAGTGGAAACTGGATTGAAAAGAAACACTTCCAAATTATCCCATGAAGCATTTGTCATATCCCAGATGGCTGGAGCTATGAATTTGTCTCAGTAGCATATTGGAACCTATCTAGCAAAGGACAATGACAGACTAACAATAATAATAAAACTAATGAAAAGCATGTGCCCTAAGAGGTGACAATTGATTAAATCAGATAATGTTGCAGATGTCTGAGAAAGTTAAAATTTTAACACAGTTTTAATGTAAAAAAGGAGTAATACTTCCAGGTACAGGATTCCACATGGGCACATCTGGAGAAATATTTCTTGCTTTCCAGAAGTACAGACTCTTTGGTGCATCTCCAGCATGGCTCCATTCAAGGGGGATAAGCCAATTCACAGCACACTTGCAGGGCTGAACAGGCAGTCAGAAGTTAACAGCAGACAAATCACTGTTGGTAATTACCAGTTTGTACTCTCAATTGCTGGCTGCAGGTGGTTTGCCTAACCCCCCTTCCATTCACATCAAGGAGAACAGATTTGATCCTTTTACTTCCAGTGGAACTGCAATTTATTGGGACTGGAGGGCACTCAGCACTTCTCAGCAGGGCCTCCCTCCTTCATCACAGCAGTACCTTTGTCTGCATGGTCTCTTCCAGGAAGCATAAAAGGCTCAGCTAACCTTGCTGGCAGCACTTGCAGGATGAACTGTGTAGCTCCAGGGTTTGTCAGACATGTACTGAAACGTTGCAAATGGGGTGCTTTGAAAAATGTTTTCCTAAATATGCAATTGTAGCGATGACAGCTTCCTAGAGACATATTTTACAACATTACGATGTCTTTGTGCTTTGTACCAATCTTTTATGTGCAGCTAAGCAAATTGTGATGGAAGAGGTTTAAGCACTCATTGGAGAATAGGTCATTATAAGTACATCCATATTTATGATCAAGATGTATAGGACTACATTGTTTCTGGCTGCATAGCTATTATTCATCTATAATTGCCAAAATACAGCCTGACAGTTTTTCATTTCAGTTACAAACTTTAATGGAGCAACTAATCTGATTTACCTTTTAACAGTTGAGAACTCTGGAGTTGCATTAAATGCCTTCTGTTAAATGCTTTTTTGTTGGAAATGTTTTTTCAAGACAGTGACTTTTTCTGTAGATTGCTGACAGAATGAATTTTGGATTTTTTTTTCAAATACCAAATTATGCTCAGTTCAGGAGTTCTTCTTTAAAATCTTCTGGTTGGATACATAAATAAGTGTCCATTATGAATAGAAAATGTCTCTCATTATCTGTAACCTAATAACTTGTATATTCTTGAAAATGCTCCAGTAGTTAAACTCAAAAGTACAAACACAAACATTACATAAATTCCTAAATTCATAATCTATTTCTATACTGTTCACGTGCATAGTGCTTTTAACTGTAGACTATGTTGTTTCTTAGTCCTGGAGAGATCTATCAAGCCAAGTGTGAAGATGTTTATCAGGTAATTTTGACATAAGGAGTATGTACTCTCAAATAGTTGGGAACAGACAGATTTGTGTTTTATTAGAATTCAAACTGATTGAACTTTCTACTTTAAATATCAGAAATAAATCTGGAGGGAGCTGTTAAATATAATATAAAAGCCTTATCTTTATGATCAACCCTTTCCCTCACATTAAATTATTAGATATAATGAAGCTATATGCCTCTTATGCCTCTTAGAGCCACCCACTGCCATTCACCAAGAGAGCTACAGAACCTGGCTCACATATGACATATCTGATGCTTATTTCATATGCCATGTACCACAGGAGTGGTGAAATAAATGGCATTCATCCATATGTATATGCATATATAGGCTATCAATAAATATATATCTGTATCTATATCTATCTATCTATAGATAGATATAGATAGATATTAATAGTCATTACACTTTAATAATATTTCAAATAATATACATGCAGTACAACTGGTAGTAATTGTTAATGTTAACTAAAAGCCATCTTTATGACACACTGAGCTGTAGATCATGTGGTGCCTTTTAAAATGCATGACTGCAACTAATCATGTTAAATCTATGGAGATGACAAAAGAAAACTTGCTAGGAAATTGTTGAAAACGTCAACATTTAATGGGTGGAGTAATCAGTTTCTAGTTAGAGATTGTGACACTCCCCGACAGACTAAAACAGCCAAATATTTAATTTGGAAGTGCCGAAAAATAGAGCAGAGGGTTTCTATTTTGGCTGCTTTGTGGCTGCTAATCTTTTAGGGGAGACATTGAACCTTTGAAATCATCTAATGCAGACAGTGGGATTGAGAGGAAATTACAAGCAGCTCCCCAAAGCCTATGATCTTAGGTTAAGTTTCATCTGCCATCCACTTCAAGAATTTCTTTGGGTCACTGAGCTTGTGAAATAAGCACCGATACTTGGAATCAGTCAGGAAATGTCAGTAGTATCCTAGAAGACATGGAAGATGACTGGTTTCAAGTGGTATCAAAGAAATAGTCACTCTCTGAACTCCTTTTGAAATCTTGCAAAATGCGCTTGCAAAACTGTTCTGTTTAGGAGTAACTGTGCTGTACCATGAATAAAATCCAGGAAGAAAAGGGAAATCACATGTCATATCACCAGTCTCATATTTCCTCTGAGACAGAGATTCCCAGGAGAGGGACTTCTGTAACAATGTATGCTCATACAAAAGAAATTTCCATAGAAAGAGGGAAAATCTACCAGTTGTCATCTGCCAAGTTTGAGCAATTACTGTTTGGAAGCTCCCACAGGGTGTGCAAAAGAACCCCGAGAAAAAGACCCTTAAGGCTGGAGCCAGAAGAATTCCTCATATTGGAAAAAAATTGCATGGAAAGTCCCTTCAGTGATGGGACTGGAAAGACTAATCTTCAGTGGAGAACTGTGACTGAATTGCACTGAGATGGTAAAATCCTTCCCATTTATTCAAGTTCAAACAAGTTCCCAGATGGAGTCCATCAAATTGGAAAATGGATACAGTTCAGAAGAAGGTGAAGAGTTATGGGACTTATAGTTTTCCTTCCTGAAACTTCTAAAGACTTTTTTTCCCCCCAAAGAACTCGTTTGCTTCCTTTTGTTAGATGATAAAGTTTGAAACAAAAATGGATAAGAGGAAAATAAAGGGACAAGGGTAAACTGGAAAAAAGTAATCTCAAGATAAACTACATCTGCTGTTTTCCTTTTTCTTTCAGGTTTCCAGACTGATGTTTGGAAATCTTGAATTTGCTCATTCTGCCAAAGTGACCACTTGCATATCTTTGAAAAGAGACTTGCACATGTACTTAGAAGAGACATTTCTCAAAAGAGCAATGAACAACTCTTTCCACCATGGAATTGCTATTGCATGTGTGTGCACACGCAGCACACAGTTCCCAAATAATTTGTAGTGTCCATCTGTTTGGAAGATGATTATCTGCCACTTTGGTACTCTCTGCTTTGGTCTGTGTTTGTGAGTATGGAAAATGGAAAATGCACAGTACTGACAAACACATTGTTCTGTTTATCTGCACGGCACAACACAAGATAAGCAAGAGGATGGGATTCCTCGTGGTGTCCTGGAAATACAAAAGAAAAACTAGGAAAAACTGACCAAATGTAGAGACCCCCAAGTGGATGAGCAGTCTGGAAGCTCCTGTACTGGCTCAGGGCAGTGCCAGCTGCCGTGGAGTGTCTATTATAAAAGTGTGTGTCTGTGTGTGCAAACACATAAGGCTGTGTATAACCATCTGCCTGCAACTAGGGATTGTGTGTTGGATAACAGGACTGAGATTTGGTTGCCTTAGCATTGGCATTTAGTCTAATCTGAAATACTCTGCAGTGTCCTGACACCTGGATGTGATTGGCAGAAGGGCAAGTGTCCTCTGGATACTCAACATCTTTCTGGGCCAGCAGCTAGAGGTCAGATAGGAAACCTGTGGCCATATAAACCAACATGTTTGGTTGACTTCAGAATTCTTCAGAATATGATTGTAAAAAAGACATAGATATAATTTTGACATTACTGAGGTAAACCTGCTAAAATCAGTGATACTTTTCTAGCAAGTACAGATTTTTGTCTTCCACGTTCCGCTTCACGGTATTACATTCTCTGTCACTGCACTCTATGTTTGATGAAAAAAATACATCAACTTGTATTTAAATACTATTTCTGCCAAAATCCGTATGGAGGACTAGGAAAAATGAAGGCTTGCCCCAATTCCAAAAAAGAGAAAAGGAAAGCTAAGCATACTGAGAGAAACTCCTTGGGACAAAAGATGTAACCATTTGCCAACAATAAAATACACAGGCAAAGAAATGCACAAGTTTAGATCAGATCAGAGTTTTTTTCAAATAAGTATTTCAAACAAATGTGCCAGACCTGCACATTACTGGTAAATCACCACATCCATAAATATTGGGGTAGCTTGGAGGTTTTTTAATTTCAAAATGATTGTGCCTTGGAAGCCTGTTAGACTGGAAGTGTACTTATTGCTACGGAGGTTGAAGGGCCTATGTGTCATCTCAGCCCTGGTAGCTGCCAGATTTGCTGCAGCAAAAGCAGCTATTGAGAATTCCTCCTGCCAGAGCTCTGTGAAGGTGAGGAACTCCCTCTGTGACTTATCTACTTACCAGTTATTGCTTTACAAATTCTAATCAAGACTTTCTGACCTGAGATTTACTCAGAAGTGCTTAGCTAAGGAAATAAGACCTCAGTGAGGGTGAGAGTTGAGCTATGGCTGTGGTGACAGCTGTGTAACTTGTGATGTTCTTTATTCTGTCAGCAATGTGCAGACACTTTTATTGACATAGCTACTGCCATTGTAAAGCAATACAAGGTGGAAAAGCAAATAAAGCTTTAAAGGTGCTTCAAAGTCTGAAGAATTGTCCAGGAGAAATGAATTGCAATTCTGTATTTCTGAGAAGAGTTTGCCACCCTCTATTTTTTTTTCAGAATAGTTTCAGGAGCCACAGCATCTGTCACTCTCATATCTTCAGTCTTCATGGAGTTCAAATGTCTGCTAATAACTTTCGTAGGCTTGTGTTGGTGTTGCCAGTGAAGTGGGTAGCACTGATCCCTCACTCCAGATGAACAGCCACTGGTTTTGTTATCCCTGATGCAAATTGTGGCACTAGGAAATAAGGATGGGACACCAAGTGTAGTCATATTATGATACTGTTCATATCTTTAAAAGTCATTGCAGCTGTGATGGGAAACCCTAGAAGAAGTACAGCATGTCATCAGAGAGGAGGAGTCACTGTAAGTGCTGCATGCCAGAAAATTCAACATTTCCTCCCCAGCTGTTCAAGCCCCTGAATATTTCTATGCAGAATAGCAAGATTTACTGGCAGTCTGTGGTCACATCACCCAAGAACTTAATCTCTGAAAAAATCCCCCATGTAAGTTCTAGGGAATCTCAATTCTCAGATCTTCTTTTCCCAGAGTGTTATAAGAGTATATCTGAAGATTTATCACTTTGCAGACAGAAGATAAAAGGGGATTCCAGCAACCACTTTAACATCATCTGTTTAAGCCCAGGAGTAGTGGACTCAAATAGATTAGCCATGACAGTTAACTCCAGAGCCTCCCAAGAGGGCGACTTGTTTTCAAAATTCTCAAACATTGACAGAGTTCTGAGAGAAATTTGTTTTTTCTTTATAGAAATAACTTTAAATTTGACCTTCTTTTAAAGCCAGCTGTAACAGGACCTGGTGCTGAGTGATGCCAGGAACTGATCACCTGCTCCCCAGCTTTCTGTATGGGAACTGGAAAAAAAAGACTCTGTTTACCAGACCTATAGAGTTTAGGAGATGGTAAACTGGACACATCAAAGAGTAGTGGTGTTGCTTTCAGCTCTAAATAACAAAAAGATGCTTAAAACTAAGATTCAAAGCCTATTCTTAAAGCCTACAGAGATTATGAGATTGCAGAACTGGGTGCTACTGCATCTTGACAGTGTGTGAAGATCAAAGGCAGTTACTTCAGCAACCAAACAGGGATTTAGAAGTCCAGTTCTTGGCATGTGGTTCTGAAGAATCTTGGACTGTGTTAAGTATAACTTAAAGGAATGCAGCTTTGCAACACAGAAGTCCTTGCATATGGGAGTATTGCTCTCCACATGCAAACAATGTGTGTACACAGACTGGTGTATAGTAACTTGATCAATGCAGGTTTTTTTGGTCACAGCATCAGTAAATTTTATCCCAACATGGATTAACCTAAGTATTGTGTGTTAGGGACCAGGGGTAATTATTTTTCACTCTTTTTGCCTCTAGTCTTCTCCCAGTTGAAGTATTACATCCAGATGCTAAGCCCATATTTTTATGAAGTGGACAAATTGTAGATAGCCCACAGAAAGGGAGTAAGAATGACGACAGTCTTGAAAAACATGACCTTTGAAGAAAGGTTTAAGGGACAGAGTTTGTTTAGTCTAGAGAAACAGAGCCTACTGGTGACATGATAACAGCTCTCTGATATATATAAAGCTACTCTGAAGAGGCCAGTTATAAATTGTTCTGTGAATATTTGGAAGCTGGACAAGAAACAACTGACCTTTCAGCAAAGAAAATTCAGGTGATATTTTTAGGAAAAAAATTTATTAGCACAATTAAGCATTGCTACAAGCTACTGAAAGAGACAGTGAAATCTCCTCATGTAATTTCATGACAAACATCTGTCAGGAATGGTCTTGCCAAAGCAGGAGATTTGGCATCCAAGTGAGGGGATTGTCTAAACGTCCTTTGAAGTCCTGTTCCGGTTTATTTTCCTGTGCCTATAAATTTTCTTTGTGCATGTCTTTTGCTTGCACACAGTAAGAAATGTGATGGTCTAAAAGTTGCTGATTTGAAGATGTCTCTTTGGATGACTTCAGTACTGATGTGTTCAAGCCCTGATGTGTTTCCTCATTTGGTATTGAAGTCATCAGTGAACAAGGTGGCCTGGCAGGAACCTCCTGGTGTCTCAACAAGGCTTGGAGCATTTTGTGAAGGTCCCTGAGCCACCAGAGCCCTTGGGGCTGGGTGCCAATGGGTCCCTTAAGGCAATTTAAAGCTGTTTTTTAAAGCCATCTTCTGCTTTCTTGTGTGCTCCCCACTGTCTAGTGTAACAGAAGGAGTCTCTGGAGTAGAGAAACAGAGCTACTGCAGGTTTTACTGTACCAGAAAAAGGCCAAAGGGTTTCATTTGTTCTTGTAGGAGAGTGTGATTTGAGAAGACGGGGATGGAGGGGACTCAAATGCGTAACGCTGAAGATGTGTGGGGTTTTTTTACCTCCATTAGGTTACAGTGCCTCTGTGACTTGCTAAGAGCAAAATGCTAATGCAAATTGCTTTTTAGCTTGCTGATGGGAATAATAGGAGAAGATCAGTACTTATGTTGCTTTGACACTCCAGATGATTCTCTGAGGCTCTGAAAAGGTCATTGACAAACAAATGCTGCTGGTTTGGTTTCACTTGAAGCTTCTGCAGAATTTGAAGAGCGTAAGTCAGCAAAACAACATATGTTTTACATGAAAATTATGTTGCTCATAATAGTTTCTTTTTAAGACAAAAAATGACCCAATCAGAAAAATTTTCTGACTTTTTCATGCCTTCTAAAATTTTACTGAAAAAAAAATCTAATTTTCTCAATTTATTGTTTTGTGAATATTACTTTATCATTCACACCTCCAGCTTCCCTTTTCCCTCGTATTGTATATCTGAAATGCAGGGGCTTTTCAGACCCTGCAGTGCCCTGGGAACGGCTGGTGTAAAAGCACATATGCTCATAGGTGGTGCTTAAAAGGATGCCATTTAATCCACTTGGTCCTTTAACTGGTTTTCTGGTTTTAACCTTTCAAATCCTCTCTTATACCTTGTTTCTGTTATTACTCCTGGTGTAGAGCTGGATCACATGAACTTTTTTCTGTTCTTGTTCTGTTGGATGATGACTGGCCAAGGAAAATGTATTCTTCTCTAATGGATTTTATTTCCTTTGATGACAGCACTTCTGTTTCACTTTGTCTGTTCAGCCTGAAGAAGAGGAGACTGAGGGGAGACCTCATTGCAGTCTGCAGTCTCTTTATGAGGGGAAAGGGGGACAGGCACTGACCTCTCCTCTGTGGTGACCAGTGACAGGGCCAGAGGAAATGGCCTCAAATGGTGTTAGGGGCGATTTAGGTTGGGTATCAGGAAAAATTTCCTCACCCAGAGTGTGGTTAGGCACTGGAACAGCTCCCCAGGGCAGTGGTCACAGCACCAAGCCTGACAGAGTTCAAGAAACATT
Organism: Origma solitaria; assembly: GCA_013397895.1. NCBI lineage: Eukaryota > Metazoa > Chordata > Aves > Passeriformes > Acanthizidae > Origma > Origma solitaria. The sequence continues at coordinate 485,971 of VZRL01001192.1, forward strand.
TGGACAATGCTCTCAGGCACAAGGTGTGACTCTCAGGAATGGAGCTGTGCAGTACTGGGAGCTGGACTTGACTCTTGTGGTGCCTTCCAGCTCAGCTTATTCTGTGAATCTGTGATTCTGACTCATTCCTTCTGGACCTGATCCTGGCTTTGTCTTTCTCTGATTCTTCAAGAGCTGTGTTTAGATTTACCTCTGTTAAATGTGCAGTTACCCTGAATGCCACATAACAGTGGCACCTTACCATTTCTCTGCAGCTGTATGGGACAGGACTCAGAAACACAGACTGTGTGTTGGCCTGAGTCACCTACATCATCCCAACTTTTGATATGTACTGTCAGTCATGGCTCTTTAAAACCTCACTGTCAGGTACTTGGGAGAGTACAAAATAATACAAAACAAACTGTTTTTCTTTTTCTTCCCCCTTTGTTTTGTCCTACATTTTGTCTTTGCAGTCAGATTTTTTACTATACTTTCTTCTTTCCAATAGCTTTGTTTTGTGCTGAAATTCCCACTTGGCATTAGTGGGTTTAATTTTTCTGCGTTGTTCTGTGGCCTCTTGCTGTTACAAAATCAGGTTACAAAACTTGCTCTCAGCTTCCTGGCCACAGCTGATTTCTGCAGGCTGCCAGCAGACCACTTTTCCCAACCAGAGCTGTAATCCGCTGCGGCAGTGTTGCTTCCTGACACACAGAGAGGATATTCCAATTCTAGTATTTTCTCACAATATCTGTTTGACATTTCAGAAATCTGTCAAATCTTTGCTTTTACTGCAAAACCTCTTTGTTAATGCCTGACGTGTATGTGGTTTGCTTTAAGCTGAGTATTCAGGACTACTGAGTACACACATTCCTCTATTTTATGATGCCAAATCTTAAATTTGGTGAGATTACTGCTAAGCCACCACAGAATGAAATCCTGTCTTGCACATACATCCTGGCACCATCTACATGTGATAAAATATTATGTCTCAGAGTAGGTTTTCTTGTAGGATGGCCAGGCTTAGGCTTTGAATTGTTTCAGCTTGTAGATCCTTGTTCTGGAAAGAGCCTTACTGGTTGCCCTAAAGCGTACAGCAACAGCAGCTCTCGAAGGCACAAACCTCTATTCCTCTCCTGGCCCCACCATCTGCATAAAATGTGTTTGCCTGAACATGCTTGTGATTGACTTCTATACAGTACTTTATAAAATTTATGCTGTCCACCCAAAGGTGAGTAGAGAGAATCCCTCCATTCTAAATATCATGATGGATATCCTTATCCCAGTATCCCTCTGGGTGTACCTCCTTTCTCTGTTGGTAGATGCCATAGGCTGACTTTATACAGCCCCTGACCCTTCACTCCTTGTCAGGCATCATTCAAGCTGTTCTTGTGATCAGTTTTACTCTTCCAAATATCTGTTCTGTGGTCTATGACTTTCTTCATATTTCTTCACTTTGCTTTAAGCATGTGAAGGCATCTGCACTTTCGATAAATCTGCACAAAGTCCAAATGGAGCTGGCTGCTCCTGCTGGTTGCTGGATTTATTTCACACTTTCTCATCCAGGAACTTCCCAATTGCTTGTGTCTTTCAGAATTTCCTGAATCTTGAGCCTTGGTGACCTTAGTCCTGGTGGACTCCAGGTCTTTGCTCTTTATGCTGCCATTGCCTTGCAGGCAGCTGCTGTGGGTTTGTCAGCCTGGTTTCCCCTTGCCCCGTCATGGCTTGGTACACACAGGCCAGCTGTGAAGTGAGCTGATGCCCAAAGCCTGCCATGTTTGCTCATTCTTTCTCTCTTCTTCTGGAAGAGCCCTTGACAGAATCTGGATTTTCAGTAGGTATCACTCTCTTTCAATGTGGGTTGCTCTCCTGGGGTCTGTGCATGACCCTTTACTGTCAGCTTTATGTCCCTTGGCTTATTTTGGTTTACAGGACCTTGCAGGCTAGATCTGCTTGCTTTCCCAGTCTCTCCAGTAATATAGATTGCGTCCTGTCTCTTAAAAGTGAGGGGTTTATAGCTAATTTGTATAACATTTTACTAGGAATGACCACACTTCTTTCCTGTTTTAAGCACAAATAAGTCTCTAATTTTGTTCTGCTCTGTCTCAGTACCAAAGTTTAACAATGAACTTTACTTGCTGAAATACTACAACCTTGATGGGCTTTGTTCCCATATGTACACAGAATCCTCACAATTCTCTAGACTATGTTCACTTTCTGCCAGTGACTTCTCAAGTAGATGTAATTGAACCATTCCCTAAAGAAGGCTCTGTGTTGTATTGTGGAAAATAAAATCTGTAATAACCTATTGCATCAGGAATATAAGAATCTTCTGTGGGAAGTGAAGAATCAAAGTTGCACTGAGCTCTGAATTATCACTCTATTTGAATATGATAATGCCCAGGTTCCCAATCTTTCCTTCTGAATTCAGTGTATCCTCCCACCCAGTCTCTTGACCCTCAAAAGATGTCCCTGTGCCATTTATTTCCTCTTTCTTTCTATTTCCCTTTCGACTCTCAGTGGTGAGAATGAAAACAAAGGCTTTTTTTAAAAAGGAACATTTTCCAACAATTGCTCAAGGAAATCATTTGGGCTTGAGTTTGGCTCATTTCATCTGCATCTCGAGCCCCGAAAACTCCTGTGACTTCAGATGTCACTTGGGATTTTGCTTAAATCTGAGCACAGATTTAAGTGCCTTCTCAGAAAATCTGGTTTTAAACGAGGCAGGTGTGTATTGACTGCATAGAAAAGACACAGATTTAAGAAAAATATTCAAGGATGCCGACGTGTCTCTGAAGAAACTTCTTGCAGCAGGTCCCAGAGCCCAAGTGAGGAACACCTGTAGTCAGAAGGATGTTGTTTAAGTGGGGTGTTTCCCACAAAACATTTTTTGCAGCATTAAGGCCTACATAAACAGCAGGATTTTTTTTTTCTGCATTTATGTCTCATGACAGTGTGTTCCCAGCAATGGTTTCAGAGAGTGAACAGAGCCAAAGAATGAGGCAAAGTATGCACTTGATACTTCTTTGCTGATTGGAGACGTAGGAATGGATGTTGATATTTGGGAGACTGTCAAGCATGCTTCCTGGCCTGAATTGCTCCCTGATTCTGTGACATCAGAAACAGCTAAGCAGGTATTCTCTGCTGGTGCTCCAGTGGTATTTAAATTACTGAAACTGCACAGGATGGTTTAAATTATCTCTGAACAATAGAGCCTATTCAGGCTTTTGGTGAATCCCCTAAATCCTTTCAGTCTGGTTATAAGGAGGCTATATTTGTAAATGAGTTGATTTTCCTGCTATTTTTGAAATGTTAATAACTGAAAATACTTTATAAGAGTGTATTTTACTACAGGATTGTGAGGGTTTTGTTCCAATTACCAACTCTCCATTAAATATTTTTGCTAAAATTGTTTGCCTTATTTTGCATTCATGCTAATGAAATAAAATCTCAGAATTACCATCTGCTAAAGCAGCAGATATACTTTGGTGGAACAAAGTCTGACATTATGATGGACAGAGTATGAATTCCTGACTGGCCTTCATGTACTTCTGTTGCTCTACAGGCTGCAGTGTGAGTGACTGCCTGTTCTGCCCTAGTGGTATGAAAACTAAGAAATAGGAAGACTTCCTTGAGCTATGGATTCATTTCCTTAGCCTCTCTCCTAGCTGAAAGGAAAGAAACGTGTACAACACTAGAGAAAAATGGGATGCTGTTGTTCAGCGTGAATGTTGTAGCATTGATAATGCCAACATCTTGTTGAAGAAAACTGACCGGAGTGAAAGGCAGTGGCTATGTGACCATTTAATACAGGAAATCTTAGAAGTCAAGAGCACACAGAGAAGTAAAGGATACTTACATACGATGGAAAATTCCTCATGCAAATTGCCAGTTTGTAATTTGAATAATTGCTTTTATGTGCAATTATTTGAGTAATTTTAACTGAATTGAAAATGAAATGTTTTTTAAAATATTTTTTCCTTCATCTTTTTCTCCTCTTCTCAAAAATGTGGACAGCTATGCAGTTGTTGTCCTTTGCCCCAAAGCTGACTCTATTTCTGCTGTTGTTGGTTATATTTGGACACTGCAGAGCCTGGAGAATTACATATTTGTATTTGCCACTTCTAGTTTGTATAGCAGTGAAAAAGACTAACAACAACTTTCCTCCTTTTAAGTATGTTCTTAGAGAAAGCTATTGTGTCTGGTGTGGGTGCAGGAACATGAAGTGAGAGCCCACACAGAGCTTGCAGTGGACATAAAAGAGCCCCAGAAGATTTGGGAGAACCAACCAAACCTCAAAGGTTCTTTGTATCACTTGTAATTTCACTGAGTCAGAAATATATTTTAGACCACTAGAACACCCATTGCTTTCTGCCCTGCTTTGAGCATGACCTGAAAATCATTTCCTACAGAGTGAGGGACTCTCAGATGTGCCTGAGGAGGATCCAGTTTCTCTTGTACTCTTCCTTCATTTGCTGTTGCTGCTCTGAGAAGACAGTCTTTCAAACTGCAGCTTTCATCACCCCTATTGTAACCACAGTGGGAGGCTGTTAGCAGTTGGCACTGCTGTAATGATCAGTCTGTTTGGGAAGACCTTGGAGCTCTTTGCAGCTGTGGGCAAAAAGCAGCTGCTGCTGCTGCAGAGGGTGGGGATGAGATGCTCCTGCCCATCAGCTGCAGTGGATGCTGATACTGCTGTAAATTCTTACTCCTGCTGGAAACATGGCTTATGTTAGCAAAATTTGTTCTGAGATGTACTTTGTCACCTCCATAGATACACCTGCTAAGATGTTACAATGGTATAGATTTGGGAAGAGGGAGAGATTATATTTGCGGGTAAGTGTTTGCTGGTTTGAATGTATTGGGTTGAAGTGGTGAATGTCTTTGCACTCCTAAGTGAGGGAATTAAGCTCGCAAAGCACAACGTCACTGTCAGAGAGCAGAAGGCATTGGTAGTGCAGGAGCTTTGATTTCAGGACTGGAAATAAATATATATTCATATGTACACACAAATACGCATATATACATATATGTGGGTATGTTTTTATAATACTGATATGTGCATAAACACTTTATGTAATATATATATGTGTATGTATTCTAAACAGCGTCTATACCAAAGTCCATCTTCTGCTGTGACTGCCTTGAAACCATTCAGAAATACCAACCTATCATGAAAGCAGAGCATATGACATCAATACAAGTTATATGAACACACACAGTTTCATATAGTGTCTAAATCCTGGAGGTGCAGTTAGGCACTGTGGTCATGCTCTGCAGGTCATGAAGAAACACAAGACTATTGTTTGCAAGAGAAAATGCTGAGCCCAGCCCCGTTCGTGCTAGAAAGGATATGTAGCAAGGACAGTTAATTTTTTCCTTAGTTGGAGTTAGCCAACTGGGTCAATTCGTATTCAGACACCCAAGAAGGGGAAAACAAATCAGGAGTGTTTTTGGGAAATCTATTTATGTGTGCTATAGTTGGAGTCTGGCTTGGAGCTTTTGGGACTCTCCTTTATTTAGGTTGACTTTCTACATAGTGTGGTCTTCTGGGATTCCAAATGACTATGAGAAATATGTGTTTTCTAGTAACCCCCTTATGATCTAAAAGACCATGTCATGTCACATTTTGACATGAGTGCCTTGTTACACAGCCCGGGAATGAAGGGGGTTTTTGCCTTAGAGACAACAGGGTGAGATTTTAAATACTGCTGCAATTAGTTTCTGTTTGTTGCATGATCTGGCTGGGAAACATTTATAGTTATGCTGAGCTGCAGTGTAACTCAGTGAGACTATAAGATGTTTTATCTTCCCACCATCACCAATTCTTTGACACTGACTGACATCCTGAAACAAGGAGCAGAATGGCCAGACAAGAAAGTTGCTTATTGAAACAATGAGTTTCCTGAAATAAACAGAGCAGTTTTGCATCAGCAGGCCTGTTCCCTCCCTGGAACAATGCTGGGCATTTGCATCAGCTAAATGAGGTTAGTGTTTTGCAAAGTCTTACGGAAGTCTGTGTGTCACTATGGGCACTGGCAGATAAAGCCAACATGATAATGACTGAGGTCATGGAGAAGAAAAGGGAAGGAAAGCAAGATCTGAACCAGATATTTAAACTGCTGTGATAGTTAATTAAAATGATGTAATTGCTCCAATATTAATTTCCCTTTCCCTTGCCCTCACATTTACCTCAAAACAACTTTTTGTTATCTAATGCTTTTACTCATTTTCTCATACCAACAGCATAGCTGCACTAAGACTCTGAAACTAATCCAACTGTCCTCAAAGTGGAGACAAACATCTTCAGTTTTTAAAATGAAAGGCAAAGACATGGCAGGAAAAGAAAGAACAAATTGGGAGAACCTTGTCCTTCCACAGACAGTCCCCAAGCTGAAATTATTTTATGAAACACAGTGTGGCAGAGACCTGATAAAGATTTTTAGTTTTATTTCATGGTTGAGCTGTTCCTTAAAGGCTTCCAGGAGAAAACATTGAGTTACTTTCAAGAAAGAATAAATTCAGTTTGATTTTCTTAATTTGTCAAATAGTAATGAAATTTGGTGTCCTTTTTCTTCCATTGTCTTTACTGTTGATGGCTGGTGAATATTGGTACCTGTGCATGTGAAAAATTGTGTTTGTACTCTTTGCAGACTGGTCACAAATATCCCAGACTGATGATGCTTGAGCGCAGTCCTTTGGTGGCACAAGTTTCCCATTCATGCCCTGCTCCTCCTGGCCTGTGCACACGAGCACAGATATTCATATCCTGATGTAAACTGCTGCTCTTCTGAGCAGCCAAGGCATTCTCCCTTCACTCATTTGAGCAGAGGTAAGAAAAAGCCCTGTGAGTTATCTCCTCAAAGCTGAGAAGGGATTGCTTGCAGGTTTGATTGCTGAACACTTCCATCTTGCTCATTTCCATGACATGGGCAAAGCCATCACCTGAGGGGTTTGGTGTTTGGTCTCTGGGCTGTCTTTTCCAAAGGCCAAGCACATTTGACATTGCATCCACTGCTGCAGTGTCCCTCCCCTGTGCCAAAGCTGGGAAGTTGGTGGAATGGGGTAATGTGTAAACTGCATTAGCCTAGAGAAGTCAGTACATACAGTGTATAAACACAGCTCAAGTAGTTTTGTGAATCTCTGGGAATTTCTTTGGGTGTTTTTGTTTTAGCATTTTTGGTTTTTTTTAATGTAAAAGCTGGATGCGAGGATTGAGAAAGTGCAACAGTGTCAGGAATTAATTTGCTGTCTTCAAGAGACAATTGGCCTTAATTACCAGATCCAAAGAGATGAAGTTAATGTGATGCAACAAGGAAATGCCATGCTCCATTAGCCAAAGATGTTTTCAGTTAAATCAATGTTGTGCTGGCACAGTTGCATGGGTTTACATGAATAAGCCCTGCTCTGGAAGAAAAACCTGGTTAAGGAAAAAAATATGTCAATCCTGAAATCCTTGCTGGAATAAGTTATGTTACACTGGTGTAAACTCTTCCTAGGGGCAAGATTTCTGCAAGTACCTGTGGCTGAGAGGTGGTATTCATGTGGTATAGTGGAGTTCAGGTAGTACTGACAGCTTTAAGCCCTGATTCTGTATCTCGTCATTTTTAAACAGAGCCTTTTGGCAAATGGTTTGCTTCAGATACACAGTGATTGAATCATAAACCACAGAACTATACATAAAACCTCTTGCAGGCTTGGTAAGTATTGTTCAAAATGTACTTAAATGCTTTTTCATAAATAAATAAATAAATACTGGTAATTAATATTTTTTATATATATTATATAGCGTGGACATGATTGCTTTACACTTTTATATAAGTAAATATAACTATTATTGATACTTATATAAGTATTTTAAAATGTTGGAAGTTCATGTTTCTTTTATGATAGAAAAATCAATGAATTATATAAATGAATCATGTTTTGACAAGTCATTGAATTACATAAATGATTCCAAATTAATTATCCTTAATCTTTTGGTCTGAGCTACAAAAAGATAATAAACACAAAATGATGGCCATCATCAGACTACAGAATTAGAGCAGACAATATATTCTATTAATTTGGTATATTTTCTTCCTATTTAGCTGTACAGTATATGTGAATGCAAAATTGGTCCCTTCCAAACATATTGGTATAGTCTATAAAAATAAAAGTTGTGGAGAACTTTAGGCCAGTCAGCCTCACCTCTTTCCCTTGGAAGATGATGGAACAAATTATTCTGGAAACCATTTCTAAACCTATGAAGGACAAGATGATTGAGAGTAGTCAGTAGGGATTACAGCCTAGGAGGAGGCATCCTGCTCAAGCAATCTGATAACCTATGATGAAATCACTCTTTCAGTGGATGAGGGGAGGGCAGGGGATGTTATTTAATTGACATTAGCCAGACTTTTCACAACTTCTCTCATAACATCCTCCTAGGTAAACTGATGAGGCACAGGCTAGGCAGCTGCACAGTGAGGTGGTTGAAAATTCAGCTGAATTTCCAGGATCAAAGGGCTGTGGTCAGCAGCAAAGTCCAGATGGAGGCCAGACAGAAGTGACACACCCCAGGGGCCTGCACTGCCAGTACTCTGTAACTTTTCACTAATGGGTGATAGGACAGCACACACCCTCAGCGAATTCACAGATGATACAAAAGGGAGAGGAGAGGCTGACACACCAGACAGCTGTGCTGCCATTTAGAGCGTCCTCAGTATTTTGGAGAAATGGGCTGTCGGGAAACCCAGGAAGTTTGCAAAGGAAAAAGCCAAGTCCTGTCCCTGGAGAGGAACATGCCTCCTCAGAGCAGCTTTGGAAGCAGCTTTGCAGAGTAGGTCTGAGGATCCTGGTGGACAACAAGTTGAGCAGTAACTTGCCTCGTGCCAAAAGTCATCAACAGCCATAGGTGGCCTGGAGGGTTATGGATTCTCCATCCTTGGAGATATTTAAAACTAACTGGACACAGCCCTGAGTAGTCAGCTCTAGCTGACCCTGCTTTGAGCAGAGGGTTGGACTGGTTCATGTCCAGAGGTGCCTTTCAATCTCAAAGATTCTGTGATTCTTAATGTGGGAAGAAAATCTGTGAAGATGAACACTGAGAATACACAATGTCCTCCATAGTTGTAGTGGAACAGTGAGGATAGGAAACCCCACTTTTCATCTGGCCAGTGAGAAAATTCCCCTTCAAGGTGTGTATTGAGCAGAATCTTGAGCTGATATGACAGCATTTTGCAGGATAGGTCTTTATGTCTCTTAAAACCACGGGCATTACAAACTTTCCTGCTGTCCAAACCACCTGAACCTGTACATGTGGAGGACAGAGGTTAGTGTGCAGCTTCTGTATTTGTCCTGAATCTTACTTCCTTTTCTTGTATGAGCTGTATAGAAAGTAGGCATGTGTCCTTGTTTTGACTGGGATAGAGTTAGGTTTCTTTTCAGTAGCTGATACAATGCTGTAGTTTAGATGTAGGATAAGAATAATGTCGATAACACACTGATGTTTTAGTTGTTGCTGAGCAGTGATTAGGACTTTTCAACTTCTCACACCACAGTGAGGAGACTGAGGGTGCACAAGAATCTGGGAGGGGTACAGCCAGGACAGCTGACCCCAACTGACCAAAGGAACATTCCATACCATGCTGTAAAATAAAATGGGGAAATTGGCTGGGGGGTTGTGACCTGCTGCTTGGGAACTTGACTGGGCATCAGTCAGTGGGTGGTAAGCAATTGCATTGTGCTTCACTTGTTTTGTATATTCTATTATTATTATTCCTTCATTTTCTGTCCTATTAAATTGTCTCCAGCCAAGAGTTTTACCTTTTTTTCTATTCTGTCCCCCATCTCACTGGGGAGGGAGGGAATGGCTGTGGGGGTGTTTAGCTGCCTGCCGGGTTAAATCACAAGAGATCATCCCTCATGTTCCAATCTGGTCTTTAAGAAAGAAGGATTTATCATACTAAAGTATAAATATGCTTCCCTGAGTGTACAGTCTATGCACAGAAACCGGTGTTGTAATATTAAAACCACAGAGTTTACCTTTCCTGTAAGGACCTATTCTGTTCCACTGGCTTGTCATACCCGAGTAATGTTTACTTCATTGCTTGCCTAAGCCTAAGAAGGTAATGGATTAAAATCTCTTTTCCAGTGAAAGCAATGAGATCTTCCATATTCACTTCAGTAAAGCCAAGATTTAACTCTGTATGTGGCATAACAATCTACAGGACCTTTAAAAGGATTCTTTCTAAAACAGCAGTGATATCAACAGGACTCCAAATATTAGAGGAGATTCAGAGTCTAATTTAATGCAAACAGTATTTTACTATAATTCTATAATGCCAGTGACAGAGCTCTTTTATAACCACAATGACTTGGTCATCTCATTTTCCCCCCTTTGCTTACTTTGTGCATGTTTATAGAAGTGGGCAGTTATGCAAAAAAAATTTTTTTAGACTATAACCAAGGCATTTTCAGTTAGTGAAACTACTGAAAAGGGAACTGTAGTGTCTCATTTATTTATTCCCTGGCTAAAGTGTGGGTCCATCACTCTCTTTTTATTCTGGTGGAGTTTTATTTTTTGGTATCTATTTTGTAAAATAAAGTTGGCTGCATGCTGAGAATACACACATTAATTTCAAAACAAAGTGAATTTTTTCAGTTTATTTATAAATCTGTCAAGATCAAAAACTATGGAGAAAAAAAATATTTATCTGATGCTACATTATTGTATAGCTTTAGGCAAAATAGGATCCGTCGGATTGCAATTAGATTTGGGGAATAGCTATGCTGTGGCCTTGGATTTTCTTCTTCCCATTGAGCTTTCCTGCAAGTAGATATTTATCCCTTTTAAATGCAGTTCCTGCCACAATCTTCAGCTTAGCTGTAACTTTATCTCTTTGTAGACTCTTCAAGGGTCTCAAAGGAGTCTTGGGTTTTTGGCTGCCAGTTCTTCCCTGCAGTTTTCTTCCTCCAGACTGATTTCTTAGGCTGTCTCCTTTGACCAATTGCAATTGCTACAGAGGGCTTAAATTCATCTTAACAGCTGCAGCTCTCTTCTCCAAGATTAAATGAGGGCTAACCAATTCATTTTAGATTGGGAATCATGAACTCAGAACAAAAGCAGTTGAGAGACAAATGTGGATCAAAGAACAAGCGATAAGCATGGTTGGCTCCCCCAGGTAGTCACCCAGCTCTGTCCAAACAAGCTACCATGTACAACAAAATGTTTGCCAGCAATCCTCTACAATTTCTGAGATCAAAAGGATTTGGGGTAATTTATACGTGACTGACTGTATGAAAGAATACAGTTCCCTTTGCTTTGGGAAAGTGTTCAGTGGCAGGCAAAAAGCCCTCGTGCAAAAATGAGTTAAGAGTTTCCATGTTCTTTGTTCTGTGCTCTCAGCCTTGGTGCAGGTTTTGCCTTTACAGGACAGTGTTATCTTGTGTCACCACTCGGTTCTGGCCTGAGCTGGCCCCTGGTGACACAGCGGAGCCCAAAGTGTCACCAGTGACCCCTCGTCTCCGTATCACTGACCACTCTGTCTCTGGCTTTGTTCATGTCAGCCTGGAGAACATTTCGTGTTTCCATTCATTACTGCTCCCACTCACTTCTGTAGCACTGCTGAGCACTTCCGTTTCTGTCGTGCATCCTCTTGAGAGGACAGAAAGGGTTTTTCTCTGGATGTGTTTCACTACATTTTGACAAAGGACATACAAAATGCCATACCCCAAACAGGAAATACCGGACATATAAAAGTAATGCATCTTGGCAATAACAACATGAATGTTTTGACTGTAAATACAAGTTCTGTTGCTTGGTTTTTGCTTATTTCACACTGACAAAGGGTTTCTTTGCATGTTGGAATCTTTTACAGTGCAGAATTGCAGAAGCAGAGGCGGAAATACCTCAGTAGCCATTGGCACTTCTGCCCTGGCTTTGCTGCAGATTTACCAAGCAGGTTCACACAGATGATGCCAAACACACTCATGTGAGTAGCACCCTTGGTTTGCTGTCAGGGCTTTTTTAGACCCTACTGATCCAAATGGGTGCTCTGCTGGACTTAGGTTTAGAGTTTGGTTTACCTTTTGGACCGGAGAATGTAAATATCCCTAAACATGTTTAATATGGAAAATCAATGCATTCTCCACCATTGTTGTGATAGAGACAGTATGTTTCTGCCATTATGTTAGGATTCTAGTGGAGTATATAGTTATATATTTATATATGTATAAAGCACTTAAAATTTTGTGTGAAGTCCTTGAGAGGTGCCAGACAGTGCATGCTACCAAAGAGTTATTTTTGTGTCAAAATCCAGGATTGTTGTGTTGCAGTCAGGATATTGGTGATACTGCTCTTTTCTGGTGGCCTTGGTGGGGATCTGCTGGAGACCTGGAAGTGAGGAAGCCATCAGCATCCCTTACCAGCCTGAGCTGCAGCACTGTCCATGCTGTGCTCAGCACTTTTAGAGCAATTGGTCCATGCAAGATGCCTGAAGCTCTTTTCTAAAGGGACTCTTCGGCCCTCATTTTTAGGATTTTTAGAAAGGTGCTGTCAAGGATGGTAGAGCCTCTGCAAGATTTCTAGGGATGTTCTTGCAGCTAAACCCCTCAGTGATCCATAGCTAGTTTGCTCCTGCTTTGTGTGTGAAGGACACCCCACCAAAGAAGCAGTCGTCTGCTGTTGAAAATATTTGCAGCATGCCATGCTTGTAGTTCAACCCTAAGATCCAGTCAGGATGGACATGAATTTTCCTCAAAGGAGAGCTGCTGAATGATCTCTGAGGTATCATGTGATCCAGAAACTTTAAATTTTTTCCCCTTTGTGTCATCATTACCCTTCCCACAAAATGTTTGATTTTGTAATATTGGAGACATCATGCATTAATCATTTGGTCCTGTTCATGTTTCATTTATGTCATCACTAGTGGGATCTTCTTACCTGAAGCATGGATAATTGGATATTCCAGATACAGCAAATCTGGAAAATTAAGATTTTGCGGAGTGTTTACCTGACTGTCCTTAGTTTATTGTGATGTGTTTTGATTTCATGAAGCACAGCTGTGATACCTCTTTCTGCATAAATGCATAAATCTGTATATATTGGTAGCTGCCTGGCATGTTGAACAGTTTTTTAATGACAAGGTTTTAAAGACATGAATAAACAGAATTTTTAAACATGTTTGTTTTTTCTTGTACAGTTGCCTCATGACAGTGTTTGCATTGGCTTAACTGGTTCTGGTCATACAGTCTGTGTAAGGTAACACCAGCAAAATCCTCCTGTGAGCAGGCAGCTGGGGAATGGCCCCACATGGCCAGAGGAGCAGTAAATTAGTAAAATACACCCTTTAAAGGTACCCGAGTTTGCAGGTTGTTTGTGGGATACGTGAACAATGACATAAAGAAACTGCTCAAAAAACTGAGTTCAGATATCAGACTGGAGTCAGATTTAAGAATTTCCAGTCTGCTGATCCAGCCTTTAAATCTGTTTTGCATCACCGTTGGTGGGAAGCAGATGTAGAGGGCATGTTTACACTATCAGATAACAGTTTCTGCCTAGTTTACACCTGGTCCCCTGCCTAAATGTTAGTTCATTCCTGAGCTTCCTTTTCCCGTCAACCAGCCTTCTCCAAAACAAAATGTAGATTTGCTTCTGGGGAGTTTCTCCTGGTTTCTCCTATTTTCAACAGAGTCTGCAGGTCACAGCTGGGCTCCCTTTGCATGGCGCAAACCTCCAGCACTCCCCACAGGTTTTGAGCCCAAAGCTTCTCCTCTGAGCTTCCATGAGGCTACTCTCACCTTACTGTCCCACACTATTTTAGACACTTTGTGATAATTTTTTCTCTCACTCCATTGTGACTTGGTGTCCAAAGCAGATGCTCCGTCAGATGCAACGCAGTGTGGACACAGCCAATACTGGCTTGATAGGCAAAGATTGCTCTCAGGGATGGCACGTATAAAGAAGCGTAGACACAGCCAGTTACCTGTCCACAAGCATTACTGGGGGTTGTTTCAATCTTTCTCAGTAAGATTGAAACATCTGAGCAATGCTGTCCTAAGCATCTTGGAAAGACCAAGCTCTCTGGGAAAATAATGGCAGAAAAGATCCATGACACCTTTTGGAGGGTGAGCAGTGTGAATCAGCAGGACTGAGAACTGGCAGAGAATTTCAGAGGTCTCTGGCAGCACTCTGCTGCCTATGTAAATAACTAGGTAGAATGTGTGAGCTGGGGGGGGGAGCCTGTTACTCAGACTCTGGATTAAAATCAGAGACTGTGTCTTGAGCATTTTTCTCTTCACACTGCCTCTCTTTGCAAGCTTTTCCTGCCTGCTTTCTGAGAGCACCCTCCATTCTTTCTCCGACCCTCCTGTCAGTGCTCATTCATGCGCTGCTCTGATCGCTGGCAGCAAAATGAGGCTCAGTGGAATGATAATCTTGGTGCTGCCTGTATGGTCAGCACTCGGGGTCACCCTTCTGGTACTGTGGTTTGCCTTGAAGCACACTCCTCTCCAGCATGAGATGAGCTGCAGGTGTGCAGGAAGGGGATCAAGAAACAGCATATCACTATGGCACACAACAGACACCATTCAGCTAACAGAGAGATTGTGAGCTTTAGAGGATTATAATTTTCTTCATTGTTAATTGCCATATTTGTGCTTCTCCTATTTTAGTTTGGTCAAAAACGCAGGGTTTGTGATTTAAGGATCCAAAGGATGGATTAGACATTCCAGTATGGCTGTTGTTCATTTGTTCACTGATTGCTTTATCATACACACGGCACAAAGTACAGACATACAGAGATGGCAAAATGTTGTGTGTGTGCATGTGAATATGTAGATAGGCATAGCTATGGATATATCTGTATCTGTGTGCCTATATACATAAACATATAAAGGGAGATAGAACAAGAAAGAGAAATAAAATGGCCATAAACATTTCTTGCTTTGATTCTGCGCTACTAATGTTTTCACTTCTTGTTTCATGACTTGAGTCTGTGGTACAACTTGGGCTGTATCTTTTGGCAACATTTTTTCCAGTGGAGGCCAGGCTGAAGAAATACAGTAAAAGATAATTCTGCCTAACAGGAAGCAATAATTCACACCAATGTGAAGTTAAAGAAACTTCAGCCAGACTTGCTTCTACAAAATCTTACTCTGTCTTCTTTATTCCTGGCAATCAAAGAGATTTGGCTAGTAAGCAACAACATCTTGTGAAATGTTTAGTGCGTTACTTCTGAAAGCAAAAAAGGTGAATGTCCTGTGGGTAAAAAGAGGGATGAAGAGCTGTAACATGAACCCAGTGATAACAACACACGGGTGTGTTGTGTGATTCTGCACAATGATTTTTCAAGGGATTTCCCTAATCTTTTTCTACAGTTAATCACATGAGAACTCTCTTCAGCATATTTAGAATAAGAAGTAACCTGCATAATTAAGATTGTGATGTCAAAAACTAAGAAAAATCCAGAATTTATGTTGTTGTCACTAGTTAAGTTCTGTTAGGCTGAAGTGGGCAATTTTTTTTTTTTTTTAATTTTTTTTTTTTACTTTTGGCTAGTCTTTCATCCCTGAAAGACTCACATTTCTGCAGAGGCTGGAAGGCTTGAGAACTCACCCAAGCTGAGTAATACTTTGTCTGAAGCAACATCTGAAGAAAAAATCGACACAGTTCATTAAAGCGTTTGGAAATGGAAAGTTTTGTTGGGGCAGTTGGGGTTCAAATTGGGCAGATTTCCTAAACTGGGCACAGAAACGATGGTTTCCTCTTCTGTTTCTTCATTCTGGTGTGTAGGAAAGCCATAGCCCAAAATGCTGTTAGGGCCCAGGAGTGAAGAACTGGCCACACCAGGAGCCTGAGGAAACCAAAGATTGAGGTGACTTTCTGGTGGTTTTATAGTTCCAACCAGGAAGACAGAAGCTCCTCTCCCACTCGGAGAATGGTGTTGGAGTCTCCTTGGGAAGGTAGACCCGAATTTTGTTACTCTCCTTTCAGCAAGGAAAATGCCTGGAAATAAATACTATAACCTCTGATCTAGGAAAAAAAAAATCAAATAATCTAAACTTCTTTTTAATTTTTCTTTTTTAAACACCTCATTCATTACAAATTATTTTTTAAATATTCCAGAATGTATTTAAACTGAAGCTCTCAGGACTTGTGCTCTTGATGGTTTTCTTTGTTTGTTTTGGTTTTGTTTTGTTTTGTTTTTTTGTAGAATATTTCCCTCGTTGCTAGGAAAATTTCGTGGATGGAACAAGAGGATGTGAATCCTCATGGCGTAAGGAGTAAATATCTCCTTAGCCTAAGCAGACAGGAGGAGAATCTGCAAGGGTCTTCCTTAAATGGCTCTTGAATAGAGCCAGGCTGCCTTCAAACATGCAGGGACAATGTAAAAAAATTATAAATATGGTAAAGACAGTAGGTAAGGGTGTGGGCTAAATCCTCAGCCTGACCTTGGTGAGGTAAGGATGTCCAGTGCTGCCTTTTGACAGTAGGGTAGAGTTGCAAACCTTGTTTGGGTTCCCAAGCAAGTTGTAAGCAAACGCAGCTCTCTCGTTCACTCAAGCATTGGGTTTGCTACCCCTGGGTTTGCCCTTCCCAGAAGAATGGGTATTTTCCAGCCTGCGCAAATCTTCCTCTCAGAAGGACAAGCCTAGTGAGGTCGTGTATGTCAAGGGCTCTGGCCAGTCTGCTCTCTCCTCATCCTGTGAGTACACAGGCTCCATTCAGGAGCACAGCGTGCTTGGGATAGCCCAGTTGGGATAGTTGGGATAGCCCTGGCACAGTTGGGATAACCCAGCTCTGGGGGCACAGCCCCTCCTCTCACTGCACTGCTCTGTGGGGGGAGATGGGCCCCTCGCACACCCTGGACTGTCCCTCCTAATTCCTCCAGTGTGTGGAGGGGAAGGGAGATGGACTTCTATGGAGATATTCCCCACTGCCAAAAGTGATCTGACGGAGTGTGTGTATGTTATCTTCTTGTAACCACGGAAACAGACAAAAATTAGTCTGTTGGATACAACTAGACTGTTTCAGTTTTTTTCCCTTTAATCCTTGGTCTGGAATTGGCAGTCCTGCCACTGGCATTGGTCAAGGTTATGTTTAGTGCATGGAATATTTTTACTATGATACTACACCCTAAAATTCACCTAGCTTCAGGAAAGTTTGCCACTTGACTTGGAAATTTCCTTTCTTTTGTTTGTTTGTTACAACCCCACACATTTAGCCCTCCTGAGCAATGTATCAGCCTAATTAAAATCACAACCTGGCTATGACATCATTGTAGCGTGGATATGGGAGCATTATGAATACACTCCAGGAAGCTTGGAGGGCAATACATGGGAATCACTTTGTAATCTTGTATTTTATATTAATTTTGCATTATTTTAAATAAACAGCATGTGACATAAATGATAAACCTTGTGCAGATTGTACTAGTGACTATTAAATGTATTTGATCGTAAGTGCATTCACTTGTAAGAGTTCAGGTCATGCATCAGTCTGTATTTTAAAACTCTCAGTGGGAATTCTAACAACTGAAAATATCCATCTAGATAACTAAGTATGTTTTATGGTATACGTACAATTTTGTTTTGGAGTTCTCATCTTGGGATCATGCTACATTAAAAAGTACAAAGAAATCAATATCCATCACAGCAAGGTTCTGGTCTGTGGTGCAATGTCAAAAATTCCATGAAATCATTTTGAAAGCCCCCACTGGGTGACGTGTCCATGCAGACACAAGATTCAAGGAATTTTACTCTTTTCCCAAAACAGTTTGAGAGCGGCAGATGAGACTCAGCTGTATCACAGTGAAACTGAAACAAACTTCTGTATCTGTAATTCATGGATTTGAGCACTGGGCTTCCTGCAGGCTCCACTTCAGCCAAGAATCTCCAGAGGGCTGAAGGCTGTAGCCACGTCCTGCCTGCTGTGATAGGTTCCTATCTACTTCCAGCTCTTCCTCCTCTGCTCTGGTAATGTGTGGAAAATATAGAGTGAGGTCGTGTATGTGTATATAAGGCTCTGTGCTGCTGTCATCATCAATCGTTTTTGACTCTGCAACTCATAGTTATGATGAATAATGTCTGGAACTAGGTCCGGCCTACACTTATGCAGATATCAACACACCTTACCATTCAGTCTGCATAGAGCAATCAATGAGACATCACTGTCATGCAAGGCAAAGTAATTGTGCTCTGGAAAAAGCATTAATTAATATCTATATGTATATATTTACACACAGATGAATTAGATATGTGTATATATAAATGAGTGTATATATTCACATATATGTATATCTACATGCATCTATGTATATAGATATATGGATATGAATGCATATGTTTGTAAGTCTAAATACATTTATATATTATGTGTATATATACGTATATTTGTGTGTGTGTATGTCTGCATTTACCACATATCAGGGAAATTACTGCAGACTACTTCTTGGTTGCATCTGCCTCCCCTTCAATCCTCTCAGCCTGTGTGCTTTGCTGTTCCAATTTTGTGGTACATCAGAAATCTTCCTTACTGTTTCCTCAGTCAAAACTCACAATTTAATTGCTGTCAGAGACTGGCTGCTTGCAAGGACTCACTTGGAAACTCTACTCCTGAATGTGAGTTCAGAAAGTGAACTGTAATGAGCCCTTTCCTCCTCAATTAACTCACCATGGAAAGAAGTCTGTCTGCTTTGTCTGCAACTCTGCAGTCATAGACAGGGATGAAGGCTGAAAGATGTGCTTGGTATTAGCACAACTACAGTGCTTGGGAAAGCTCTCTTCTGGGATAGGCAAATGCTCAGGACATCCATGAAGCTTATCTTCCCTCTGCAGAAAGACATATTCCTTATTTCAAATAGTTTCTTTCCTTCGATAGGGGTAATGAATATCTCTAAACTTCTACTGCTTATTTTGGGTTCCCCACTTCCAACAGAAGGGGAAACAATTCTCAGAGAACATTATTTGGCAAAAAGTACAGCTGTTAGTTATTAAATGAGTGTGGTGGATTTAGCACTAATGGGATTTGGAGTCTAGGCAAACGTCACAAGCAAATAAATACTGGAACTTTCTGAAATGAAACAAATTTATTTATTTTGCTGAATTCTATGCATTCTCAGGACTACAAAAATGGCAAGAAATAGAAAATCATGGCATCATAGAATGGTCTGGGTTTGAAGGAATCTCAAAGATCACCTAATTCCAACTCCCCTGCCACGGTGCAGGGCACACCTTCCACTAGACCAGGCTGCTCGGAGGTCCGTCCAACCTGGCCTTGAGCACTTCCAGGGACTGGGCATCTACAACCTCTCTGGGACACCTCTTCCGGTGCCTCACCACCCTCACAGTAAAGAATACCTTCCTAATACTATGGAATCGTAGAATGGCCTGGGCTAGAAGGGACCTGAAAAATCATCTAGTTCCAGCTTCCCTCCTGTGGGAAAATCTAAATCTAAATCTAAATGTAAATCTAAATGTAAATCTAAATGTAAATCTAAATCCTAAATCTAAGTCCTAAATCTAAATCTAAATCTACCTATTTCTGTTTGAAGCCATTTCTCCTTGTCCTGTCATTGCATGCTCTAAAAAGTCCCTCTCCAGGTTTCTTTTAGTCCCCTTTAGGACTGGGAGGTGCACTAAGGTTTCCCCAGAGCCTTGTCTTCTCTGTGTTGAACAGCCTCAGCTCTCTCAGGCTGTCCTCATAGGAGAGGCGCTCCATCTCCCTGACAGCTTTTGCAGCCCTCTGGATCTGCTCCAACAGGTCCATGTCTTTCTTATACTGAGGCCTGCAGAGCTGGAGGCAGCACTCCAGGGGGGTCTCACCAGAGCAGGATAGAGGGAGAAAATCACCTCCCTTGCCCTGCTGGCCACACTGCTTTTGCTGCAGCCCAGAGCAGGGTTGGCTTTCTGGGCTGCACTAGGGCACATCGCTGGGTCATGTTCCGGTGCCCCCAAGAGCTTCTCCACGGGGCTGTTCTCAATTCACTCGCCACCCACCCCACCAATATTTGGCATTGCCCTGACACAGGTGAAGATCCTCTTTCATAGAAAGGGAAGGAGATGGTGTGAAAGACTTAGCAGTTGGTTGATTTTTTTTTTTTTTCTTTTTAACTGTCTGAAGATGTGGACAGAGATGTCAGATATCTTGAGATCTTTCCTAGTCTTACTCTTTTCCTTAGCATCAGGATTAGCCAAAACTGTATCATTTCTGACAGATATTATCCAGTCTGCGATGAACAATTTCAGTTGTGGAGAGTCTACGGTTTTCCCAGGCAGCTTACTCTGGTATTAACTTTGCCAAGAGAAAAATTTCTTTAATATTTAGTCTTAGTTTTCTACCTTTTTTTAAATCTCTGACCACACCAGATTAAGAGAACAGTTTTCTCCCTGCTTGTTTTATATAGCCTTTTATGTATTTATGTCAGCAAACCTCCTGTTGCCTGGAGAAAATGTAATCTTCTTTTAAGACATGAAGATTTAATAGTGCAGGACAGCAATTATAACACTCCATGGATCTATGAGAAGCCCTGCAGACTGTCATGAACTCATTTGCTCCTCAGCTTCACAGGCCAAGTGTGGATCACTTACAACTGATGAACCTCCTGTTGATCATAGATCACAATTTGGAAACCATCAATATAGATTACTTTTCAGTGACAACTCCTAGGTGGGACAGCTTATCATGTGTTATGAGTGATGTTTGATGTACATTATACTTCTCACCCTGTGCCATGTAGTGGAGACAGTTACTTTTCTGTAGTCTGCAAAGATTTTTTTTTCCCTTCACTGCAGAGACATGGGAAGCTAACAACTATAGGACCGGTGACAAGATGGGGCACTTTGAGATTTGTATGGATGGCTTATTTTCAAAACCAAATTTTGCAGTTAAAAGAATGTATGTGGAATTGGTTTAGAAAAAGTCTTACAGTAGGAAACATTTGAATCTTGTATTTAAATAAGAGGCTAAACACGGCCTGTGTTAAGAGATCATCCTAATGCTTTAAATTTGGTGAGTTACCTATCATAGATCTGAAATAAGAAATTATTTACAGGTAATAGGATAATTCAAAAGGTATTTAAATGAGTTTGAGTTTATACTTTTGCCTTGCTCTGAACATGGATGTTCTATTTGAGTGGTCTCAATCAGTTGCTGAAGAACATCTCTGTTACCATCATATTATCCTCAGAGCTTCATTTGGATGTTTTATTTTCAGTGAGCAAGCTGCTAGATTATTATGTTTATAGACACACATTATGTTGTGTCTTTGTGCTCCAAATGTCAACATATTTGGGGTTAACATGTGGACAAAAAACTAGATGACTGGTCTGAACTCTCTGCATCTCTGTGCTCTTGTTAACCCCCTCTGACAGGACAGACATTGAGACCTCTTTGCTTTGGTTCTGGACATGGATCTTTGTTCAATCACTTAATCTACAGGGAGCTTGCATTCATCATTAATTTATTAATTTATTCATCCATCAACTAAATTTATGACAATTATTCCTGAATAGGGACTCTCTTAAATATTGAAAGGTTTTTAAAATTCCCCAGACATCTTAAGACTGCAATACTTTGTGTGGCTTCTGCCCTTTTAATAACCATCCAACATGTTTCATGATTACTGTATAGTGAGTCATTTCTGCAAGAGAAATGTGATTCCAATACGTTTTAACTGAGGCTAGAAGAATACTGGCTGAGGTACATTGAAAAACAGCATTACATAACATCAAATGATGTGGGAATTAAAATTCATCTGTTTTTTCACGCTTGAATGACTTCTGAAGTCATTGAAAACTGCGACTTGTTAAAAGGCAAGGGCCATGTGCCATAATGGCTCTTGATCACTTGAATTTAACAGTCAGATTGCAAATCTTTCCTCTTTCCATATTAAATTTTATTATTTCCATATTAATTTTATGCTTAATGCAGGTTTTGCCCCTCATGGCAAGGATCACTTCCAAATTCAATTTGATTGGTGAAGGGTGCAATATTATGGATGAAGATATAGGTAAATCTGACTAAACGTCGTTAAATCATAAATGTTTAACCTGGAAAAAGCCTGGTGACTCTGAACAGGGTACCTGGAATCACCACAGAATCAGCTGGGAAGAATCTACTATAGAATACAGAAATACGAAGTTTGAGTCTATTCAGAGCACATCCATACAGTGCTCTAACTCTCATAGCTAGAGAAATTAATCTCTTGGGTCAACATGAATTTTTTTTTTACCTTATTTGACAGAAATATTTTTTGTCTACAATCAAATCTGTAATTTTAGGGATTATCCAAGGGATTTCCAAGGCAATAGTAGTGTTGTGAGAATGGAAATGTGCTTACTTTGAGGCCTTTTAGTGGTGTGAAAATTTGATAGTGTTTCTGCCAATATAAGTCTACATTTACAGCCACCTGCTCTAGGTGAGCCTGCTCTAGCAGGAGGTTTGCACTTGGTGATCTTCAGAGGTCCCTGCCAACCCCAACCATTCTGTGATTCTGTGTGATTCTGATATCGCTTACAATTAATCAATGGCCTCGTGTTATTTGCTCTGGGCAGGGTTTATGTTAGGGCTCATCCTGTCCAATATACTCAATATGACCTGGAAGGTGACAAGCTGCTGATGAAGGCAGCTACAAAGAGTTACAGAAGGACCTTATGGTGCTACGTTACTGGATGATGAAATGACAGATGAAATTCCATGCAATATAAAGTGATGCACAAGAGAAAAGCAGTCATGTATTTATGCATCTAGTGATTATCTTTGAATTGCTATTGCCATGCAAAAAAGAGATTCTGGACTTACTAAAACCAATTCTACGTACTCTTAGAAGTAGTCAAACCAGAAAATTAAGTCAGGATAATTTAGTATGGATTAAGAAACAAAGCGCATATGTAAACACGTACCTCTGTACAAACTCATGATGTGCTTTCATCTTGAATACACAATATAATTTCTCATTCTTTCACCCCATTTCACTAGATAAATAGGGATATTAAAAGAAATAAAAACCAAAAGGGTACAAAAAGGACATCAGAAGTCATCAAACATAGTAAAAGATGGGGATATTCGGCTCTATAAGAAACAAATAACCAGACTAGGATTCATTGGCCTGGAAGCTCCCCCGAGGAGTCTATAATGTGAAGAATGGGAATATGAAATGATCTCCCGTAAGATGACCAAAAGAAGGTATCGAATGAAACTTAGAGAAGTCTGGTCCAAAATAAAGTGTTCAAAAAGTATGGAAGGGTTCCCAAAACATGCAGATATGGCACCTGAAGACATGAAGACATGTTTTAATGGTGAGCACAGGCGTGGTAGCTGACGGATGGACTTGATGATCTTAAAGTACTTTTCTGACCATAATGATTCTATGATTGATAAAAAAAGAAAAAAGTGGTTATTTCTCCAAGTAATGTGATGTTAAGGCTGTACTGCAGAACACTGTAAGTAGAAAAAATTATATGGGTTCAAAAGGTGGCTGAATAAATCCATGGCAGAAAAATCCAAGGCATAGTCAGTACAGAGATGCTGCCTTTGACTCAGAAAGTTCATGAACTAGTAAAAAATTGAAGTCTGGTGAATATTTTGGAGTAATATCATTATATCTTTACACTGTGTTTTTAGTGTGCGCTAGACATCCAATACTGGCAACTGATGGAGGCACATACTGGGGCTTTGTGTGTGAACTCAGCTTGGCTGTTCAAAACCTTTATGATTTATCAAGACCTCTAAGGTGGCAGTGTGGATGAAAACCCAGGAATATCTGATAAAAGCTATGCCAGCAGCTAGGCTTCACCCATGTGTCATTAAATACCTGCCTCACTTGTAATACTGACCTAAAGATGTGTGAATAGTCATAGGAGCCAGGTGAAGGGAATGAACACTGAGTCTCCAGCACCGTTCCTTTACACTTTATGCAAACAAACTTGCCTGAATCTCCCTAGACAGCAGTCTGGTTTTGGCATTCTTCCTCACCCCTTGCATGCACTCTTGTTTCAGCCTTCCATGACTCTTCACCAATCTTTTTACCTGACTTAGTATATTTTGTCACCTTCTATTCTTTCTGCAGTGATAGTAGTGACAACCAAGACATGCCTAGTCTCATGGGAAAAATGTCTTTCTTGTGAATTCCTGTTCCCATTTAGAAAGATCCCTCAGGACTGTCACGGCCAAGTGAAGACTTTAACATCTGTCTCTTGACACCCAAGATTTGAAACCAGGTCTGCCATATCTCAGGCTAATATAGAAAAATGGGCTGAAATCTGCCTTCTGCTGGGAGCTGCTCTTTTGTGTAACCATTCAGGCAGTGATTACCCTACTCATGTAAGTGATTTTTTCTGTCAGGATCGGGCCAGTGATGTTGTTAAAACTGACGCATCCACATGAAAGGTTATGTGATATCTTTATGTTCATTCTTTTGTTTAATCCATATTTATATTGCTCCATATCCTACTCCTGTAGAAGACAAACATCTGTGCTTTTCCAGTCCTTCTCTTCATACAGCTTACTCATCATTCAGGACTATATTTTATTATCAGGTCTTCAAGAACGGATTTTAACAAGGCTTTATCACAGGGCCCTTATTTTAGTTCCAACGCTTGTCGTCTGTGATAACCAGCCAAAAGCATGATTGAGTCACAGTGTGAAGGCATTTATCCTTTGGTATATATGACTTTATTCTTTCCTTTTCCACTTGCACCTCATTGTTATATGTGATCTCTCACTGTACTATGTATAAGCTTGAATTTTAAACTCTTTGAAGTAGGGACTGCTTACAAAATTTCCATCTTTCCAGACATGAAGGAACAGTCCCGGGAACAAATAAACAAGACTTTAAAAGTATAAGTCACATTAAGTTTCTCCCTCTAAATGAAAAAGAGAGGAATGTTGCCCTTCATTGTCAATGCTCCTACAGGTAAAGTAATTACGAGTAAAAAGAAGGTTTCAATATCCAGAGCAGTCATTTTAGCTGCACAAGAAAGCACAGCCTTCATTACACATATCTGCTAAACAGAAGCAATTTACTTAACCTGTAAATTGTCTTTTTAAACCAGGAATTCCTTGTCCCAGTGTGGCTGCTTTTTTCAGCATGTCTGCTTTTCCTGCTGCCTTACAGCAGTCAATGGATCTGCAAATTGTTATCAGCTTGATATTACCATAGAGCCAGCTTACACAAATACCTGATAAGCACTGTAACACATTTCAGTGGATGAAAATTCATTGTACAGCATTGTTTCCTTTAATGTGTTCCAGACCGCTTGGACAGCTCGCTTAATGAATCCCATTTTGTGGAGGACAGCCACGTTTGAGGGGCTGCCAGCCTGAGGTGCTGGTGCCTGCATATTGAAAACTCAGGTGACATCCTTTGACATCTGACAGGGCTGTTCTGACTGTCTTACAATGAAGTGAAAACAAACACAAGGGATGATGGTTTTGACAGGGATGAGGTATTTAAGAGTTCTATGTTTTGTCAGGCTCCTGTGCACAGCGTGGTGAGCAACAACATCAAAGAAAGTATTTCTGCAGCAGCTGTAGGGGCTGCTGATCTTCTGTTTGGACCATTATTTGTATGTCTGACTCTGCATCAGCACAGTCACATAGCATCAGCTATATTGTTTTATGTGGTGAAATATTGCATTATATGCACAGAGTTTTCTTCACATCTCCCAGGTTGGATAGAAGGCAATCTGTGTGTTACTGGTGGGGAGCTGAGATGGAGATACCTTAATTGGATCCCGACACCTGAAAATCAGTCTTCAAAGCTTTGCACTTTTTCCAGCCTATCTATGGAAATTCACAGGCTTTTCTCCTTGATAATATAGGCATTTACTTTGATGGGGTTCATTGTCTTCTGCCTATGCTTCTCTCACTGTCGATAACAGTTGATTACACCCTGAGCACAGCTGGGGTGAACACACGGACACTAATAGATCTAATTACTTTCTGAAGGCATTTAGCCATCCAAAGATGCAGACCAGGTCCTCAGGAAGGTTTTTAAAGTGTCTTCTGCAAATCCATCTCCCAGGAAAACGAGTTCTGAAGCAAGACCCAGAGGAGCTGTGGTCTCTTCTGCTCTGGGATGAGTCCAGGATGCCCATCCTCTGTCACCCATGGAAATGACCTGAGTGACTATGGAAGACATCCCTGCTCTGCTCGATTCTGTGCCCATTTGCCCTAACTTCATCAAATGGTCTCTGAGGAAAAAGGGTGAGGGATCTCTCTTGCACAAAAGGAGGCAGGTCTGCAAGATTTTTCTCCAAATGTGGGAAGACAATCTTGAGATTGAGGTAGACATTTTTAAACGAAGTAGAATGCAATTCTGAAAATTGTGGTAATATTGAGAAGGTTTGAGGGTTTCTGAAAAGAGCCAGAAATTCTGATAACTTGGGGCTTTTGAAAGGAGTCTGGACAAATTGCTGTAAAAATAATATTTGGGAAAACGGCCAGCATTGGCAGAGAAAAGAAGTGCTGTTTCCCATCATGTGACCCTAGGATTAATTCTTTTCTGCCAATTCAAACCTTTTTGTAGTTTTAATTGCCTTCTATTACTAACTTTTTGTTCATGCATAATGTGTATGATGGCTCAAGTGCTAAACAGTATCAACATTTCACTTCAGATGTGGCAGATCTCCTGGGGTAGCAATGCGACTCCTGTAGAGCTGTGGGGAAAAATTTTCAAGATAAGAAAGAAATTTGGCACATGACTTGCATAGACTTTCCTCCATGGCAGGGTTTCTACCTGACCTTTTTGCCTTTGAAACTTTTCCTTCACTGTTGCTGAAATTAGTCTGTAAATAGCTAAAATAGAAATGCATGGTTCTACTCTTAGAATAATATTATTAGTTTATTTTCTCTTTTTAGGAACTGCACAGAACATCAGATTCTGATGCCATTCCTGGGCTACAGGCTCTTCCTTGGACCACCCTTCATTTTTATTTGTACAGCACCTAGAACTAAAAGGACTTACTTTCCCTTTAGCCCTCAAACCATATAAATACATGTAAACAGTAATAACTGGCCACCAATGCACTTCAAAGTGGACCACAGAGATCAGTAGAGGTCAGATCCTCTTTAACTCTGTGAAAACAGCAGCAATACCCCTGAAATTAGTAATGGTGGAAAGCGATAGATATTTATTCCTGAGAACCAACTGTCTGTTTCCAGAGTAGAAATCAACTCGTACTTTGTAAGCGAAATACACTACTTCTCTAAACTTAGATTTAAAAGTGTTAGCCTCGCTACTCATGAAAGTGTGCATTCATTGCTAAGGTACACATTGGCCATATGAAAATTTTCCTACCATTAAGTCGGTATTTAATTTACCCCTCTCTTGCAAGTCACTTGAAATTAACATTCAGTAAATTCTTTTTAGGGGAGATGTGGTAGGGAGAAACTGAGTATCTAAGTAAATCCTGCTTGTCCCTTGCCTGAATAAATTAGGATTATTTAAAAAGACAGTGTCCCGTAATGGTGGATGTGTAATAAAAACAATAAATAGTATCTAACATTTTAAACATTTCACCCATCTGTTCTTTATGGAATATCAATATGCTATTCATTTGCTGAGATTCGACTCAACTGTGTCTTTAATGACCCTTGACATATATGCCCTATAAGTGGAAGCACCCAGGACCAAAAGGGAGACAGACCACAGTTTATCAGTGCTGACACTAGGGAAGAGCCCTGTATTGATTATGTGCTGCTTGGTGCATTAGATAAAGTTATAATGTCATAGGAAGTTGACACTAGAAAGTTCACAGTTGCTCAGTGCAGTTGGTGAAATTGTTTTTCTAAAAGAATTTCTCAGGTCAACAGATTATGAAGGAACAGGTTTGATTGGGTGGTTACAGTGGTCCCTGTAATCTACACTCACCTTTTCAAAGCAGGTGAATTTCCAAGTATAAAATGTATGGACTTTCTCTATGGCACCAATAACACTCTGGGGTGTACTTACAGTCAGTGGAGGAAAACAGAAATTTTAGGGCAAATCCCATTTTTTTGCTAAGTATTTCCCAACTGAAAAGAGGCTAGCTGACTCTCTCGAGTGCTTTGTCACTCTTCGTTGCTGTGACAGTGTTTGGATGAGCAACATCCATCCATGACTTTTTAGGAGCACAGAGAGCTGAGAGCCGTGAGCAAAGTTTGGGAGACATGCCTTTGCAGAGGCTCTGTCAGGACAAAGCTCTCATGAGTGTTTTCTGGACAGGTTTCAAAAGGTTTGACCCTCTCTTGTTTTCCTCGGGGGAAGCCACCCCCTGGAAGACCCCATCTGGGGCAAGGGACTGTTTGTCTGTGGGAAGCACTCAGCCACAGGAGCTCACACGCTGGGGACAGAAGCCCTGAACTGCAGATGTGGTTTCTCAGGATAATTCCCTCCTTGAGACCCACTCAGATGTTAACAGCCTGGTGAAAAATCTTGCCAACCATCAAATCATTTTGCCAAGCATCAAATCAGATTGCCAATCGTCAATCAGCTAATGTTAAGAGTTGGGAAGGGACCTCAAAGATCACCTAGTCCCAGCCTCCCTGCCATGGGCAGGGACACTTTCCACTACAGCAGGTTGCTCAAGGTCTTGTCCAAACTGGCCTTGAACACTGCCAGGGTTGGGACAGCCACAAGCTCCCTGGGCAACCTGTTCCCATATCTCACCACTCTCACCATAAATTTCTAGTATCTAATCTAAATTTCCCCTCTTTGAATTCATACCCATTACTCCTTGTCCTATCACTACAGTTCCTGATGCAGAATCCCTCTCTGGCTTCCCTGTAGGCCCCCTTCAGACACTGTGAGGTTGTTATGAGGTCTCCATGCCACCTTCTCTTCTCCAGTCTGAGCAACCCCAACTTCCTCAGCCTGTCTTCATAGTGAAGGTGCCCCAGTCCTCTTCAATTTTGTGGCCTTCTCTGGACTTGCTCCCACAGTTTCACATCCTTCTTGGGTTGGTGGAACACGAACAGTACACAACACTCCAGGAGGAGTCTCAAAAGAGCAGAGTAGCGGGGAAAAATCACTTCGCTGAACCTGCTGGCCATGCTCCTTTGATGCAGCCCAGGACATGGTTGACTTTTTGGGCTGTGAGCTCTCAGTGCCAGCTCATGTTGAGCTTTTCACCAACCATCACCCCGACATCTTTGTTGGCAGAGCTGCTCTCAAATCACTTCTCTGCCCAACATATAGGTGTGCCTGGGATTGCCATGGCCCAGGTGCAGGGCCTTTGTGAAAGATTTAAAAGGCTCTAGGGAGTGCAAGTGACCAGGAGTGGTGAGCAGAGCAGGAACACAGGATGCGGTGTGGCAGAAGGACAAGGCACAGACCGCTGACTATTTGCACAGACAGGGCAAGTGGGAAGGGCTCCTCTCTGACCATCTGTGAGCAGCCAATAGAGGCAGCAAATACACCCAGCAGCTGGTGAAGAAAGGCACAAACAGATCGTTTCAATCCCAGTCTTACTAGTGTCCCCTCTCTCAGGTATGGTTCTGACACACTGCAGAGCTCGTTCCCCTGTAGCTGCTGGTGTCAGTGCACCTCCTGTGTCAGAGGCCTCCAGCCAGCCAGACCTTCTGGTGATAGATGTCACTCTCCAGCTCTCAGGATTCCAGGAGTGCCTGTTTCCTCTCCGTGGGACTGGGGCTGACAGTCATTCCTGTTGTGGAAGGTGTGCTGTTGTCGATGAGCTGTGTCACCACGTGAAGGTGCTGCAGGTGGAAGTGAATAGAAAATTGAAGAAAATGAGCAAGAGATTTATAGCTTGTTCTCAGACGCTCTACAGTCTCAAGAGTCTCAAACTTTCATTGTAGTGGAGAGCCAGGAGGACTTGGAATCCTGTCAAGTACTAGTCAAGGATCTGTTGAACAGGAGGCTGGAAGCTGGTCACCATCTGTACCAGGAGAAAACCACATTGACCAGTGATAGGCAGTGGGACAGTGCACTAAAACTTGAGGAAGTGAGCGCTAGTGGGATCCCTCAATCTGCTTCATGAGGTGTTAGCTCAAGGTACCATACCTGAAATGTTTCCATACCAATGCACACAGCATGAGGAACAGAAGCTTGAAGCTTTGGCCCAGTCCCAGAGATTTGACATTCCTGGCATAAGTGAAACGTGGTGGGATGAGTCTTGTGACTGGAGTGCCCTGTGGGATGGTTACAGGCTCTTCAGGGGGGACAGGCAGGGCAAGGGGGATGCAGGGGGTGGTGTTGCGTGTGATGGAAGGGCTGGAATGTGTGGAGCTCACAGCTGGCAGTTGCACAGTTGACAGGCTCTGGATAAGGGTTAGGAGACAAAAACGATGCAGATGTCATCATGGGAGTCTACTACAGATCACCTAACCATGATGACAATGATGAACTATTCTTTTAGGAATTAAGGGGCACTTCCAAATCAACTGCCCACGTTCTTCAAAACTTGCCAGATGTTAACTGGGAACACCACACTGCTGGCATAAAAAGGGCCAGAAGATTAAAAAAAAAATGATGACTGTGTCATGATACAGCTAATACGAGTGCCGGCCAGGAATGATGGGCTCCTTGATTTGTTGCTTGTTAACAGAGAGGGTCTCGTTAGCGAAAGAGGAGATTGGTAGCCATCTGGGCCATGGTGACCACAAAGCAGTTGGGTTTAAAATTTTGGTTAATAGGAGGAAAAGTGCCAGCAAAACCTTAATCCTGAACGTGAGCAGAGCAGACTTCAGGCTGCTCAGGAAACTAGTGAGTAAGGTCCCCTGGGAAAATATTTTTGAAGGTGCTGAGGTCCATCAGTGCTGGTCACCTTCTAAGGGCCCAGAAACAGGCAAATTCCTAAATGTTGAAAGGCAAGCAGATGAGGCAAAAGACCGGCTTGGCTGAATGGGAAACTTCTCTTGGAAATAAGACACAAAAGGAAGGTGTATTTCCAGAGGAAGCAAGGTCAGGTGATGTGGGAGGAACACAGAGATGCTGCTGGCATTGGTACAAACATGAATTTAGCACTGTTTCATTTCCTCTCCTTGCTAACTTTTCACTGAATTGTTCTTCCCACATGTGCTCTCTGTCCCATGTTCACCGACTTTGGGAAAGATCTATGGGAAGAAATTGCCTTCTTTCACATGTTAGGAAAATCCATTCTTGCTGTCCCACTTGTACATAGAGGTTGTGTGAAAACACAGAAAAGGTATTAAGTTTTGCAGTGGTCTAACATAGGGTAACTAGAAGTGCAGCTGTGCTTGAATTAATTCATGGTGTATTTCACAGTGGTTGCAATTAAGTTTGAATGAAGCAGTTCATAAATCACCGTTTTTTACTTTTTAAAATCCTAAGTGTTAGACAAGTTAATCTGTTGTAAATTCTTCCAGAATTAGGCATGGAATAGGGCCAAATATGTACCACCTGTGACAAACTGGATCAGTGTCAAGGCTTTTGTAAAATGATTCGTAATGTAAGGTGACTAACATGCACAACTCAGCTACAGTATACAGCAAGCACAACTTGAACAGTAAAGGTTGGAAAAGACCTTTATGATCATCAAATCCAACCATCAACCCAGCATCACCACCATGTTCACTGTTAAACCATCAGATGACAAAATCTTTTAGGTAGGAGAAGATTTGTCTGAAGTCGGCCTTAGAGAAGTGTAGGAAGTGACTTGGTTGGAGCAGTAGCCACAGTCGTACATGGATCTGCCATATGTACACTGTACACTGCAGTATTAAGGTTTCTTCTCTGCGATGCTTTTGAAAGAGCTTACCTAAAGTTTCTGGCTATCTGTGGGGCTGCATCCAGCCAGTCTGGGCACTGGTCTACCTTGGGTGGAAGTAGCCACTCGCAAAGGAGACCTCTAGCCCCTGAAATCTAATGCAGCATTATTGAATTCTTGCAGGTGGGTATTTTAAAGTCAGGCACAGAAGTGTTAAGAGCCATTACACCCAAGTGTGCTTTCAGCCTGGCCTTAAGAGTTATGTGATGGGACTGAGGAAGTGTGAGGTAGAGCAAGCACCAGGTTCTGCTGCACAGCACTACAAATTGCTGTGGTAACCTGTGGAGTATCTTTCTTTTTTACACCAGAATTTTGTGTGATGCAGTCTATTGGATAAAGTGCCTGACCCCTTACTGATTTCCTTGGTACTGATTACACATCAAATCTGAAGCAAAGGCAACCTCTTTTGTATTTTGATACATAGAGAATGGGAATGGAGAAACTGAGCATTGAATTGTAATGCCTACTCGACATCTTGTTTCCCTAATACTTGGCACTACAATGTTTAAGTTAAAAACAAGTCTTGTTTATGCGGAACTGAGTGGAATTCACATTCCAGCTCACATCAATCCCTTCTGGTATTATGAATTTGTTACATGAAATTAAAATAATTTTCATCCAGCAGAGGCTGAAGCAATTACAACAGACTTGTTTAATATTTGATTTACTGTAGTTGTTTTCCAGAGATCTAAGTTTGTGTTTTCTAGTGAAGAGTTTGGATTACTTGCCATTATCATAAGTTTAGATTTGAATCAAGGATAAAATGCTGGACAGTTTATCCAATTACTTGTTTCAGAAATGATGACTATCATCTGTATCTGTGATGAGTACAGCAAACCTGTGTGTGTAGTTACAAAATGTATAATATGTTTTTATCCTCTTACTGCTTTGGCTATGTTATACGCTTTGTCAGGCTATTCAAAGCAAACAAATCCTACCACTGAAATACTGAAATTGAAGTTGTTTGCCCTTCTTTTACAGGGGTGGATTAATTGGAAATATCAGTGTCTCACCATCCTGACACAGATATACCAAATCTTTCTTTAGATAAAAAAGATGGATGTTGAGAGGTACAGCACAGAAGGAATCAATTCCCTGATTTTTCCCCCTAATTTACTCATTTTTACACTAGATAGAAAATAGGAAACATGATGTTGACTGTGAGTAGCTGACTGCAAAATAAATTTAAGCAGAATTTTTATTATATATAGAGGCAAAGGGTTACACTGATAAAATGGATCAGCGTAAAACAAACACTACAGTTTTTGAAACATTCCTAGGGCGGAAAAAAGTGGATTTCTATGTCAAATTATTTCTATGTCCACCCTGATATGCCCTCAGAATAACCTGATTTTCTGAAACTGAAGTCTCTGTTGTATGTCTTGTCACTTTTGAAACTTTGGAGCAGACAGTTAAGATATTTTGGGTTGGTATCACATTGTGATGTTCTCATGGAAATTATTACAAGCTCCAGCATTATATGATAGGTGTGTTAAATTTCCATCTGATCCAGCAGAAGTCTTGCCTCTTTAAAAATGTGTGCTCTCATCTCAAGGGATTTTATGTCAAGCAAAACTTTAATGACGGAATGAATGACATATTTTATCTTAACATAGGTTTAATTTTCATGGTTTGCCATCTCGGACATTCCTGATATTTTCTGCAGCAAGTGTTCCGAGCTAGCACAGAAGTTTGAATACACAAACACATCTCCCAGCTTTGTGTCCTTCCCTGGTTCTCTCTCTTGTAGTTGTAAATCAGCTTGAGAGACAAAACTGATTCCTTAGGAGGCCCTATGTAAAGAACAAGGACTCCAGCATAACTGGGCTGGTTGTAGAGTCCATTTCTAAACTCAGACACCTTCCATGGCTTGTGCAGGATGATTCTCAAAGTTCAGCTTGTGGTACACTGTTCATCTGAGCACCTCTCTGAGTGGGATGTAGACATCTCTGCGGAGCTCAGGCTGAATAAGAAGACAGAGAATGGATGGAGTTTTAAGACAATAAAAGTAACAGTCATTGATAGGAACTTGCAATAGAATTTTCAGGGTTTGAAATTTAGATTAGTGATTATTAAATTTTGGGTTTCTATAAAGAATTATTTTAGGAGTGCTTTATGGGAATACAGTTAGACCTCCTCTCTTCTTTTGTAATCAACATCTATGTCACCAAGAGAAAACTCACAAGAGCACACATAAGGAAATTCTATTCCATAATTTATATGTGGGGAAAATTTCATTTTTTGAATTCCAAGGGCTGAACTGTCTTTAAGTTGGTGAATTTGGATACTGAATGGAAAGACATGCTGATGACATTTCACAGCACTTGCATTTTGAGTGTCTTATTATTTCCAAAAACCCCTTGTTTTTGTTTCAATTATGACTGCCACCATAAAGCTTAGAAACTGCTCTGCATGTTTAATGAGAGCTAAATATTCCTTACTGCTTTGAGAGCTCTTGGAAGAATATGGGTACTCTTCTTGTTTAGTCTAAACAAACACTTAAAATCAATCCTGACTACCTGTGGTTTGAGAACTCCCAGTGATGGAACTTGACTAATGTCTTGGTTTTTTATCTTTAGCATCTTCTTGTTCATCTTCTGAAGATTATTGCAGTACCTGTAACACCAGGGGTGTTTCATGGGGAAATTTTGCAGTGTAACATGCCTTGTACCTCTGCATATGGTAGATTTTTTTTGCAGGGGACAAGCTCAGTCTTTCCTCAAGCATGAGAAGCTCTTTGTGAAGGTTTCCAAAAATCCTCTCTAACCAACATTTTTTTACATTTTATGAGTCTCATTATTCTTTGTTTGGCCATCCCTTTATGCATTAACATATGGTATCAATAAATAATACAAGTGTTCACAGGTCATGCCATCCTGTGAAGCACACACAATGGGATGTGAATGACACTGAGATAAAACTGCATGAATTATTTTTACAGACAACCAGAATTGTCATCATTTGGCCAGCTGCAGACAGTTTTCAACTCTGAATGAGTTTTGACTGGGTTCAGAGTTATTCATTTGGGGACAAGGCCGTGTGTCCAAGCTCATAGGTTTTTGGGTTGACTTCTGGCAATTAAAGGCCCTTCAGCCCTAGTCAGCCTGCTACAATTTTGTGGCTGCATAAGACCCTGGCTAAAAGTGAGATGTTAATTTTTATTTTAATATAAAACATTTAAATCACAGTGCTGAGGCACTGTTTAACCTTGGGACTCTCTCGATACTCCACGTGGATGTTACCTTACCAGTTGAGTTCTGAGTTAGGTTAATACTGTCAAAAAGACAACCCTGAACTGGCAGGATCTTTGGATCTTGAGATCTGTTGGAGATGGGGGGACGATCTCCATCCAGCAGTGAGAGGATAAAACAAGGGGCTCTTGCTTGGCCTGTGTGGGCTGTTGGCTCTCAAAGAAGCTGAAGACTGAATGAAACTCAAAGTGACAAATGGCCATTGTATGATGTCTTTTCCCTGGTTCAAATGTGTAATGCATTAGCCAGACAGCTGGGGAAGTGGCAATAAATGGCCAGGCTATGTCTGTTCCATACAGCTTTAGGTGATTCCATCCTGAACTAATCATACTTGTCCATACTACTGTTACTGAATTCAGCACAGAAACAGCAGCCTATCTCAAAACACGGCTGGAGCTGGTACTGCCTTTCATAAAGTAGTTTGGAACAATCAGATCAATGATGGCAGGAATTTGGATATCTCCATTAGGTGAATGCCCAAGTCAGGATGTTACTGCACAGGATATTTAGACCAACACTAATGATGTAGGAAACTAATTTTTGGAGAAGGTTTTAGGTTATTAGTCTACCTTTTACCCAGACCCTTTATTTCAAAGATGTAAGAAATCAGACTTGGAGAAACATTACCTTTCCTCTAGTAAAAGTATCAGGAATGTTCTTTAGTAGAAGTTGTCAATTTTCAAAATGAAAATAATCTCTGCAGATGAAAATTCACTACCTCTGATTTTAAAAGTAGTGCTATTCAGCATTCCTGATGGCTCTATGCTTTCTATATCCCTTTTTTATCTTTGCTTTTCTGAGAGAGGGAGGATATTAAATGAGAATTTATGGAGACTCAAGCAGTCATCCAAATGCTATTTTTTTGCAAGTAATTGCTTTTGCCCTCTACTTCCTCTACTAGGCTGCTCTACTAGAACTCAATCTTTATTACACATTAATATGTCTTTAGACAAGGAGATGTTATTCTTTTCTTTCAGATGGGGCTAATGATAAATGTAGCCAGTGCTACTGTTGCTTTTTCCTGGTCCTAGAATTATGAGGCAGACATGGTTAAGGGATAAAAGGGTTTTATACCTCAGTATTTAATAAGGAACCTTATGGTACACACCTCGTCAAGGTGGAAAAAACACCGAAATTCACACCCATATAATGCATATAGAATTTTTATAGACCTTGCAGATTAGCATATCTGACAAGGATCCCCAATAAGAAGTTTAATAAAATGGCTTGATACCCCACTACTCTAAAGTATTCCCCCCAGATGAGTCTTGAACTCAGTTTACAAAATATGTTCCAGAGAGAAGGTTTTAATCAAGGTTGAAAACTCAGTTTCATAAGATAGCACAGGGCTTTCCTGCCTCCCATTGAAGATGTTTGGTCTCCCTGCCTAGCAGAACCCCAGAATTAAGCTAAAATATCAGACTAAAAAAATTACAAGCATGTAGGCTGAGGACACAGAGAATACATGAAAGGTATATAAAAAGAAAAAGGCAAAAATCATCAGGCGTCACTACACTAAACTTTATGGATAGGTTTTTGCTGCAGTATAAATGTAAGGTTCAGCAAATGTATAAGTGTTTTGGAGATGGGGCCAGAATAGATTCTAGGTTTCTCATGAAAACTCTTAAAAAAGCAATATATTTTTTAAAACTCATCCTCATTATAATTTGAACAGTCTTAAGACAACAAGAGCTTGGAAATTTTCCTAGTATTTATGAACAGATTGCAAGATTTTACAAAGTGCTGGGGCCTCACCAGAACAGTGTAAATGAGATGCAATAAAGTGACCAAAGGCTTTTCCATTCTTGCATACAGCTTTTCTTTGCCTAATTTAATTTCTTGGACATATTTTCTGGGGATGTTCATGTTACTCTGGCCAAAAGAATCGAACCTGTTAAAATGATGCAGTAAGATTCAAAGGTTGCCTAGAGCACTGCAGTGTTTAAGTATTTGGGGCTGATGTCACAAGTGGAACTTATATTTTTGTGTCATGTGCAGTGCACCAAGAGGTACAGGTTTCTAAGAATGAGATTTACAAGAAGCAGGAGCTAAAGGGGTATAGCTTTGCCAGTTGGTAGGAAAGGATGCAGAAATAGCTCTGCAATTGTTCTGCCTCCCTGACACAGGGATGAAAGAGACAGAAATGCTCTTCTGGCCTTTGTATAAAATTCGTGGAATTTAGAAGTTGTATAAAGCTGTAGTTTAGTGCATATGAGAAGGGAGAAAATTAAATTCTGAGCCTTCCTCCTGGGCTGTTTATGGTTTTCTTGTTTGTTTGTTTGCTTTTTATTTGTTTTTGAGTTTTTACATTCAAAATTCATAGAAAAAAAAAAGAAATAGAAGCATTTCAAAGAAAAAAATCTCATCAATCATTGGCCTCTCTGACCAATATGATAAAAAATCAGATTCATCCCTGCCTTCATGTTGTATACTGTGTCCTTGTTTTACCCTAGACTGGGAGAATGCCTTGAACTCTTTGGTTCCCAATGCAAAGCAATCTCAGAGACCATAGCCTAGACACTTTTAACTGAAGTGAAAGAAAAGGTAATTCTTTAGTTGCATGCCAGATGCTCTTTAGAGCCATAGCACAGGAAAGGTCTGGACTTGAGAAAAACAGATTTTGTCCTGTTCAGGGCACCTGATCAGAAGAATCTCATGGAAATCAGTCGTGGAGAAGGCAGGTGTTTAGGAGAGCTCTTTGCTTTTTCAGGATCACCTCCTCCAAGCTCAACAAAGATCCATCAGGCTCTGCAGGGAGTCAGGCAAGGGTGGCAGGAGGCCAGCATGGATGAACAAGTGCTCACAAAAACACTTGGACATAGAAAGAAAGCCTACAGGACGTGGAAGCAGAGCTGTGAGACCTGGAAGGGATACAAAGATGCTCTGAACTTTCAGGGATAGGATGAGAAATGCCAAAGCCCACCTGGAGCTCAGCCTGGTGAGGGACAGGAAGGAAAAAAAGAAAGGCAGGTGCATGAACAGCAAAAGAGACTGAGAACAATGTCTGTCTGCACAGCTCGATCTGGAAGGGAAGAACATTTATCGTTCTCTGTGAGAGCATGGGCCAGGCCCTGGCACTGAGCAGGTTTAGGGCAGTAAGGACAGGAGACACCTGTGTAGTGACAGGGACTGCTGCTGTCACAGGACTGACAGATTTATTGTTGGTTATTGAGTGCAATGACTGTGCTCTCAGCCTAACAGACACCAGAGGAGGAAACACCACCTTGGGCCAATCAAGTAGGACACAGTGAGACCATCTGAGAGATTTGACAAAGTCATCGGAACTGCAGGTCAAAGGCAAATGATCAGGAACCCAAAAGGCAGGCAGAGTTTTAGATTTTTCACACACAACCCTAATATCCTCAAAAAAAGAAAGGAAAAAGAATATTTACAGAGAGGGCTGAGGATCATATTACAAGGACATTGCAATCCACTCCGATCTACTGAGTTAGTATTAGAGTCCAGGAGAGAAAAAAAAGAAGGACAGAGACATTCAAGCATCTAATGCATCTAGAGTGGGCAACAAGTCACTACTGGGAAGTGAGAAGGGATGGATCACCCTGCAGATGTGCCTCTCTCCTGACTGTGGAGGAAACAAAGTATGAATGGGTTCCTGCCTTTAGAATATCAGTTCAGAAAATAAAATTCAGAAAAAGCTCTTTCAGGCATAAAATCTTTCCCAGATAATGAAGAAGATGATAAACAGAACTAGCACAAGCAGTGCAAGACAAGAATATTGCACTTACCTTAAAAGCTGTGTTGATATATCACTTCTCCTCTCAAGGTGGAGGGACAGACAGTTTAAAAAAGGTGCCTTCCGGCCTCACAAATTGAATTCTACATGGTCCAAGGTTTTTAGAGACCACAGTGTTTTTGCAGGTCTAGGCTACAGAGAAAAGGTGCTTCTGGGGTAGCTGTAGTGCTAGGTCAGATATAGGTTTAAAGCATTTTTTTGTGGGAAGCAGTACTTGTATAACTTACACCACATGCCCAAGTGCCCCACCTCTGGCTATGCCAAAACCAGGTATCCAAGGAATAACATAAGAACTGGGGATATGTATGCTCTTATTTTCCCCTGGTACTTTCCCAGCATTTGACAATTTCAGGCTCAGGGACTTTCTGAGGCTGACATCATATTTAATATTGTTCAATATATCTTTATTCTCTGAATCTGTTTAATTATTTTTGAATCCATGCAAACTTTTAGCAACCGCAGTGCCCTGTTTCAAATCTTCACCTGGCTGGTTTGATTTGAGGTCTTCTAGTTCATGTGTTAGGATGAAAGGCAAATAGCTGTTCTCTACTGATTCATCCCTCAAAAGATAAAAGTTATGGATATTTTTAAAGGATTTCCATACAGGAAAAGGTAATATTGGCATGACATGGTTATTAGATTTTTGACCTTTGAGGTTATCCAGTGTATCCCCAAACCTGAGAAATTAAAGCTGAGTGGTTATGGTATCTAATATACCTTCCATATATTAGGAAAATTTAATTTTAGATTTTTCAAGGACTTGAAAGACAACTTACATTTAATTTTACACACTATTTCTCTGAAGACTTTTCTGCTTAGCTTTTTATCTAGGTCACACAAAGAATGGAGGAAAATGGTTAAATTTTTTACTCCAGAAGCAACAGGGTACATTTTATATGGTTAACAAAACGAAGATATTTGTAAAATTTACTACATGTGGTAATATGAAAAACATTTTATTAATCTTTTTATTGTAAGATTCCTGTAAAGTTGTGGACCTTAAGTTTAAGTTTAAGTCATAGGAAGCTTTGATGTGTTTGGGGTTTTACTGTCATACAGTATGAGTTTAAGAAAGAGTGGTTCCATTTCAGTGATAATGAAGCAAATTCTTATATGAAAATAGCTGCTACTCCAATCATGTTTAGACTGACATATTCTCTTAAATGACTTCTGCATACAAAGATCTTTCTGAAATTAAATAGCTTAGCATCTCATGGTCACATTTATTATACTTCAATGATTCTGGACTGGATCTTAAGCCAGGATGACGTTGGCTGGGTTCAGGCACTCAGAGGACCAAGCTGTCTTTTGTTTCGTTTAGAAAATAGACACAGTGGACAAGGTGAAGAAAACTCCTCTGAGGTAAAATATAAGGACACTATGTCACAGAAATTGCATATGCAAACAAATTTATTATTACAGGTTCCTAAAAAAATTACGTCAGACACAGACAACAAAATAAGATTTAATGTAACTTTGTGGCCTTGGTTTCTAAATTTTCTTTCATTTTATTGTCAAGGAGAATACACTGTTGTAAAGTGTGCCTATGGAAAACACTTCAGATTTAAAGTGTCACAAGGACAACTCTATTTGAGAGATTGCATTCTCATGAAATCATCCATATTTGACTCTGGCTTCATAAAAAAGAGAATTTTCTTCCAAATCTCTATATTTGGGTTTTGAATAAAAGACATTACTCTCCATAGTGAACATTGTGTGTGGTACAGAGTAAAAATTATCCAAAGTTTGAAAAAGTAAAAATTATGTTCTTGTGATTGCTGTGCATTGTCTGCTCTTGCCCATTTTTCTTAACACTTCGAGTTGTAAATGGCAGAGGAAGGGTTCAAATTCATTCTCAATGCAGGCTATAATTGTTCCATCTGGGTGACAATCTGCCAATGCTACGAGAGTTTACTTTGATTGAAGATGGGACTTTGTGTCTTGAGGTGTATTATGCAACTATTTTGATGTTGTGGATCTGCATTTGCATACATGGCCAATGAAGGGAGATAAATACTGGGTGCCCACTTGGATTAAGTTACTGTGTGAAGGGCATCTTTTCTCAGGTTATGCTGAAGCAATAAAATCAGAAAGATAAAGATTTAACATTTCTCACATTACAGAATGCCAGGAAAAAGTGATGTCAAGCAAGTAGACACAGATTAGTTTGAGCTGCAAGACCATAGTAGTGCATAAAATGCTTTATTTCTTCTCTATCTTCAGATAAAAACTGGGCTCAGGGTTACAGTGGAAAAGAATGAACAGGATAAGAAAAAGAGGTACCTCTCCAAGCCCTATAAGCTTTAATTCTCATTTGAAAACAATGGTTTTTTGACAAAGCTTGAGCTTTTTTTTAGCTACCAGAAGAATGACTGCTAAAATATTTCAGGAAAGTTGATCTCAATGACCTTTCTTCATGTGTAAGAGAAATGAGTTATGAATTTGTAGCCTCAAAACAAGAAAGCTACTTTAAATCAGTAGTAAGTACATTGCAGTGTTTTATTGAGTCTAACACCCTAAATAATTGTACTTTCACTCAACATCATTTTGCTAAAACATATTGAATATTGATTATTTTTTATTTTTCTCATGTCATAGCAATTTCATATTACATCAAAGAGCAGATGTTTGATGATATGTTCAAACCAGAGAGCTGAAGTGAATAGTGTCCAAGGTCTCTGGCTACAGCTGAGGTTGATTGATGGTTATTTCCATCTCAGAAACAGTATTTCAGGGAGACCTTTAAATCTGCAGATTTCTGTGGTCTCAAAGTTTATAGAGTATTTTTCTATACAATGAGAATGTAAATGAAGGGGGATAAGAGGGATTAAAGGAAATGCAATTCAAACATTGATGTGGCCAGGACAGATATTGCACAGAGTTAAAAATGTCCTTGGAGATGAATGAGATTATATGGAAATCATATGTGAAATTACAATGAGATTTTCCTGAAAAATAGCAGATGTTTTTAATTTTACTTTTTTTTTTAAATCTCGAACCCTTGTGAAGAAAAAGAAAAAGGGCAAAATAACTTGGTAATCATTACCCAACACACAAAAATTTGAAAAAAATTTATGCTTGCAAAAGCATAGGTTACAAAGCTCAAATAAAGTAAGTAGAAAGTGATGGTTCATAATGAAATTCTGCAAAGAAAATACTCTTTCAGGAGCTGCTGATTTTGTCTTTATTACCTTCAGTATGTTTATTCTAATAAATCCATTCTACCTTCTGGGCTCTTGATGGGGGGATTTATCCAACAGCCATTATGCAAAACTTTAACTGCTAATATTACTTTAACTCAGTAGAAGCTGTAAGAGTTAGACATGATCTGAATACACTCATTAAATCATGCTCTTGCAGAAATTTGCATAGATAAATATCCAATTCTAAGTAGCTTTTGTCAGGAGACTGGAATAGTCATTTCAGAGAAGACATGTATCTAATGACACATTATTAATATATCTTTATTAAGCCTTTAGCTGCCTAAGGAGTGTTTTGCCTGAAATGTTATACATATAATTTCAGGAACATAAACCTGTACTTTCCTAGATTTTAGTTCCTAATCTTGGCTTGCATAGTGATCTGCCTCTCTGAATGGTTTCTTGGAAAGCCTGTTAGTTCAGTCAGCATGAATACAATCTATCCCCTGATTTTACATGGAACCAGTCAT
Source organism: Origma solitaria (assembly GCA_013397895.1). Taxonomy (NCBI): domain Eukaryota; kingdom Metazoa; phylum Chordata; class Aves; order Passeriformes; family Acanthizidae; genus Origma; species Origma solitaria. The sequence continues at coordinate 528,329 of VZRL01001192.1, forward strand.
TTTTAGAGCATCATTTTCAATCGCCTCTCTCAGGACAGAATGTTTTTGAGATTCACATTGGCAGATCTTGTTGGACTGTGAATCCATGGGCTGCTCTTGGCTTGCTCATGGCTGCTGCACTTGAGGGGTAATGCTCTGGCCAGAGGCACGATGGTGCCTGCAATCTCAAGGCTTTCAACACTGTCGACTTCACTGTTTGGTAGCACATCCTGGGGAATGATTTTATTCCAGAATTTCTAATTTTCAGAAAAAAAATTTTGAAGGTATGAAGCAATTAACAAAATTATACTTCTTTTGAATGTGAAAACTTTTCACTTTTTTATCTCCTCCAATAATAGGCTTTTTGCTTTAATTCTTCTTTTGATATTTATGAAAGATTGATGATGAATATACAAGAATGTAATTGGCAGGATTTTGTTATAGTCCCTCTGCTTTTTTTATTTTATTTTTTAAAAATGTCTGTATCTCATTGTTCTAATGACAAGCTAATAGCAAGTTCTAGGCTTTTTTATCTCAGAAGTGGGTTTAGTGTTTCTGTGATTTAATGTTTCTTTGAACTGGGAATAAAGAAGATCAGGATTTTTTATGCACAGAGGTTTATTGAAGGCTTTAGAAACAAAACTGGAAATTGAGCCTTTTTCAGAGCTCTTTCAAGTGCACTCAGACATGATGAAGATATCAAATCCACTCCATCCAGGTATTTTTCATTGACAGAAATTAACAATAAGACAAAACCTGCTTATTCTAGATAGAGATCTTGTTACAAAGCATCATGCCCAACCAGGCACACTGAAATTACATTACTAAGTGAATCAAAGTTTCTATCTTTATGAAACTATTCAGAAAAAATTCCCAAATCCAATGCCCACACAAAAAGTAGCTTTCCTTGGCAAGAAGTACATGATATTTTTCACGCAATATTTCTTCTTAGTATGCACATGTCCTGCTTTATATACATATCCTAACCAATTTTTTAGGTCCTAACAGTTATACAAAAGAAAACACTTATTATTAGGAAGTGACACAGACATCTGTAAAATAAAAACTGTCATTATGAAGAATGTGTTTGCTGTATACAGGCTTGGCAGATAAGGCATTGGTGAGGAATCATCAGAATTCACTATTCAAATAGGTAGAGTGAAAAAGGGGAAGAAAAAAGAAAGAAAGAGAAAAAAATTCCAAGAACTTCAAATTGCAAGCACTTATAAGCAAAATATCATGTTTTTAACATACGTATTATTGCTTATATTGTTGCCAAAATAATTTTTAATTCAAGTTCATTTCACATAACAAAGTTTACAGTCTTCAATTTGAACTATAATGGGCTTACCTTGGAGTGAGACAGATTTTAGTTGTGTGTTCGTGTTGCTTCTTGGTAGCTATCACATTTGTAATTATCAAGACTCATTAGTTGACTACACTTTCATAAATTACAGTCAGCGTTGGCTTACATCAATCAAAAGAGAAGCTCCTTGCCAAAGTAAAACACTTGAAAGGTGCATGAAAGCACATAAGGTGTTGTGCAACTTCCAGAATTTTGGTTCCTGCCCAAGAGAACTTTACAAGGACACACTTTGTGATTTTTCACTGTCTGGTCCAAAAACTGAGTTCAGAAAGTCTTTGAACTGACGGATGAAGTCTCCTATAGTAAGTTCTACACCAGATGCAGAGCAGTTGAAAGGGCCTTAGAGACTGAGGATTTTGGAGGGACAGTGAGAACTCACAGTTGAAATAATTTGGAAGGAAGACTGCTTTCGCAATGGATGAGCTTCTGAAAAGCTCAAGTTGCAATTGTGTAAAAGTGTAAGATTTACTTTCTTACTGTTCAGAGCAGCAATCCATGTTGGCTGTCCAATGGATAGAAGAAGCAAAAGCAGTGCAGATTTTCAGTGACAGTGTCCGAAAAGGTCTGAGGTGGTTTTAGGAGGGTGAGCATTCACAAAAAACTAGGATAATATGGACCTTTCCTTAACTTAGTCTTGTTGCTTTGTTTCCTTGTAAATCCTCCTCACTTTAAATAATTTCCTGTCATTCAGAATAAATGGAGTTGCAGATACCAGCATTCATGGATTCATTTGTGTGAGTTTCATTGCATTTTATATTTGTACCCAGTTTATTCACTTAAATTTAAATAGGCTTGTTGTCGGGTAAGTTACTTGTTGTAAATCCGTGAATCCTTCTTGTAACTGATATGGTTTGCAGTTTGATCACAGCCCTATGTGCTTTAAGCTGTTTTTCTACTTTCATCACTCATAATAGATTTCTTGTAGCTAAGGTATAAATAAGGTATGCCAGCAGTGTCATCACTTAATTTGCCTACACATGGCTCCTTCTGTGTAACTCACGTCGTTCCAGCTCATTCAATCCATGTTTTTGGCCTTTTTACCATATTTTTGTCTTATCTCAACCATGCTCTAACCTCTTTCTCAGCATTCCTCCAGAAACATGTATTCCAGCCTGACCTGCATGTGCCCAGAAGGTGAGGAACACATCTCCTTTCCACTTCCCAGTAAATCTGGGGCTGGAAATGTCCCTTTCTAGCCCACGTTCCTGCTGTTTCTCTTTTCTATTGCTCCCAAGGCAACTACAGTGATCTGCTGCATAAAATGCTTGTAGACTAATCTGCTTTTAGTTGCAAGCAGTGCTGTCTGCAATATCTCCAATATTGCTCCAGTTTTGAATGGAAAGAGGGTAGGGAGCCTTCATCTGAGCAGAGCAGGAAAGCTCCTAGCAAGTGCTCAACAAGAAGGAGCCTCTTCTAAGGCTTTAGAAAGGAAAAGGGCTCACAAATAAATGACAATTGCTAAAAGGAGGCTAATGAGGGTTAGGTTGAAAACATGTAAAAAGCAAAGTGTTCAGTGTTTGGTTGTTCTGCTTCCTCTTTAGGCCATCCCAAAGTTACCATCTAACTTCTAAAGTGTAGCTGAGTTCTGTCATGTAATTTTCAGGTTTTCAAGCATCAAGCCTCTGTCCATCCAGCACAGGCCTCAGACTAAACCCTAAGGAAAATTATTAGCCAAGCTGAAAACTTCCAACCCAACCCCTCTCCTAGTTTTCTGTAACCTGCAGGCTCTGAGGGATATCTCTTGGGTTTCTTCCCTTTTGCACATAAAATAAATTAGTTCTTTTCTCTAGATTTGCTAGAAATATTTGTAGGAACTGACTTAATTTTAATGGAATATGTTCTTTTTTGAATGAAAAAAAAAAAAACCAAGAGAGGTGTTTGTGGATTTTTAAGAATTTTCTGAAGATGCTGATTTTTTTCCAAACCTGACTTGAAAACAAATCAATCCAACAACAAATGACAAAATGAAAGGAATGGATTTTGCATTCTCTCTTTCTTTGTTGACTTTTTTTCCTGCTTTTTCCTCACAACCCTTATTTCCTTGCACTAAAAAGGGAGTGGGTTATTCAAGCAGGTATATTTTAAAATGGTCCAATGCAGAGCCAGGAGCTGGACTCGATGATCCTTTTGGGTCCCTTCCAACTCAGCTTATTCTGTAATTCTGTAATACCTGTCTAAAAAGTGTTAAAAAGTGTTCTAACTGATAGCCAGCAGAGTTTGATACAGGCACATGAGATGATCCACACTGGAAATAGAGATATTTAGGTTTTATTGAAGTTTACTTCAGCACCATGAAAATCTGTATTTTAGCTCTGATTTTTGCAGAAGAGTCTAGTACTCACAGTCTAGTACTCATTCCTAGCTGCAATAGTAATAGCAAGTGTTTAAGAATCTACTGTTGACATCCTTAAGCTGAAAAGCAAAGGAAACACTTCAGTGTCTTCTTTCTGTATTCTCTGTAATTTCATGCTCCTTCCTGTCTGAACTGCTTTCACATCATCAGTGAAAAGTTACTTAGCCAGTATTAGAAGTAAATTACCAAAACAGACAGTAAAAATTTTAGGTGAGCTGGTAAACGACACAAGGTGCTAGACAGATTTTCAGGTACTTGAACTAAAGTGTTTTTCTGAAAGAATTTTAATAATACCAAAGTTTGTCAGTTATGCACATAAAGCCTCATTTCAGCCTGAAAGACTGTCTGTGTTAAGTAGCCATTTAATACCCTTTCAATCATAGTTCAGGATCACAAAGAACTTGAAGTTATTACCAACTGGAAAGTGGTTATTGACTGCCCGTGGGTCAAATGTGTTGGTGGTCTTCTGCTCCTAACAGAGAAGAGCTCACATCACACACACACAGTCGGAGTCACACACATGGACACACCACCCCCTCTGCTACCCCTAACTATCAGAGCAGACACTAACCAGCTTCTTCCTGATGGCCTTCATGGAGCCGGGGATTGAGGTTTATCAGGGAGTTCCTGCAAGGAAACTCTAACTCTGAAAACAAGAGTGTTAAAAGAGAAATGTCCCTGGTGCAAAGGAAGGGAAAGAGTATATTCTTTGTTCCTGTGTCAGCTGCGCGACTTGGTCATTGCTAGCATTTCACTTTCACCCTGAAGAGCAACTAATTGTTTATGAAATGGCCTTGTTATTCCTGCCCTAGTAACCTTGTCTGGAAGGCCACCACATGCCTTTATTATTCTCCAAAGGAAAATCTGCTTTCTGACATCTGTTCTGCATTTGTTTTCCTTTAATTTCCTCTAGTTTCCATCACCCCTTCCCCAGATTGCTCATCTGTGCTGCTCTGCACAAGGTGGCATGAGCTCTGCTAGTCCTGCGACTCTGTCTGTCCTCAGCTTCATCTCTTTCTGTGGTTCTTCTGTCCTGCACAGTAGTTGGGTACAAACCAACAGAGAAGGGCACTGTGAAGTAACCTTCTCCCTCATCCCCCTTCTGGAACTTTGCATCCAGGCTTTTACATCAGGCTTTACATCCCCTGAATTATGTATCCAGTTTAAGTTTGTAGGAGTTCACAATGGGAGCATTTTGAGGTCAAAGGCTCCTTCTCTCCTAACCTGCCCTGGGGACTCATTCTCCTCTTACACCTAGTGCCAGAGAGTGCAAAAGCACTGGCAAACCGCAGTCTCTTTCCATGTCATTTTTTTCAGCCGGCAATAATGAGCATCTACAGCATCGCTTATTGAGCTTCTAAAAGCATTAAAAGGTTTTGCAAGAAGTGTAAGTGACCCAAATGTCCCCAGTAAAGGAGCTTTAATGTTGGCCATGATCTCTTTCAGTCCTTTCAGATTTCTTTTGATAACCATCGAAGAGAATGGCCTGGCTGTTCCCCAAGGAGACTTTGGGCATCTGTTGAGTGATATTTTAGCAATACTAGTTAAGTGACTGACACCATTGCCTGCCCTCTCCCAGCAGTGTGAGCTCCAGCCCTGGCCGTCGTCTTCCCTGTGTTAAAGTGTTTGAATGGCCATATCATGAAGCTGATTTTGGAAGGGTATTGGAACAGGAAGAAGGGGTTGGAGGAAGGTTTTACAAAAGATCTGGGTCAATAAGTGGACACAAACTCCCATGCTGGTATTTGGAAGTGGGTGGTGGGTAAATGGGAACACACAGCACAGCATGGCAACAGTTTCCCAGCTTGAGTGGGACCTTCTAGCATTACAGGCTTAAGTATGGGTTTATCTCAGTGGGCGTGAAAACAGAGGTACAGATTTGAGAGGAAAATAGAAGTACCTTGAGCACTCTGTCTTGCTGCAAGGGAGAAATAATGGTGGGTGAAAGAGGGTAGGAACATTTCCACACATTGTGTCTATCCATTTCATGAGATGACCCACAGCCCCATGAATCCAGGTTATCTCCATGAGACTGTGGTCACCCCTGCAGAACTCTTGACTTCACTCTAGCCTGTAAGTCTACCTAACCTCCCAGATTTGTGTTTTGGGTTCAGCCGTCCCAAGGCCACTCAAAGGGCATGGCCATGAAACTGAAGGAGAGGTGACCTTTTCTCCTGCCTAACCTTGTCTGGTGATGGGAGCTGTTATGGGCTCTAAGTCAGCCTGTCTATGCTTCAAATCTCATGGGCAGGCTTTAGCAACAAAGACCATGTTCTCAAGAAGTGAGGAGCCTTTCTTCTTTTGCATAGTCAATGAGGCAAGTTAAGTAGTCAAGTAGCTTTACTTCAGAACATTTGCATTCAAAATCTGTCTGCCCTTAGGGAATTGCACGGAATCTTCCAAATGACTCCAGAATTGTTTCATAATCTCTTGTTTATGAAGGCACTATTCATCTGCCCTTTCATGGGGATAGTTGTAAAAATGCTACTTCATTTTTGTGATGATTTAAGCTGTTAGCTTGATTAGGTTGTATAAAATGATAATATTTTTTCTTTTTCTGTTTGTTTTGGCTGAGATCTATTGTTGGTTTCTGTGGAACAGCTACAGCACTTGGCAATGCAGGGTCAATTGATGTCCTGAATATATTAAATTATATGAGACAGCACCTGGATGATTTTGTGGTTTTTTATGGTGCACTGTTGACAAATAAAGGTGGTGCCATGGAGAGAAATACAGCATTCCAGCTTCCCAGGCAGGTTCCTTACTGGTAGGATACACAAGGTTTCACAGGAAAAGTTCTCTGCATCCATCACAAAAGGTGTTTTTGAGACAAATCCTGTGTCTTCCTGAGGTTCCCTCTAAATTCTTTGGCTTTTTCTTGTTTTGCTAATTTCATCTTCTGAGCTGTTTACTGCTGCATATGGCACGTCCTCAATTATGTTTGTCAATGCTGTGTTTTATTTACTGCATAGCAGCCTGATTTCAGAGGAAACCCAGTTCCTTTTTCTGCTCGTTCACTTGGTATAATCAGTGAATGCAGCTTGCATACTGTTTTCCATCTGTCTTAGTCATTTATATAGATTAAAACCAGCAGAGGTCCAACTAATGGCGTTGTGGGGAGGATTCTCCACAGTGGGGTGGCTTGCTTTACAAGTCCTCAGATTTCACTTGGTTTGTTTGCTTTTTCTGGTCTGTACATTCACCACTTGCATGTTAATAGATTTGAAGAAGACTCCAACACCCTCACAGCCTCATCTGAAACATCAGACAGTGCTGTTTGCTTATTCTCTTTCAAAACTCAGTAACTGATGTTTCATGAAAAACCATTATCCTTAGTTCTTAGAGAGAAATTTTCTTATAAGATTATAATAAATTGATCTCAATGAATTCCTAAAGCACGCCTTTAAATCTCTTTTGCTGTTATAATATTTGGAGATGAGTATTACTACTAAAATCTCATAAACATTTAATCTCTTTGAAAGCCTTGCAGCTGTACAATTGTCATTTCAGTAACAATTCCATCACATCAGTGAATACACTTTATCTTGCAATGTCATTTCTTCAAGTTCTTGGTGTCAGAGGCTTTGGGCTGCATTTTCACACATTTGCCTAGCCTTTATGCTTCATGTGTCTACCCTACCATTTTATATTAAATATTATATAAAACTTGATTTGAAAGAGCAGGGGAATTATTAATCCATGTCTTCTCACTATCACAGGTACTACGCCTTCCTCCATCAGCAATTCAATAAGAAGAAATGGCTTAATCTAAATTAAAGTTGAACACTTTATCTCACTGCTAGAGTGGCAAAACTGTGTATGATTTCAGAAAATTTGTCATGAAAATGACAGATTTCAGAAAATTTGTCTTAAAAGCATGCTGCAACTGTGTCTTACCTCTGTTGCAAGTGCTTACAATAACTAGATGTGTGAGTATTCAAACTGAAGAACTGTCTTTGATCTGATGATCATTCTTCTCTTTCTCATCATTTCATTTTGATAAAATTGAATGTGTTAACACATTTTTCATGTGAAACTTAAATATAGCTGTGTCCCTAAAGGCAGTAAAATGACAGTATTTGATGGCTGACAAATACTGGCAAGCTGAGGGGTGCCTGGAACCACAGAGGTGTGAGGAAAGAGAAAGATTAGATTTAAACAAGTTGCATGGTGGTAGGGTTGTGTGTGTGTGTACGAAACATTAGTTCCTGAAACAGCAGTGGAGTATTCCCACTGCAGAGGAGAAATATTTCCATTCATGGTTCCTTTTTTGCTTTTCCCATACCTTGTAATGTGCAGAACAGGACCAAAAGATGTGTTACACATACTTGGGGTATAGCAGGGTTATATATCAAAGTTAAAACATTGCCACATGAACTAGCTAGGTCTGTCCCCATTCAAGACTTAGAATCAGAGAATCTTTAAGGTTGGAAAATACCTTTAAGATCCAACTGTTAACCCAGTACTGCCAAGTCCACCACTAAACCATGTCCCTGAGTGCTGCATCGACACATCTACATACCTCCAGGGAGGGTGACTCCATCACTCCTTGGGAAGTCTGTTTCAATGCTTAACAACCCTTTCAGCAAAGAAATTATTCCTGATGTCCAGTCAAAGCCTCCCCTGGTGCAACCTAGGGCCTTTTGTCCTGTCCCTTGTTACCTGGGAGAAGAGACCTACCCCCACTGGCTTTGGCTCCTTTCAGGGAGCTGTAGAGAGTGATGAGGTCTCCCCTGAGTTTCATTTTCTCCAGGCTAAACATCCCCAGCTCCCTCAGCCACTTCTCATCAGACTCGTGCTCCAGACCCTTCCCCAGCTCTGTTGCCCTTCCCTGGACATGTTCCAGCCTCTCAATGTCTTTCTTGTAGTGAGGGGTCCAGAGTGGGACACGGCACTCTACGTGTGGCCTTAGCAGTGCAGAGTACAGGTGACAGTCACTGCCCTGTCCTGCTGGCCACACTGTTTCTGATTCAGGCCAGGACACCACTGGCCTTCTTGGCCACCTGGGCACACACCGGCTCTTCCAAGGTTCTTTTCCAGGGGCAGCTTTCCAAACACTCTATCCCCAGCCGGTAGTACTGCATGGGAATATTGTGACCCAAGGGCAGAACCCAACACTTGGCCTTTATGAACCTTATCCAATTGTCCTGAGCCCATCACTGGAACTAATACTGTGGTGGCAAAAGCAGATGGAAAAGTACATCTATAACACACATGTGAATAAAAGGTTTTATGTTAGTTGTTGCCTTAAGAATCTCCCAAGGCCCTTTGCAAAAGCAAAACAGCAGTTTTTGACCATTGCTAGGCTATCTGGCTTCCAACCGAAATTACTACAAACTAAAAATTGCTTTTAGCATGTGAAAAACCTGGCTCTGAAAAGGATCATTGTAATTTATTGCTCTTGGTTAGATCGACTCTTCAAGCATTTCAGTAGATCAAGGAAAGGTCTTTCAGTCAATTACCGTTCTTTGAAGGCCTGTTACAGTGTCTATAAATCTGTTTCTTAGTTGCTCAGTTAGAGCTGGAATCAGTTACCATACCAGATGAACACTGAAATTAGAAGATCAATTGCACATCCACAACAGGATTTTTTCTGTCTTATCTTTTCTATTTCTCTGAAAGACATATAAGATTTCACATACTCAAAACATCTCAGCACCTACTGTATCAAATGAAAAAGAAACTAGGGAAGATAATGAAACACAGTCTGGTTTATACTTATCAATCTGGCTTTTGCATGCCTGAAATCAACTCCTTGTGGAAGCAAAGATTTGTTCCTCTTCAGTAAAGAGATTTTTGCTATTATGGACAATGTGTTATGTCCAAAAGATTATCGAGAAATGCTGCTATATCAGCGTGTTTCATTCATTCTCCATTGCAATGAATCTCATACAGAAGGAAAGTGGCATAAAAACAGTGTGGAAGATCCTTGAGCACAAAACAGATATCAGGGAGTGTGTGGATATGTAATCACCTACAAACCTATGTTTCATGATCTTTAACCAAAACATTGCTGAAGCTGTCAATGCAAGTAAGGCACCATTCTACTAATCTGCTCTGGCCTTGTGTGTAACTGGAGGATAAACTTTTAAAGACGTAGACAAAGCAGTGATTACCAGAATCTCTTTAAAACATTGAAATAAATGCCTAGACTGTGCAATGTAAGCTTCACAAGATCCAGCAATTCAAATAACAAATAAAGAATATTGCAATATTTTCAACAGAATGAGGTTGTTGAAATATTAAGAAATTGCAAATCCTGGTAGCTTAGCCACCAGATCCTGTCAAAGCCCCTCAGTATGTTTCAGATGACACCAGTCGGAGGAAGGCAGCTGACATGCTGGAGGACAAATCTGCTTTTAAGATGGATCTAGGGAGGCTGGAGAAATGGGCTGATGGAAAACTCATGAAGTTTATCAAAGACATGAAGGAAGACTTGCAAACGGTAGGGAATAAAGCCATATGATAAAGCAATCTAGGGCAGGAGCTTTGTGAGAATGGGTCTGGGGATCCTGGTGGCCAACAGCTTGAACTTGAACTGGCTGAGTGGACAGTGGGGTGGATTCAGAACTGAATGGCAAATCCCAGAGGGTTATACTCACTGGCACAGCTTCTAGCTGGAGGCTTGTCACCACTGATGTCCCTGAAGGTTCAAAACTGGGCCCAGTATTGTTTAACTCAGCCATCAGTGGCTCGGATACAGGGGCAGATGCCCCCTCAGCAAGATTCCTGAGAAATCAAAGCTGGGAGGAGCAGCCAATACTCCAGAGCGCTGTGAAGCCTTCAGAAGGATGTCAACAGGTTGGAAAGATGGCCAGAGAGAACTGCCTGAAATTCAAAAAGGCAAATGCAGGGTCTTGTGGTCTTGCACCTGGGGAAAAAAAAAACCCATGGACCAAGAGATGGTGGGGGCAAACCAGCCAGAAAGCAGCTCTTTGGAGAAGGACCTAGAGGACCTGGGGGACCTGGGGACAGCAAGCTGCCCATGTGCCAGCAATGTGCTCAAGAAGGCCAAGAGGGCCAATGGCATCCTGGGGCACATTAGGAAAACATTGTCAGCGGGACAAGGGAGGCAACCTTTGCCCTGGTGAGGCACATCTGGAGTGCTGTGTCCAGTTCTGGGCTCCTCAGGACAAGAGAGACGTGGACCTCCTGGAGCAGGTCCCATGGAGTGCAACGAAAATGATTAAGGGACTGGAGGATCTCTCTTATGAGGGAAGACTGAGGGAGCTGGGCCACTTCAGCCTCAAGAAGAGACGACTGAGAGGGGACCTTGTCAATGTCTGCCAATATCTGAAGGGAGGGTGCCAGGAGGATGGAGCCAGGCTCTCCTCAGTGGTTCCAAGCAGTAGAATAAGATGGAACACGCAGAAACTGATGCACAGAAAGTCTCATTCAACACGAGGAAGAACTCCTTTACTCTGAGGGTGACCATGCACTGGAACAGATTGACCAGGGAGGCTATGGAATTCCCTTACCAGGGATATTCGAGAACTGTCTTGGCACAATCCTATGCAATGTGCTCTGGGGTGACTGTGCCTGAGCAGGGAGGTTGGATCAGATGACCCAGTGTGGTCCCTTTCTATCTGACCTGTTCTGTGCTTCTGTGACACTGAAGCAGCAGTGTGCCCCTGCTGCAGCGAAGAGCAACCTCATATGCACTGTACGAGAAGGAATGCAGCCAGCAGATCAGGTTAATATCCCCCTGCTTGGCACATGTGAGACTACATCTCTAGTGCTGCCTCCAGTTTTGGGCTCTTCATTATAACAATGACAGTGATGGGCTGGATTGGGTCCCGTGGAGAACCACCAAGAGGGTCATGGAGGCAGAACACAAGATGGATAATGGAAGGCTGAAAGAGCTGGGTTAGCTTAGGCTGGAGGAGGTACAGCTCAGGTGGGCCTTACTGCTGTCTGCAACTCCCTAATGGGAGATGAAGCTCATCTCTTCTGAGAGGCAGACAGTGAAAGGAGATGAAGCAAGGGAACACAAGTTGAAGAGTGTTTTGACTGCATGTAAGAAAAACCTTCTTTGTTATTCACAACGAGGGCAACCAAACACTGGAACCAAACACAGCCCAGAGGGGCTGTGGCATCCCCATCCTTATGTACACTCAGGCTGAATTAGACATGCTGAACAGTGTGCTCCAAACCAAGTCTTGGTCTGAGGAGAGGATGCCATGTGATCCCCGTGGTTTCCTTTGAAGCGTATCCATTCTGTGATTCTGTGTTTCTCAGAAGAGCTGTGCTGGCCCCACTTGTTGGAGGGCCCCTCCATTGTTACCTGTACTTGTGAAATGTGTTGGAGGTTGAGTCTTTGAAGGGTTCCCCAGGTTGGGGTCTTACTGTCTGGTAGGTGTCATTGGGTTCTATAAAAAATAAATATTTTTGCATTTGTTTAATTTTATGTTCCTGGTCAGTCTTTGGAAATCTACACTCTGAGCAAAAGATAGAGAAGAGACCTTCATGACCCTGGGGTACAAGACATTCTTACTTCTAATTCAGACTGCTTGAGTGATGCTGGGATAGTTAATGTGACCATGATTTTTAAGTGATGAGTAATTTTAGGCTTCTTTTATGGAAAAATAATGATCAGTCCTCATTTTCATCTTACTGAAAAAATTGGATTTTCTCAGATGTTAAAAGCTGGGCTCTGCAGAAACCCAAACCTTCCATAAAAGGACTGGTCACTTTGAAAAATCCTTCTTTAATCTCCTCTTGGCTTCTTCTCCATAATATAAAAGGTGCAGAGGTTTTTTGTTTTGGTTCTGGTTTGTTTTTTCTTTCCTTGTGTTATCCTTTGTAAGCCATAAAAATGTTGGATTTCTACACTAGGTTCCAATTGCAAATTTGGACTTCATCAGTAGTGGATCAAGTCCAGAGAGGCAATGAGACAAATCAGCATGGGAAAATCTCTCCTCCTTCACATTCTCCAGGGACAGGTTCCAAAAACACACGGCTTCTGGCTGTCAGCTCGCTTTTGGCATCTGCACTCCAGCTGAGAGCTTGTTTGGCCTTGCATGCTTTGATGCAGTAACAACACAGCCCACATTTCTGCTGATTAATCATTTGGTCATTCTGTATCTTAACCAGCTGTGATCCTGAGCTATTTTACTCTGCATAGATTAGAGATGTCACTGTTCATCATCTTCATATCCTTCACTCCCTTTGTATGGTGGCTAAAGGTTCTCATCCTAGCAGGTGCTGAGGGTCCACATCCCCGCTGGAAACAGGGAGGGGTGCAGATGTCTGGCTACCCTCAAAATCAAATATTATCCCCTTACCCCTTCAAAGATCATAATAAGCATTTTTTTTTTTTTTTAAATTCAGCACATGAGGAATTATGCTCTGAGTCCAGTTTTTTGTTAGGAGTAGGAATCCCCATGTCTCTAATTTGTGCTTCAGTTTTGGCATTTGGGGGCTGTAACCCACTGCTGGCAGATGGCAAATGTCAGCCAAATGGCACTCCCTGTATGACTCACGCACTCTCTGGAGTCACAAGTAAACCCTCCCAGAAGATTTATGTTAAAGAGGAAGACTGTGCTGATAAGCTCTTGCAGCTTTTTTTATTTCTTCAGAACTATTTCAGTAATTCTCACTACTGGTTTTAGTCACTGGGGTGGAGGCTGCTAGCAGTGTTACGTTAAAACAGAGAAGTTCAAGCTTCGTCCATGGAAATGACAGTATGGTCTTCAAGCAATTCCCTCTGCAGCCAAATGGATGTTGAATGCAAAATAAAGTTGTCCTAATCTAATATCTGATTCAGCTGAAGTTGCCTAACAATGAGTGAATTCTGACATAAGCAATAGGATTTCTTTTATACAAAAACACACATTAAGTGCCAATTAATTGATCCGTTTTTCATAACAATGGTCTTTTCAGGAATGCACAGGTTAATTTTTTCTCTTCTATTTTGTCCAAGGTGACTGGTTTAGCTCTTGAAAACTGAGTTAATTAAATTATTTTTCTAAAGAGAAACAGAGCCTGAAAATCTGCAAATAATATAAAGAGCTACTTAGTATATTCTCTGTGCAAAGCAGAAAAGCATGTATGAAAATACTCTGTCCCTCCCAGAGCATCTATAAAGAATCATCTGTCATGAGAACAACATTTTCCCCCTGAGAAGAACAGAAAAATGCCCATCATTAAATGTCATTCAGTTGGAGTCTTTGTTTATACTTTGGCTAGTTTTAGCTGCAATAAAAATCACTTCCATTGGTGTATGTTTTCCTTTCTATTTTTTTCACACTAAGAGAGACCTCCTTTCTACACTGGAGGAGCAATGATATAGGAGGGTAGCTGTAAATGTAATCTAAGTTAGCTGAAGACCTTGGTGATTTAGTATTGTCAGGTTGATAGGTGAAGGAGGAGTGAACATGGCCTTGAGAGGAGATGCAAGGGCTGAGAACTGCAGATTCCATTCTCTTTGCATGTAGAATTAGACAGGATTTATACTTTGCAATAATCTCATCATGCCACAAGAGATGGCAATTGCTGGCCACCTGTTCAAGAGCAGTTTGGGCTGATGCCTGAGGTGGGTATTACCACTGCTAGTCTCTCTAAATCAGAGATATTTCTGCACTGAGCAGGGAGCACTACTTGCCTGCTAAATCAGAGGTAGAAGAAGGTGCTGGAGGAGACATTCCATGTTGCCTTCCCTAAGAACAAGCAATAAAGAGCTAAATTATGAACCTTTCCTCTTTAATCATTCTTTAGTGATTTGTAAGAAACCCAAATCATTTTGGAAGGCATAGCCATGGCTATAAAGACCTTGGCAAGGGTTTGGAAAGATATTTAGTTCTTTCATCTCCCTGAGAGAAAATCAATCTGCCAGGGACAATAGAGCACCAGCTTTAATTTTTAGTCAATATTATCAAGTTTTCTGTCTGTCATATCAGTGAAACAGTAAGAAAAATTATCTTTTTTATATAGCTGTTTTTGGAGAATCTCCCTCAGAGAACTCCTAGGAGACTAGAGTCAGCATTTTGGGATTTTGTAGAAAAAAAAAATGACCATAATAAAGAAGCTGAACAACAGGCCTGCCTGGACAGGCTGAGGACAAGAGAGGAGGAGCACAGAGTGTTACTCAGCTTGAGACATCCACTTTTTGCCTCCCGTGATTTCTTTGCTGTTATTTTTGCAGAAAGGAAGTGGCATAAAATTAGCACGAAAGAAGGCACCTCAAGGAGTTTGCAGAAGGAAAGATCAGTGAGCAGTGTACGCTTCAGTATAGTAATGAACTTGCCTTGTCAAAGAATGCTTGTATTTGCCTGTAAGAGTATTCAGAAGTGTTTCTTCTCTCCATTTCAAACAAGCTGTACATGATTATACATATTCAAAACACCAATTGTGACACTTGTGTTTTATAAGCTTTGATTGATTGGTAAGCACTAGTCTGTCTATTTTGCTGTTTAAGGCGGCGTTGAGAGTGCATATTCAAAATCAGGTTTAAAATATCTGGAATTAACTATTCTCTTTGAAAAATAAAGGGCTGTTGAAGTATACTTTTGACAAAGATCAATGTAAACTTCTATATAATTTGAATGGTTTTCTGCATTATGCTTTAGATATAGTGATGGCATGTTCCTATTCAATCTGTCTGGAATGTAGATCAGTAAAACAACATTTTATGTATACACACATTATTTTTATCAGCAAACAGAATATAGTCTGGTAGCAAAGGGCTAGTTCTGGACAATTGTTATGAAAATTGACCTTCTCAGATCCAGTGTATGAGTTCACAACATTTACCTGGGAAATGTGGTGAATGTGCTTGCTGCTATCTTTAAACAAAGGAGTCATTACAGTCTAATATATCAAGGAGCCGAACTAATGATTTGAGCCCACTTGATAAAAAGAGGAAGAACCTGAATTTAGCATGAGAGTAGCTTCTAGGGATGTACAGCAGCTGCTACTCTAACTGGAATTACTTAACCTTTTGAAGTATTTGCAGGTGATTATAACATAAGGAGCAGTGAACAATCCAAACCATCTCACCTGAGCTGTGCCTGAGAAGGCCTGTGCCTTCTCTCTTCTTGTACACCCAGAGGCTAGAGTGTGAGCCGGGATAGAAATGTTTCTTTCATGCTTTTCAGTAGATTTTTATAATTTTTTATGACTCAGTAATTTTCTTTCCATGGAAAGGACTGGTTTACTATGATTTCCTCTGACATAAAAGATAATCCAAAAAGTCCAATACCATTTAGTTTTGATATTTGCAAAATAAAACTTGGCTTTCTTTGCTTCATTACCAAGGACTATGTGGGTATCCTTCAGTACTCTGAGTCCTTCATTCACTGCCAGTGGTGCCAAGATATTACACTAAACCAGGAGACAGGGGTTGCTGCTCTCTTAGTTACCTTGTGACAGAGATGCTGTGGGCTAGGCTGAGGAATAACAAAAAGGGCTTGCAGCAATGGTGCCTGGGTGAAGGCTTTTCTGCAAAGGAGAAGACCAGGCTTATCTTCTTTAGACTAAACGCACCTGGTTCTGTCAGCCACACCTCACACATTCTGTCTCCACTGATGGCTCTGCAATGACCTTGGCTCTAGTGTGTCATTATCTGTCTTATGCAGGGACAGATGATGGACAGATAAAATTGGACACAGTCCTCTAGATTTGATCTTATAAGCTTTCCCATGGAGCAGAATGCCTCTTAGATGGCCATGGCTCTCACTGAGCCAGCTTGAAACACAGCCAGACTGAACTCATGTCAGCTCAAATCCACCTTGCTCTCTCCCGAATACCTCTAAGAATTTTCCTTTTTCCTCCTCTGCATGACTGCAGTTGTTCCAACCATTATAATATCTCTGTACAGTGTTGTTTTTTTACCAAAACACATCAGGTGATTCTGCTCCTCTGGTGACAGTGAGCCTTGGCTGGAGAACTCTTGCAACCCTGGGCATGAAAGTTGCAGGGAGAAGCAAGAATAAAGCACAGCTTTAAAAAGCAAAGCTTTTGAGAAGAAAAATGGGCAGATCTCAGCTAGTTTGGTCTGGAATAGAGGAGATGGAAGGAGGATGTGTAACAGTTTTGCAATATGTGCAAGACTTCTGTAAAATGAACTGTGATTATTTGCTTTCCTTTTCTCTAAAGGGAAGAACAAGATGTCAGTGCCTGTGATTTTTAGTAGAGGATATTTCTGAACACATGATACTGAAAAGACATAACCCTAAATAAAATAATGCATAGGAATATGTTACTCAGGAAATCTTAAGATAGTTCTGTCATGGAAAAAATTTAAGAGCAATCTGGAGCACTTCTGTTCAGTGGTGCTCCAGAAACCATACATGTACTTTCAGATCCATGCTGGTTTTACCTTGCAAAGATTCACTGAAGCAAGGTATCTATTTCAGCATAGAAACATGAAGTTGATTTTTTTTTTCCTAGTTATGGAAATGTTCTTTGAAATATATCCTAGGGTGTACATGTGCTTTTACTTTATCAGAAATATCCAACACTTTTTTTCCTAGCCCCGAGGAAAGCATCTGCTGTTGTGAAAGTCTGTGGTGGCTTGGAAGAGAGATGGACAATCATCCTCCATTTTAGAGGAGCATGCAAAGTCCCACAGTATTTTCAGCTACAGAGTATGACAGAATTAAGTGTCTTTTATTTCATTTCATACTTCTGTAGAATAAACAACACAAATCTTTGTTGTAATACTGGATGGACTTTGCAGCTCTTTCCTACTCATTTCATGATAACTTTTCCAATCATAACTTCAATATGCCATTAGAAAGTAAATAAAGTTTAATGAAATGGGAAAGGAATTGTAAAAACAAGCAGAAAATACATAATATTATAAAGGAACACGATACTCCAATTGGACTCTCATAGGTAATGAAGAAACACAAATTAATTTGGGGAAGAAACCTATGAAATTTCTGACGTTACATTGGACCTTAGTGCGGAGTTACCATTGACACTCCAGAATATGCTCAACACTGTGGGGTTGATAGACAGTTGACAGAAGTTAATGGAGGTTCTCCTGTAGGGGAGTGAAAAAAGCCTCCCATGAAAGGATACATTATTTTCCATTTTGGTGCCGGTCAATAACCCATAATGTCTAGAATTCAAGGATCTTAGACATGGTTGTGGTTGGTTATATGTCCTCCTCCTCTGCCATCAGGTAACAACTGTGTTCTTATAAGAGCTAACAGCTTTCCCTACAAGAAATTACTTCAGCACTTTGGCACTTTGTTTCTCATTCTTATCTGTTATTTCTTTTCTGAAAGTATCTAACTTTTTTGCTTGGGAAGGAAAGTCTCCAAAATAAGGACAAAGACTAAGCAGTCAGAGGCATCTGCCACAGAGGCATCTACAGACCTAATCAGTAGCTCTGGGAGCTGCAGTAATATCACAGCCATGACTCAGTGCAGGGGCAGAAGGTGAGCTCCACATGCATTGCTGTTACCCCAGTGATGAGGACACTGCAGAAATATGTGTAATTCCTGTGCCCAATAAGCCAGCAATTAAATATGATGTAGGTTCTTTCAGACCTTGAGAGGATTGGACTTAAAACACCACAAAGGTTGTCCAATTTGGAAGCATATATCCCTATATTGTCAGTAAAATTTTCAGAGTGTTTTCTTGGAAATAAGAGGGTTAAAGAGGTATAAGTATTTCATAGATTTCACAGAAGAAATGAAACTGAGTGAGAAACTTCTAGCAGGTAGCCAGAGCATTTTAACATCTCTATCCAGTCAATAGTTCTCAGGGATTTGGCAGTGACCGTGAATTACTACTAACAGCCCCTACATATCCAAAGTAAACAGAGCTTAGGAGAAGCACAGGAACTGAACAGAGAGAAGACAATGCAGTAACTGCTGGCATATACTTAGAATGTGCAGACTCAGAAGAGGCCCAGCTGAAAGTGTTCTATTCTATTGTGTTACGATCCATGCAGTTGTCTAGATCCAGGGCAGCAAAATAATCTAACATAATGGATGTGATTTTATTGAGATTGCTTTGCATGTGTGTTTACAAAGACCTCTGTTATTTCTTTAGGAACTGAGGCCCATGAGGCCTCTGCAGCTTATTGTAAAATGTACAAGGAATTGTGTTTATTAAGGCAACCTCACAGTCAACAGTTGTTTTTAGCAACTCCACAAGGATCCTTCATTTTCATCAGTAGTCTGAGCACTGGAAGTGAAGCCAAACTGTTTCTGTGTCTCCTTAGTTTTTCTGATGATATGTGCATGTACTACCACTGCTACAAAGTGTGAACAGCCCACTCTACTCATGAAGTTGAAGAGCCATTTTTAATTACATAGCTGGCTCTAGATGCCAATTCATGGTGTGTGAAATTCTTCTCATTCATATGATACTCTGTTAGTGTCCAAATATACTCTCTGTTGGTGAGGTAACTACAATATGCGTGCTGGTCTTACCAAAGGTGCTTAGCTCTACATGACCTCCTGAATCTGGGAATACAGACTACCATTGTGCCCCTGAAGGACTTATTATTCACCATCCATTTCATGGCTGCAAAATTTAGAGGCCATGTATCTGCTAAAGGAGGATGTTAGATATTGCTGTATGTGCTGGGTTTTTTGAGTGATGAATGAAATTTGCCAGGGCACATCGCTGATAAGAATGAACTCTGACAATTACTTTCGGCAGTTCTTACATCTTGCTTGAAATATCTTCTTCATCTCTTTTTAATGATGAATAGACACTCAAGCAAATTAAGAAGACATTTACTAACATTTCCACTAGAAGGAAACGAAGACATAAGTGGCAAGTGCACACAGCTTTTCTTCTATGGTAAAAGAGGTGGGTCTGCTCATCTGTATAAGCTGCTTCAGATCGATGAACAGCCTTCATCCAAGATCTCATCATACTGGGGGAGATAAGTACTTTCAGGAGGTGAAGCATCTTATTCTAAGGCAAGAGTTTAAGTTGGCAGACACAATGTATAATAAACAAACGTTTTTACAAGACATGCCAACTCTATACCTTGTTACTACATCAGAAAATCTCTCTGTTCCTTTGAGAGACACATTGTCTTGGAGCAGGAACAAAAGTATGCCAAATATATCCATTTTAAAGAATATTGATTGATAATATTTTCCTGTAAAGAAGATATACCTGAAATTAGTTTTCACGTCGTCTAGGGGTATTGTCAATGTGCTCATGTGTTCTTCCTTCATTGAAGCTATCCTGAGATGGCGTAGACAATAAAGGACTTGTCCACAACAATCTTTTTTCACTGAATGTGCAGGGCTTTGATATATTCTACTAATCTTTTGCACATGGAGTATGTAACATACAGTGATTTCTCCATGCCAAGATTTTTATCTATTAAGGATGGTGGCTGACAGGACTTTAAATCCTTATTAGAGATTGAAATAATTTGTGACCATTTCAAGATGTCTTGTACCTTGAGCCCATCCTGCATGCTACTGATTTGGAGGTCTAACTCATGAGTGAAAAACACACCTGAAAATGTTGGTCTGATTATCTGGATGATTAGAGAGCTCTCACCATCATCTGATCCTTTCCTATACAATGACAGTATCATCCTTCTTCCTACCTCATCATCTTACCAAAGGATTTGAATATAGTAGTTTTAAAGCCTGGCTGTCTTGGGCAAGGAAATGAATGTTTCCATGAGGTCTATTTGTGTTCCTCTTAATCACTTCTCACTCCAAAGAATACTTGGACTTGTTGGGCCCCTTCAATACACATTGAAAGGTGGTTAGCAGTCAAAGATCTTGATCACCTGTATTTTGTGAGAAAAGATGTCTGGCTAGAGGGAAATAAACACTCAAATAGAAGCTAAATTTGGTTCTAGAAAGGACAAATTTAAGCTACTAAAGGCCAAATTCTGAGATGCCCTTTAGTAGCAGAGTTACAGGCCATCTCACCGAAGCAGTAGGAAAGGTCAGAGAGTTTCCCCCTCGCAGTTGATAGTTTCCTGTTTTCCTTTAGCATCGGTCACATTGCCTGTTATTGTTGGCTGTGATCCCTCACGGACTGGCTGATGCACACTCAAAGCTGCCTTTTAGCCTACAATTCTCAACCACTAATCAATTGTCTGAGCATAAACTTAGACCAACATAGCATCATATTACATGAGCTGTGCAGTATACTTGAAATCATCAGGGCTGAACTGTTGAGGCAATGTAGACAAAAGTCAATTCTAATCTCAAATTTGCAGTCAGGAGTTTCTCCTTTTGACCCACATCCTAATTTTGTGCTTTCACATTTGGCTCAAAAGATGACACGTTATTTTGGCAGGCTGCCCACAGTGTAAGTAACAGAGACGTCTTTGAATATCTGCTGCTTCTCCCTGAACCAGTTTTAGTTAATAAGTAAATTACCAGAAAATGCTATTTTGAAATAAAGACATTCATAAATGCAGAGGCAATTTGTAAATAGCTTTGAGAAGAAATAAGATGTAAAGGGGAGAAAACATCAAGATATATTTTGCAATTTTCAAAATGGAACATTTTAACTTCTCATGATGAAAAGATGTTTTCTTTTATGAAATTGCCTTTCTTAAGAAGAATGGTCATTTTAGATATCCAGAAAGCAAAGCAGGCATTTAGTTTTCACTAAACATTTTGCTTTAGAATAATTTTGAATTATTATATCTTCTTATTTTTCCACTGAAAAGAAGAAGATATAATAACTTTGGAGCTTAAAATTTCACTATGCCCATGGCTCTACTATTCTGATGATAGGTATTTACTCAAGGTAGAAGCCAATTTAGGAAATCTATATGGATATTTTTTAATAAATAAAAGACAACATACATGATGTAGAAATGGGATGATGAAATTGTCACATTCTAGCAAATTGCTCTCTGCAAGGAAAAACTTGCTGCAGTAAACAGAAAACATAAATTATTTATGTACATATTTTTAAATCCCTTGTGTCCCTCAGAATGTAGTGGTTAGCAGCCAGTTAGTGCCAGTGGCCACATTGAATGGCTGACTACAGATGTGAACTATTTTAATTAAGCTGTTACAAGGTAAATAGCTTAGTTATGCATTTAACAATCTGTAGCTGGATTTTGGTTTTACTGCATGAGGTACATGCAACTGAAATGAATACATTGCTTTTGAAGGAAAAAATATGAACTGGGTAGGGACTGTTTTCAGTGAATTAATCAAGGTGAACTTTTAACTTCTGCAAGCAGCATACCACATATAGGTGAAGGGAAGAATAACTTTTCTTGAATGGATGGTACATGTTTATCATGACAAATCTTATTCTGACATATCCGTCTTCTAGTCCTGAAATAACACAGTTTGGTCATGGAAGATGTTAAAAATTGATGCCTATATTTGTCATTTTAAAAGCTCTCATTGGAATTAGGTTTAAGTTGTGAAGTGTTGAGCAAAGTTATCATCCACTGGGGGCTGTAATGAGAGGGTAATGCCTCTCCTGAGCTTACACATATAGGGACAAGCTGTATCCTGAGAGTTTGAAAGATTCTTAAAGGAAAAGGCTTGGGGACGGCTGCAGAGCCATCATCTGATGTGCTGTGCCACTCCACCATTGTGTGACTGAGCTGTTGGGTCCCTTCTACTGGACAGTATTATCACAGTGGTTATACTAATCTACTAAGGAATTAAATGGTGACAAAGCGGGAGCGCTGACACTGGAACCAGCCCAGTGAGGAACTGCTAGAAGGATCCCTGGCACTGGGACAGGTTTGGCTTGGTTAGATTTGGCCTGGGCTAGTTAGCTCTTACCCAGTTCTTGTGGGCAGGAATTAGCAAGCATCAGGGACCAATTCCCAACAGGTATTCTCGGTGTAGTTGACTTGTTTTGAAGAACAGCAGTCTAATAATATAAAGAAGAACTTTTGTGTAAGGTGTCTCTATTTCTAGAGAAGGGTTTTGAAAACGTTTGCTTTAACTGCATGGTTGTATCCAGACTGAAGAGGTCTTTTTCACCAGTAATAAGTGATAGGAAATTTGAAGTGTTATAAGAATAATATCTACAACGGATCACAGATCATTATTACTCATATAAAGTTATCTCACATAGTCCTCCAGGGAGATTATCTTCTGCACTGAAGCAATATGGATGGCTTTTCCAAACCCTCTAATTTTTTTAATAGATTAATAAACCCTTCAATACTATGATTCTGGTTAACCTCATCATCCGCATAAATGTCCCCTTCTGCTTTGGCCTTGCCAAACTTTTTGCCTTGATGTAATGGCAGAATGTCTTGATCCTGTGACAATGATTTTCAGACTGATCTTGAAGATGGTTGACAGTGTCAAACAATTTAGGAGATACAGGAGTGAAAACATTTGCTTGTAAAGCTTTTACCATCCATATCAGAATGGAATTAGTCTGTTGTCTTCAGGTTTTTAACATTCTTATTTTCTCCTTCTATTGCTGTCATGCATTTGTGCCTCCCTGGGGATTAAAACAAACCTACCCATGAACGTAACTGTTTCCTAAAGTCTATGGTTGTCCTTCCAATCTCATTATTTACCCTGTAATATTGCTTTTCAGTTCCCACTGGCTGGCTATGAGCAACTTGAGATGTCTCCGGGGCAGTAAATAAGCAAAGTGTGAAAACTCTTTGCTTTTCTGAGTCTTAAAAAACCCAAAATTTTGAGTGTGTGTGGGGCGGAGGAGGTGTGAAAAGGAGGAAAATATTTTTTGCAACAGCTGCCAGTAAACAGCTGGGTTTGAAACATTATGTTCCATTGCAGCTCCCAAATTATTTTTTAATTACTCTTTGGTTGTATATTACAGGTTTTCGTCTGTTTTCAATTTCAAGAGATTTTGATAGGGGGTGTCAGAGGAGTCCTGCTCCTGGAGAGGGACTGTCCTGCAGCTGTGCCCAATGGAAGAGCTTTGATTTGCCTGTGGATGGAACATGTAAAGTGTCTGCTCCACCACTTTTCTGGGGAGTCTTGCACCCCCAAGCTAACTGCAGGTGACTACGCTGAATCCTTTGCTGTCGTTTGAGCAGGTTGTGCCAGGTGCCATAGATTGATTCGGGATTATGCTCATCCTCAGTGCTGGCTGCGAGGACTGGGGTTCTTTTGTTGAAATAAAGTGATTAAAACCCAAAAATATTTCTAGCTTTTCGTAACATGGCTCTGGACTTCACAATGAGTAAGCAGTTTTGGAGTTCTTAGCAAGAAGATTTTTCAGTTCATAAATTAAAAGTCAGCTCAGTGTCAACTTCATGAATGTTAAAAATACCAGATGAAAAAGAAATTTCCTATCAAAAAATGGTAATGTCCCTAGGAAAACAGCTCCTCTGTTTGATTTTGCCATTTGGAATACCTTTTCCTGAGAATATTTGAGCATCTCCCTATCTCTTCTCTCTCATGCTTGACTCATGTATTAATTTTATTTGGAGTAAAAACCTTTAGGAAAAGGGGTTAACAGGTGCCTGACCTGCCTAGAGCTTTGTTTGACTTTGTTCAGCTGTGACAGCAATTTGCCTATTTGACTACATGTCTACAGCTAACTTTTCAAAATTTTCATTTGTATTTGTGTGGCAGAACTATAATTTTATATAGGTAGCAGAAACAAGAAGGTTTTTTAAGTAAAATGAGGTATTTAGGACCCTGACACAATGGAACGGTGTAGAAAAGTACGGGTTTGGTACAGAAGGAGTCATCTTGAGAGGTGGAGGCACTGCAGGCCTGGAGTCTCACAAAACAGGTTACAGGGGTCACACAGAGTGCAAATAGTATCTAATATATGCAAATGGCACCAGGTGTAGGAAATGTGGATGTAACCTGGAAAAGCACCAGTGAAGAAAGAGAAAGTTAGAAATGTGTGTTACAGAACATATGCAAACAACACTAACTTGAAGGAAAAAAAGAAAGGAAAGATAAGTTAAAAATTCAGAAAGAAGCAGATGAAAAGAGGAAACTCTCTATTTGGACATCTTGTTCCTTCTGGCAGAGGATTTCAGATGCTGACTCCCCCCTGCAACATCCCACTACAGCCAACATCAGTGTGGAA
This sequence comes from Origma solitaria, assembly GCA_013397895.1. NCBI lineage: Eukaryota > Metazoa > Chordata > Aves > Passeriformes > Acanthizidae > Origma > Origma solitaria. The sequence continues at coordinate 552,982 of VZRL01001192.1, forward strand.
CCACTTGCCTTAGCATGCAGAGAAGCAGAAGGGTGAGTTTAGCACCAAGAAAAGGGGTAAAAGCTAATAAGTTTGCACATTATTGTTTTAGTTTAATTGTCATTGCTATTTATGTGTGTGTGTGTGTATATATATATATATATATATATATAACCTTTGTGCTTCCTCTTCAACAATAAACAACATTTTGCAGGCAATAGAAGGCACACAAATAAATCTCCCTCACCTGACCAAGAGTGGAGGGGGTGTACCTGCAGATGCTTGGGCACAGAGCAGAGGGCTGCAGCATGTTAGCATAATCGTGTGCAATGCTCAGACCTCTTCATGGGTGGAGCTTTTTAAACTCAAGCACTACGGTAGGAGGTGTTACTTATTACATAAGCAGCTTCCATTAATTGTCACCAAAACACAGGTGAAATAGCAACGGGGTGTCTCTAGGAGGCACGTATCAACTGGCAGAGCTTGCAGCTCAAATGCTCATGATGGGTAATTTGGTTTTGTATGTCAGAAAGAGCACAAGAGAGGAAATTGGGTACAATAACTACAAATAACTACTTTTGTCTTCTGAGTAAGACATAAATGACATTTATTGGAGAAGGAAAATAGGTAGCCCTTCTGGGAAGAGAAAGCAGAACATCTCTGAATGTTTAAGAGGAGAACCTGGTTTAGAGTTGTCTCCCTATCAAAGGTTGATTTTGGTCTCCATGAATGAGCACCACCTCATATAAATCTCTGCTCTCTGGAAGGTAGGTGTCCATGCTGAGCTGGTAATATGGAGTGCATCCTTATGATGAGAAACACAGTGTGTAGGAGAGGAGGGTTAAGGAGTCTCCTGAAGCTGCCTTTCTTTCTTGAAGATATGCGGAGAAAACCAGAGAGCAAATTTCAGATGAGAGCCTCAGCCACAGTTCGTCTGAGTCCATGACAGGATGTACAGTTTGTGTTGGGTATTCAGTTTATAAGCTGCCCAAGTAACACTAGGTGAAAAACTCCGTTAACAATAAAAGATTTGAGCACTGCACTGAGTGCAGTACAGACCTTACCAGCCGTGAAAAATGGAGGTGCTAAGAGTGGAGCTATGGGGACCTTTGCTCTGGGTCCACTCTGCTCTAGACAGGTGACTTCAGATTCTCGGAGTTTATTTAGGATTGAGTTTTATTTTTTGTATGTAATTAGGTTCAAAGCAAGTCACAGAAATCTGAGTAGAGAGGTTGCTTGCCTTAAAATCACATAGCTGAGCGGCTCTCTTGATCTCCTGTGATGAAATGAAACGAAAGCCAAACAAACAACCAAGAGACATCTTGGCTTTTCTTGTGTGAAGAAGAGATAGCAAATCTTAGACAAATGTTGCTTATTATTACCAGTAATGAAGACTGTCATATTATACACTAAATGGACTTGGTGCTGATATTTAAAATCCACGATTCTTAGTATTTTCTGCACCAGGGACAATAGTGACAACTGAAAGTTAATGACTTGTTTATGGATGGCGTGTATGAAGAAAATGGACAACAACCACATTTCTGATTTTACAGTTATAGGTGAGTAAAAGACAAAGAGAAGCCAGTTCGTAGCTTCGTTACTGTGCCAAGTCATTTGTGTATTTGATATGATTAATGGCAGATAAGAACGACACGCCTTAGTGTTTGCATTGTTTGAACATGGGATCCGAGCACAATTTGAGACTTAGAATCACCACAAAATCATGGAATAACCTGAGCTGGATGTGGCCCACAAGTATCATTGGGTCCAACTGCCAGACCTATACAGAAAAATCCCTTCTTGTCCATCATGATGGTTGGAGCAATATTTACCTTCTTCCAGTCCTCAGGAGCCTCCTCAGCTGCCATGACCTTGCAAAGGTAAAGGACAATGGCCTGGCAATGTCATTAACCATCTTCCTCAGCGCTGTTTAGCAGTACGCTCATGTTTTCCCTGACTTTCTTTTATAGCTAAAGTACCTGTAGAAGCCCTTCTTGTTGCCTTACATGTTCTTCACCAGACTGAACTCCAGGAGGGCTTTGGCATTCCTTATCCCATCCCTGCAAGCTCAGACAGTGTCCTGTATTCCTTCTTAGCAATGTGATTCTCCTTCTGCCTCCTGTAGGCTTCCTTCTTAAAGTCCAAGTTTTGTCATGGGCTCCTTCTTCATCCATGCTGGCATCCTGCTAGCTTTGCCAGACTTCCTGTTCAAAGAGGTAGACTTTTGTTGAGCTCAGAGGTGATCTCTGAAAATCAAACAGCTCTCCTGGACCGTCTCCCTTAAGACTCTTCAAAGCAGGTCCCCAAATGGGTCAAAGTCCTCTCTCCAGAGTCATGGTCCTTTTTTTCTTGCTTTGCTCCCTTCTCCTGGGATCCTTAACTCTGCCATCACAGAGGTCTCTGTCGCCTACCTCTAGTCTTTGCTGTGAAAAGCAAAATACACTAGTAAGTAAAATACCTTGTTGTGTGATAAGGATACTGATTGGCAGTTTTTCATCACAGAAATAATCTTTGCAGTTGTGACCATTCTTTTGTCAAAATGTTGTACAAATCAGCATTTTTGAGGCTACGCTTGTTAAAAGCAAAACATTACACTGAAAGTTGGCTGATGGGTGTTTTTCTTAGCCAGAGACAAGATAGTGACTAATGGTTGAAACAGATATGAAATATTGTTTTTCTTTCTTCTACTGAGTAGTCCATCCCAACGAGTGCTATGAAGCCAGCATAAGGCTCTCAGAAGTCATGTAGCAGACCCTAAACCAGAGTAGAAATTTCGACAATCTTGTTGGTAAACTTCTGCATCATGGAGTGAAAATGAGTCTGATAGTTGCATAAAGAAAAATATACAAGGCTGTCATTCCTTTTTTCTTTGTTTTCTACTCAGTGTATAAATAAAACCTGGAAACATGGACAGGATAGTGTTGGAATCAAAAGGAGAAATGAGTTTAAAAGAAGTCCTCGAGGCCATTAACATTAATAACCTGATTGAAATGTTTGGCTGAGGGTGTCCAAAAGCCACTAATTGCTGGGAGCTAAAAGAGCCTTCCAAAAGAATTATGACTTTTAAACTTGTAGATTCTCCTTTGTTTTGACCACTGTAGGGAGCAAGATAACAATCTAGGAGGACCTTTGGTATGGCACAGTTGGACTATACTTACACTGTAATGTTTGGTGTCGCAAGAAGCGCTGTTATAACAGACCATCGTGTCCTCCAAACACTGGCAGAACCACCAATAACAGGGCAAAAGTGCTCTTCAGTGTGCAATTTTCACCAGCACTCCAAAAGCACAATACTGAGTAGTACTATTGTGGAAAAGAGGCCAACTGTAAAATCATCGCTAGGAACCGTAGCTCCATCCCATGCGCTTCTCTCCCCTGCTCTCCCTGGAGTAATTGGAAAGAAAACATTGCAAATGATACGTGAGAAGTGCTCCTGGCATGGTCACCAGCTGTGGCTGAAGTGATGAGATATTGTGAAATCCAAATACATGTTTTATTATAAGGAAAAACTTTGTTCAACTATTATGCAGTGCCGAGGAATCCGCACTTCATTTGCAGGGGAAGAAAATGTTCTATTTCAATTCCTTGAAGAGATTTTACCCACTTCTTGTGGGCAATCACTTCAATGTTACAGCTTCCTTCTAGATTCCAGCTATGTAAAAAATGTTGCCTACTCAAATATGCTGACTGCTGTGTTACATGAGTAAATGTTCTCTACAAGGAGCAGAATTCTGAGGAACATAAAGGATTTCTGGGTCCCCTTCTTCTCTGATTACCCAAGACTTGTTTATATCTGAATATTCTGTTACTAGATACATATATCAAAAAAGTGGTAAATCTCTTTTGTGTGGATGTTATTGTGAGAAACATGTAGATCCCATAAAATACCCACTGTCATTTTCCTTGGAGTAGAGATTGAGAGCTGAACTGTTTCTGTTCCAGGGCCTGAGCTGTCCACACTAATAGCTGAATATTTAACCCTTGCAGCTCTGATAGGTAATCTGTATCCAAAAACGCTACAGAAGTATAAATTTTCCCAGAGGGAAAGTAAGATATGCAGAACTAGTACACAATATTAAATTACTGTGCAAGTGGATCTAGAGTACTTTTCTGAATGCCTTAATTATGGATTGGCTTTGTCTAACTTAACATTAATTACCTAAAGGCTGAACTGTTTAAACCAGAGCTAACTTCTAGTATAATACAACCCAGCCTGAGACTGCTTCCTGGGACAGCACTGAGTTTGCCTCTAGAGCTGCCTTATTCTGTTCATTGACCATGGGATGATCTTGAAGCAGGATCCACCTAGTCTAACTTAATTTATCCAGAAGTTAAGAATTAGCATAGGACAAAGCTGATACAAGATATACCTTTTATCTCCTGACAATAAATAATTTTTCTGGGGAGCAGCCAGGTTGAACAGGAAATGCAGATGTCAAAAAACTGAGGAAGAAATTCAAGAAATCCAACCATGATTTGCCACTGACTGTAGCAGGGTCAAAACTTAACCTCTGATGCGCTTATTATGTCCTAATCTACATTTAGTCTTTTTCACCCTGGACGTGATATAAAGGATGTTGATTCAGCAACTATTTCATAACAAATATTCAGACTGGACACATGGATATTAGTGATACTAGATGTTACTCAAATTGCTGTGATGCTCTGTGCTGTGGCCATGCTGGGAAAGTTTGTGGATAGTCTCTGATGAAGTTGCTCAGAGGGTTTGGAAAGGGAGATGGTAAAAGCAGGGCTGCATTCCCGCTGAATACTCACCCTCTTAACTTGGAGAGACCTCATGTCATATCTCTACTGCACTGAATTATTGATGACCTTCAGACATAAACTTCATATAGATGTGCTCATTTTGATCTCCTCCCGTATCATTTGCTGGAGAGTATGTCATTATAAAAAAACAAGGTGATAAAATGTCATGTTTTCCCTCTATCCTGAGATGAATCTCAGCCCTAAATTCAGAGGCTCTGTCCCATATATCAGATACCTGCTTTTGACCTGTATCCTTTCTCCAGTTACCATATCTCAATTTCTACAGTCTCCATGAAGCATCTTCCCTGAACTTGTGAAAATTTGGTCACCTAAATATCTAATCTAATGTCTATGTTGTGTCATGTTTAACAATTCATCCCTTGGAGCACACTGGGCTACATTTCTCACTGTGCAGAGACTGGAGAAGGTTCTCTTGGTAAAAAGCAGTACCAGGAGGCAACTAGTAGTGAAAAGATCTTGCTACACCTGGGATGCTGAGGATGATTTTATATTCCTTCAGACTTTAGAGTTCAAGTCCATTGACACAGAGCAGTCTAAGAAACTTCTGTATTTCTTCTGTTTTTCTGTAAATTTGCAGCAGTTTTCACTCTATAGATACACAAAGATAGCAGTGTAAAAACTTCCATTCTTCAGTCAGATCAACTCCGTTAGCTAAATATTTGACATCTATTATGACAATATAAAAATAAATAAGGCTGGATTTTCAGAGGCAAAAGGAATACACTATTATTGAATGTAGCTATAATCCTTTGTTTTGCAAGCATTTTTGTTTATAATTATGATAAACATAGCTAAATTCATAATTAGACAATTTTATCCTAAGGGAAAATAAAAGATAGAACAACATATGTTTTTAAGCGTGGCTGGCTTAAATGAACAGTTTCTCTTCTCAGTTCCTTACTTCTAATGTTTATATCCTCCCCAGGACAGGACAGGTCAAGACGCAATCTGTGGTACTTGCAAGAGTCAATGAATATAAAAGCCTATGATTTTAAGGGGCTCTTTAGGGTTGAAACACTCTTAACAAGCCTCTCAGGGCTAACATTTAACACGTGTGCCCTATTGAAGCCTGTAATTTACCCCGTGCCATCAATTTCATACAGTCCAATATATGGCTGTCACCCAGGTGCAGCTCTGCCTGCTCCGTAAGAGTTCAAATATTCCAGTGCAGCCTGTGATGCCCTAAGTGTGCTAAATAGCTGCCTGCTCTCCTGCTTTGTTCAGCTTACATGCTGAGACCAAAGCTGGTAATGCTTGAAAATTGTTTCTGATAATTTTTACTCCCTCTTTCATTGGACATAAAAAACAATGACGAGACAAAAGCTAGCAGTCCTGCATCCTGAAAAGAACATGTGGCTGCTATTATTATTATTATTAGTATTATTATGTGGAGTTCTACATATTACTGAAATCTCATCATCTAAAATCCCAACTTAAAAATATGTTGGGCATAAAAAATCTGGGCTCTGTTGGTTGGGTTTTTTTAAATTATTACATGGGGAATATTTTTGTGACAAACAGAGAGCAGAGGTCTAGAGCAGTCATCACATTACCATGAGAAATGAGCAGTAACATGAGCTTGTTGAAGTTGTGAGAAGAAAATACGCCTAAAAGTGTCCATGCTCTTGTTTTTGGCATCCTTAAAGAATGTACACAGGTACACAGGTTTTGAGGTGTTTGTGTCCTAAAAATGTTTTGTGTAATAATATTCAGCTTCTTCCTTCTCTAGTGATGTACTGGGAATGAAATTGGCTGAAGTTTAAGACAGATGAAAACCACAACTGGCAGGGAAATTGTAGGCTTCCAAATTAGCTTTTCTTTGTGTGAATAACAAAAATATGGAGGGATTTTTTTTAGAGAAAAATAGGTAACTGAGGCATCGACATTTTTCTGGACAAGACAGTGGTAGAGAAAAGAAAGGCTGGTCTTCACCTCTGTTTTCAAGGGCACTTTGAAATCCTGTTAGCGTTGTAGAGATTTTAAGTTGCTTTTTATGATCCTCTTGGTGTTACACAGACATCTTATACAGTTTATTTTTGGGAAACATTCCATGTTAGTTTACATAAAGCACACCCTGATTACTGTTGTATTCACAAGTCGTTTATATATAAAATTGCCTCTGAGTCTTAGTGGTTTGGCTTGGGTATTTAATTGCTTTGATTTGTTTATTGTATATGATGAATTAGTGTCTATTGGTTTAAACTCATCCAGGGTGCACTTTATGAAAATGCTGGTTTAATTTCTAAAATACAAAGAGATTTAATTTGTTTGAGATGCTAAGGTGGCTTACAGTGTGTTGGTACATATGGGTGCTGATCTTTCTCTGACATTCCATGACTCAGTGGATTCCTAAGTTCAATTCTGAAGCCATTTAAAGAATTACCAGGGGATTTCTTGCTGGACTCTATATTTGGGCCAAGTAGAATTATATGTTGTATGTGATGAAATATTTTAAATGGCTAAATAGGGTATATGTGGATAGGTTGAGACAAGTTGTCAGTTCCTGAGGAGTCAAACAGATAACTTTGTCAAAGGGGAAATGGTCAAAGAAAACAAATTCTGAGAAAAAAATACAATGAAACTTTCCAGACAAACCTTTCTGATCTTTTTTTTCAAATTTTGAAACTGCTTTTTTCTTTTTAAAACTCTAAAAAGTAAAAGGGTATATCCAAAATGTGATGAAAATATGAATTCTGTTGAAGGCCAAATAATGTAGGACTACATATAAATGGAGTTCTTTTCTACCAAGAATCATTAAATTTGGTTTGAGCAAAGCAGACCTTTTTCTATCAATAGGCAATTTCAAAATTATTTCATATGAAACCAACTTTGTTTGTAATTGTCAGTCTTTGGCTTACATTTTAGAGGGAACTCTTAAGGCACCGTTAAAGTTAGTGATGACTATCCCAGTCTTGGAAAGACCCTTAGCTAACATGAATGGTGTATTATATATACATTATATTATATATAATGTGAGACATATTCTACCTTTAAAAGTGGAATTTCATCCAATGTACTATGAAGTAGCATGTGTGATATATCACTGTGATCATAACTCCTTTTTAAAAAAGGAAAAAGGTATTGGACAAAGCAGAAAATAGTGAGAAAATAAAACTGCATTTAGCCTACAGTAACTGTATATTTTCACTGCATTGCTGTTTTATTAGTATGAAGTATGAGTCTGCACCTAGTACCAAAAGTCTTGACCACAGATGTATTTTTTCACAAATAAAGACTTGTACATGGAGGAAAATGCATTGTGGTGAAACTGATGTGAAGTTCATATATATAATTTATTTTCCTGACTTGATGTGTTGTTCAGATGTTGGATCATTTTTTCCCAGAAATCACTGATGGGAACTAAAAGTGGACTGAGGACACAATAGCAGCTTTATAGTGTTTGATAGAAATGTAAGTTTGTCAGGTCCTGTCATACACAATGTGGTTCACCTCCTCTCCTGAAACATCTGTTTTTTCAGAAAACAAAATGGGGTTTTTTTGTCCCAGAAAAAGCACATTGTGTTAATTTTTCTTCAAAGTTGTTTACGTTGTGTTTAGGAAAACTTGATGTACAGCTGCTTACCCTGGAAAACAGGGTGGAGAAGGTTTCAGTCTACATTTCTTGTTAAATGAAGATTTCTCAGAATGCTCTTTCTTCAAATGGCAGCTCTATGAATAACAGTTGACCTTGAAAATGCTGAATTGTTACAACAGTGATATTCTTGTACTTCTGGCTTCTGTTTCACTTCTCTAAAAATCACAGAAGGAAAAAACCATAATTGGTGGAAAAGCCAAAATCATTGGCCAATTCATATCAGGAATATAAGTAAAAGGAAAATTATGTGGTATACCTTTTAATATTTATTGGACACTTTTTTAACACTGCTGTCTTCCCTTGAACCTGTCCTTTAGAAGACCTGCAATAAAGTTGAAATGTTAATTCTTTGTCATGTCAGCTCAATGGTAGCTAAGTGTACCTTCAGAGATGGACACAATCAAATGCTGTTGATTGCATGAGTTGAATTTGGGTTCCTTATTATAAACATTTATTTTAAATTGAGTTTGTTTAGCAGAAAAAGTAAGGAAATGTTCATCCCAGAACACTGAATGAAAGTACATAATGTGCTGGCATATGTTGTAAGAGATTTACCACCTGTACATCTTCTTCTGGATCTTGCTGGAAGGACTTCTCCTTTCAGGGAGGACATACTGGAATGGTAAGAGACTGCCAGAACACAGTAACTTCTACCACTTCACAGTCTTTCCCATGGCTTAAAGAGGAGGTGCTCTTTAGAAAAGAGCTCCTCTGAAGGTCCTCTGAGATTTAAAGTGCAAAGTACTTTTCCCACCTCAGTGACTATAGTTCTTCAGAATTCCCCAGGGATTTGCCTGATTTGTATTTCCTTTATACTCAGGAATAATAAAAAGCAATAAATCACTATGTGCTATTTATTATTCATTACAAGTATTTTAACACTGATGAGATAATCAGGGAGTTAGGCTAAGAACTTTGTACCTTTGAAAATCTAATCAATAGAGTGACGAGGAAAAGAAGACAGCTATTCAAAAACAACTTTAAAATAGACAGCTCATTTTTTAGAGCAACCTTTTGAGGCCATTGTAGCAGTCTGTCATTATGATTATCTTTTATATTTACAAGAGTTCTTTCAGTATGCACTGGCAATTGGGAGTTTTTGCCCAAAAAAAAAAAAAAAATCTTGAACTGGACAAATTAACTGGTCCAGCCACTGGGTGCAGCAATGCCCTGTAAGCATCATCCCAGGCAACATAGAATGCAGAGCATTTAAAAGGTGTTCAAAAACAAAGAAGAGGATGTTTAAGTCTGGCAACGCAGAACACCTGAATGCACTTGCTTATGCAGAAAAAACATTGCTAAAATGTTCCTTAGAAATGAGATAGAGGGCTTGTCATGTTGAAGGCTCCAGGCTACAAGTCTGATGAGGAGCAGCTGAGGGAGCTGGGGGTGTTTAGCCTGGAGAAAAGGAGGCTGAAGGAACACCTTACCACTCTCTAGGGCTCCCTGAAAAGAGATTGTAACCAGGTCGGGGTCAGTCTCTTCTCCCAGGTAACAGGAGATAAGACAAGAAAATTGGCCCCACATTGTTCCCCACATTGGAAGGTCTAGATTGGACACCAGGAATAATTTCTTCACTGAAAGAAAGATTTGGAACAGGCTGCCCAGGGAAGTGATGGAGTCACCATCCCTGGAGGTATTTAGAAAACATGTGCATGTGGTGCTTGGGAATATATTTTAGTGGTGAACACATCAGTGGTAGTGATTGGGTTAATGATCTTAGAGATCTTTTCAACAGTAATGATTCTATGTTTTTGTGACTTACTGATATTGGTCACTCCTCTTTAGGGTAGGGACTCTGAACCCTGCTCCTCAATGGGCAGAGCTATTTTCTGTCAGCCGCCATTAAGTGGCCATTCCTCTTGGCCACATCCACCCCCTCAGGACTTCCTGCTAAGTGGGTCAGATTGATTAATTTTCCTGGGTCCTGTACTCTGTTTACTTTTTTCCTAGTACTGTATGAGGAGTCATATTTCCTAGTTTAGGATTGCAAATCCATCAACCCACGGGGTGCCCAGCATTCTAGCACTGCACTTGCCAGGAAATTCTTCCCTTGAACTTTGCCAGGAAGGCCCAATTCACTTTTGAAATACTAGAAAATGTTATCAGATATAATCAAGAATAAAATACTTGACACATTCTAGTGGTTGAAAGCTGTTAAAAATTTCCTTGTTTATGGGCTGTTTCATCACAAAACATAGGAAAATTATCTTCTTGTGTGATGGAACACTGGAGAATGAAACAAAAATCCTTCTATGCTGGGCATCTTAACCCAAAATACCTGGCCTTGATCATCATGGAAGATGGAATTTCAAGAGAAGCTGGCCACAAGATATTGTGGTTAATTAATGCTTCTGGAGTGTTATGGCCATTTGCAGGTAATCTCAGTACCATTTTATCCCTCAGAGGTGGAAGAAATTGGATGGAATTAACTTTGCCTCAGGAATGAAAAGCTCCCTTTAAAAGCCCTGAACTTGTTGTTGACTCTGCTGGGTTTTGCATTTAGACAGCTACCACACCAATTTATCTGATAATTTTCAGTCAATTTGGCAGTCATGTTTTGAGTGCTGGTAAAATAAAGATAACTCTATCTCATACTGTGTAAGTGCTGCAGGACTCCTCAGAACAATCACAACTCAGATTATTTTTATAGTGTGGATTTTATAGTGATACGCTTCACCATTCTACAAGGCTGAGTAAACATCCACTCATGCTAGACAATGTTTTTCTGTTTGTTTATGTCAATTAAAGAGCTTGAATATACAGACAGCGAATCCTACATTACTTCCCTTAAACCAACAGAATATGAAATCAGCTGGGCTCAGTGCCGAGAAGCTGATTTCTGGTGATAAACTGAAGTAAAATAAAATCTGCTCCATATGGTTCAATTGTAAACTTTGCAACTACAAACAAAAACATTCTGTGCGACTAAATATTGCAGTACAAAATCAGCCATAAATTGCTATCCCTTAAGGCATACCCAGAGTCAGCCTGCCCACTTTCAAATGTACTCTTGAATTAAAAGGGAGTGTAAAACACCAGCTGATGCTTGGTGCGTGTATTGCTGGGGGAAGGATGTGATGGTTCAGCTTCTGAGCCCAGGTCATGAGTTGGGACATTTCTTGCATCTGGCAACAGCTGCCCCTGCCTTTCTGCAGGAGCTGACCTGCAGGAATGAGCGCAAAGGTAACCACACTCAAGTCAGGAGCAAAACTCCCTCTATTTCTATCTACAGCATGGTTGGCATTGCATGCTTTTATCCTCAATGGGCATGCAAATGGGGCAAGGCTACATATAACAATTCTTCAGCTTCCTGAAATCCTGCATAACTCCTACATATTGTAAATCCTATATATGTCTATGCATTTCCAAGGAGAGGGAGCAAGAAGGCAGGTCGAGGTGTTCAGCAGACACAAAGACATGCAAACGATCCCCACATGCACTAACCAACCATTTTCAGGCCTGCTCCAAGGCACTGCCTGACTTTTTCTTAGAAGGACAAAAGTAAATAGGAGTTTGAAGAGAACCCTGGTCTTTCAAAGGGAATGTTTTTTGTTCAAACCTGCAAACCAGGGCCTGGTTTGAACACGCTGCTGATAGATCACTGACCATCTGCTGCTCAAACACAGCATTTTCAGATTGCACATCACAGCAGAAACAAGACACCCCCATGAGAAAGGTTTGAATGTTTCACCTGACTTTTGGAAGGTTTTGACAGGAGCACATGGGGGAGACTTTGGTGCAGAAACACAACAAAGTTCCTCAAGCTGAGATAGCTTGGCTGCGTCACAAATTGGGGAGGATGAAACCACTCTTCTCTGCAGCACGTTCAATGGTCTCTTGAGTTTAGAGTTGTGGAAGAGAAAAAGGGAAACACTTTGCCTCTATGAATTAACAGCACACCCTGTAAAGAGCCTTGCTAAAGGAAGGAGCAGCATGCAACCTTTTTGCAATGTTTGAAAGAAATTTTGGGAAAGAGGCCAAAAAACCATTACCCCCAGCTTCACACTGTCAAAGCGTTTCAAGTTGTTTAAGGACCCCATGCACTCCTCTTGTACTGTAAAACCAGAACCTTCAGGGAACAGAACGTAAGGAACTGGAAAGAAAGAACTGAAGATTTATTGGTGTTTTCAGCATAAACACTCATCAGTCCCCTTTCACAGAGAAAGAAATGAGCCTGCTTTCCTCTTTCAGCTAAAGAGGGGTTTTTTTTTAATGCCTCCTTGCTATATGAGTATGGAATAGCACACTTAAGGAAAAATACATCATATTGCTAACTGCAATGTATAAAGACTTTTTTTAAAACTAAAAACAAACAAAAAGTGTCCCACTGTTTGATTTCAACAGGACAGCTATGCTTTTGGGTTTAGACCAGAAAGTGCTTCCAACCCTATCGTTGCAAGCGTGCCCAAAGCATCAGCAAAGGAAAGGGCTTCCAATTTTTAATATAAATTCTCAATAGTGCAGAGATGATTATTTTTCTTTATTTATTTTGCTTTTCTTTTGGGGACTCCAATAGCCAAGCAATGTTTGGAGGTGGCCTAGGGTAAAGCTGTAGCTGTACAGACTTTGCTATTGATTTCCAAAATGTAACAAACACTCAGTTCTCTTCTGAAAGGGGACATGTGCATTAACTGCCTTGTTCAGGGTTAGGAGGAGGCAGCCGAGCTTTCCTGGTCCCCTTGGGCCTCGTTTGGCATCTGATTCTGCTTACTTATCCAACAAGAAGCAAAGGTACTTGGCAGCACTGAAAAAGGGAGGAGAAGGTAAACGAACCAGGACAAACCGAAAAATACAAGAAATCCGAAAACCTTAATAAAAAGCACAGCTATTTCTAATAATCGTGGGAAAAGTACCAATAATAAAGTTTCCTTTTAAGAAAGTCCTGTAAAACTGAGTCAGAGTGTAGAACATATAGGCAAAGTTCACACCCAAACATGACAAAGAGATGGCCACAGCAGCACTCGTGGTTGACTTGCCCTGTGATGGTGGCAGCAGCCAGTCTGCAGCGCTGGGAGCACTGCCAGGCTTCCCAGAAGCATTTCACACAGATATCCACAAGGCTCTAGTTGGAGGAGTAGAGGACTTCAGAGGGTTAAAGGGATTCAGAAAGACCTGATGTGTCTCCTGTCCACCTTTAGTGTTAAGGTCTTGCTGACTGTGCCCTTGCCACTGCTGGGTCTCAGTCCACATATCTGTGCATCCAAGGTGCTCCTGGATCTCAGAAGACCTCAGTTCAGTTTATCTCCTGAGGTAGGTTTTGCCTTCAATGTAAGACTGCCATCCTTGGCCCTGAAACCTGTTTTTTCCCCCAAATTTGCCTTCAATTTTAACTTCCACTTTTGAAATTCACCCATGGGGTGATTTCTACCCTTAAAGTGTTAGCCTTCCTGCTTGCAGTAAATATTTGAAATATAAAGCACACATGTCGGTCCTGAGAAGTTTAATAAAGTCGCACAGAACTGAGGAGAATGCATTTCCCTGAGCTCGTTTCTTCAGCACTCTGAAAACCTTCTTTGGTTGGAGTCTGGTCCTGCAGCATTGCTTTTCTGCCCCTTGGTATGTTCTGTCTCTTTCCTTGCTTCAGTCTTTTCATTCGTCTTAAGCAATTTCTGCTTCTTCCAAACCCTATAATTGCAGATGGATAAGAGAAAGAGCTCCTCTCATTCTTCCCATTTCAAGTGTTCCAACAAACAGCGACATTGAGGTTCGATACTATTCACTGCACTTCGACTGATTATACACATGCAGCAGCAACTCCATACTGGTCACCACAATTTCTAGACTGTAAATACAGACATTCTCCAAATCTCACTCTCTCACTCTTTGTTATGTTCCATTACGTGCAAAACTATTTCTGTGCTCATGACTCACTGAAACACCCTTGTTCTTCTACAGCCCTTCTGTAAACAAGGCCCACAACATCTGTCAGATCATATATTAATTCATTACAATTTGGAATATTCTCAATTGACACCCTATAAATCTTTACGACAACAATCCTCCTTTAAAAAAATCAATTTGACTTGAAGAACCCTCACTAGAAAAAAACCCCACCAAAACTTGTGAAAAATAATTATCCTTTCTCATTTGATTGGAAAATTTCATAAAGAACATAACAATTAACTGTTAACACCTGAATCGCAAATGATCTGATCAATGCACTTAGACTGCTATTGCATATTGCAACATATTCTTTTCCTAGAAAAATAGCAGTACAGTCTTCTGTGCAGCACACGGTGCAAGTGGAGAAGCAATTTAAGTTAGTCAATAACTTCCATCTGTTCCGAAGCAGTGAGCATGAAAAGGGTTTCTTTATTCTGGCATAAATTCATGACAATGCCTCCTCAGTGTTATTTGTGCCAGGGTGTGCCATTAGTGTATCCTGCCACAATCCTTGTCCTGTACATTTCTGAGTGACAGCCATACAAGGAGGTGAACTGTTGCCTGGGATGCTCTATCAGTTCTTGTAAGATGTATATTTATTTATTTTCTGTGGACTGACTGAATAACACAGACAAGTCTCCCTCAGCTTTGTTTCATATGAGTTCATTGAAAAGTATATTTTCTTCTGTTTTATCATAATTTTAGTGTTTACTAGCTTATACACTTCAATTAATGTGTCTTCCTGGGAAACTCATGAAAATACTTCCTTATAGCATTTCCTGATCTTCACTCTGTCTTATATTTGAGTGAAGCTGTTTTTCTGCCTCGCCTATTTAAAAACATACACTATTTATTTTTAAAGCTTTATTCAACCAAGGGCTGTAATATACTCAATGAAATAGGTAAGGATTTTGAAAATCTAGAAATTGTGACTGTTAGGCCAAATGTTTGGAGAGGTACTTATTAATTCAGGGTTCTCAACTTCAATATGAACTATCTTGCATGCCAAAGTTAAGACATCAAATATTGTCTCAATCTGAGCTTTCATTGGAGACAATGTTTCTGCAGGGGTTCATCATCTCCAGAAAAATACGTTTCACTTCACAATCATGAGATAACAGGATGACATTTTTGAATCCTCCACAGTTTGGAGCCCCAGATTTAGTTGCCCAATTCTGCCCTTGTAGCCTGGAACAACTGAAAAAGTAACAGGCTGACAGCAGGACACATTATCCTGTGGGCACTTTGGAATGGCTGTAAGGATTTCATTTTCTCTACTTGTTTTCTGCTTGAGAAGCTATACCTTTCTGGGCATTATAAATACACAAAACCATTAAGATTTCTGGGCTCTTTTCTCTTTTGCAGAGGGACAGGGTATTTGACCCCCTTCAGAGACTCCAAGCCTCTTGTTATACAAGCATCAAGAAGCACATTTGTCTAATCCTAGATGCTGAAATTTTAGTCTCAATTTAACCATTAGATAGAGCTCTTTTTCCATATGCGAATGGTGCATGTTTGAAACAATCTTAGCCCATTGCTTTCATAGAATCTTCACTACTCTCTTGTCTAAATATATAAATATCTGGAACGTATTTCCTTTCTTCCCACTTGGTTATTTTACATATTCTCTTTTTTAAAAAGTGTGAAGCTGTAAAGTTTTCTCTCTTATGCATGGTAAAGGATTTAGAATAATTTTGCCTATTGCAGGACCTTATGTGTTCAGCTCCAATGAAACTGTGTTTGAAGAAAACTCCTTCATCCCTGTCAAGCCCATCTAGAGCCCTCCTTAAGGCTGCAGCCGTGGGGCCTGAGCCACTTCAGGTGGCTCCACACGTGATGGAACAAGTTAGGACTGGGAAGGAAGAGATGAAGCTTGCTGTTGTTTTTAGTTTCAGCTCCTCTGAGGCTCTAAACTCTGTGTTGAACCTCTTAGAGTCACAGCACAAAAACATAAATTAAGTGAAACAAAAATTTAATTAATTGATTACAGGAAGTTCATGAGTTTGGGAAAGGACTATACAAACATACAAGAACAATGAGCTTATATGTTGCCCATAAAAACACAATGATTTAAATAATTATAGCAGAGATGGCTGGGGTGACAGGAGCCCTGGGAGCCCCAGGGCAAGGCTGTGCTCTGCAGGGCTGTGTCTGGCTCTGGGCTGGCTGCTTTGAGCTGCAGAAGAACAGAGGACTATGGACTAAATCATCAATGTGCAACTGCAGTCCCAGCAGGAAACTTCTGCCTCCAGGATTTGCCAGGCTGAGACGACAATACAGACACTCTCCTTTCATGTCTGGGAAGCCTTTTTACCCAGGTTCTTGAGAGAGGACAAAACTATTGACCTGCTTGAGTCGTTGCATGCTGCCAATTCTCCTTCTATGAAAATTAGTTTTGGGAGAGCTGGTTAAAATGGTAGTGCTAGAAGTATT
Source organism: Origma solitaria (assembly GCA_013397895.1). Lineage (NCBI taxonomy): Eukaryota > Metazoa > Chordata > Aves > Passeriformes > Acanthizidae > Origma > Origma solitaria. Next base: position 569,666 of record VZRL01001192.1, read on the forward strand.
TTGAACATCCCTGTTTAAGAAGTGAAATTAACCCTGAAGAAGAAAGCCTGGCAACCATAAAGTATTTGTTTCTAGGTATGTATTGCCCCCAGGGTAATTAGTTTGTGGCCTAACCTTGAGATGTGGACCCTGAAAGGGTTGGGGTCCAGATGGTCTTGCACAGTCAGAGCAACAGAAAGTAGACAGAGACAGATCAGAGCTGGGCTTTTTGTACACAAAAGACTGCAAAAGAAACTAGACTCAGTCCTTTCAAACTGTTAGGATAAGAAGGTAGAAATAAGATTACTTGGGCTCCAGCTCTTATCAGCTGCAAAATGAACACAGGAGGTTTTTTACAGAGGCCCTATCTTTGCAGACAGTCTTTTATGTATCTGAGTATTTGTATTCTTTCATGACAATGGCATCATTCTTAGATTTGCTGCTTCTGTGTTCTTGAATTTGATGTCATTCTATTGTGGCCAGTCTATAAACAGATTTCAAAATGTGTGCTACATATTAGTGCAGATGCACTTAACAAAAGAGGAAACCTCAGCATATTGAAAAAAAAAAAGGTGGAAAATTGTTGTCCAAAATCATATGCAACCTGTAGCTCTTTTCTTCTTTTTGCAATTATTTCCTGGGCAGTTGAAAAGTAAGCAAAATCAATTTTTCCACCTTTCCCTCACTCCAGTTGTCTGTTTTGTTCCTTGAATCCTTGTAAATATATTGGCTCCAATAGGACTCAAGGTGTACATTTTGTTTAGTGTACGTAAGAAGATTGTCAGGGATGGAGTTAACTTCCCCTTCAGCAGCCCATGTGGTGCTCTGCTCTGTAGCTGTAGCTAGAACGGTGTTGGGAACACAGCACTGCTTCAGTTCCTGTTCAGCATTGCTCCCAGAGCCTCCAGGCTCTCTCCATCCCACCCCACTCCCACAGGCCAGCGGGGTGGGAATAGGAAAAGGCTGGAAGGGGACACAGGCAGGACAGCTGATCCAAACTGACCAAAGGGATATTCCATACCATATGGTGTCATGTTTACCAAATGAAAAAACTAAGGGAAAGGAGGAGGAGAGAGCATTCGTTATTTATGTGAGTGTCTTACAAGGTAATGACTATAATTACTGAAGCCCTACTTCCCAGGAAGTGGATGGCCACCTCCTGCTGATGGGAAGTAGAAAGTAAAACCTTTTCCTTTGTCTCGCTTCTGTGCACAGACTTTGCTTTTGTTTCTTAAACTGCATTTATCTCAACACACGAGTTTTTAATCTTATTTTCTTCCCCTGCCCTCCTGAGGACGAGGAGTGAGAATGGCTTGGTGGGCTCCTGGTAGTCAGCCAAGGTCAACCCCCCATTGTATGATCTGATGGACAAAGACTTACAATGAAACTTGGGATTTATTTGCAGCTTCCAAGTGATGTTGGATAAGCCCTGTGCTTCTGTTTCATCCTTACTTTTTATCTATTTGTGTACTCAGTTTTTAAAAACTTTACATTTTCCCTTTTGAGAACAGGACTATGATCATACATTTGTGGAGCACTTATCCCCACACAGTGGGGAACATGAAGCCCAGGAGCTCATTACAATAACAAAATGAAATTGTGGCTCAATTGTTGTTGCTGTTCTTCTTCAGCAACCTCCCCAACATAATCTTTGAATAAGTTGCAAGACTGACAAACTGTGCTAGTTCCTCACTTTCTCCTGCCTTTTTTCTTAAGGGCTCTGCAGCTCTTCTTCTTCATTTCAATGGACCTGTCAAGTCGTTTCTGAGAGTCAGATGAGTGCAGAATTTATGAATGCAACATGAAAATAAATATTTTAAAATGAAAACACAGATAAACACAGTGAAAAGACATTTAAAAATGTTGCAAAAACCAGTTAGATTTGGCCCATCACGTTAGATGGCTGTCAACTGATGCTGTTAGTTCAATTTTCTAATAAGACATATAGTCAAGGGAAAATGCAGGCCTTGGTCTTTCCTACTGAACAGCCCTACTGAACTACTCCTCTTCATGTTCAATTACTAAGGAACTGTTAATTTCTTTTATTTTTGTGCCTGGAAATAGAAACACAGTTTGATAGGCAGAAAGGTTTTATGCATGATTTTTTCTGCATCTATCTTCCTGACAATAAATCTGCTGAAGTAATTGGAATGAAATAGAAGACATAAAATCCAGCAGGGACTGTTGAAATCTCTGCCTTCGATCTGCCCCTTAGGGATAAAGAATTAACATAAACAAGCTATAACCAATAAAAGAGCCAAATTTAATAACAAACCCAACCACTGTGAATATTCTTCTAAACAAAGAAGCTCTCGTTATCCAAAGTGTACACATCTAGCAAGATTAATTTGCTCATTGCTGCCATCCTCAGAGGTGGATTTAATCTATTTATAAGTTTCTTAAAAAAAAAAAAAAAGAAAATCAAGAGAGAAAAGATTTTTCCGGTGAAATGTATCAATTAACTTAGCTTTCCTGCAATGGAATACCCTTTTCCTGAAGACTGGTAGCCTGGTTTACAACTGAGAGATGGATATGTATTCAAATGATATGATTTTATCAGCTTGTTTTTATTTTTGTACATGAAATCTGGTGAGGGAAGCTATTCTTTGTTGGGAACCCTCTTGTAAGTATCTAACAATCGACATTAAAACAGAACACGGCTATATATTTACTGCTGTTTCCCCTGTTCTGCCAGTTTTCAGAATTATTTATATTCTCATATTTCTCTGGGAAAAAGAAGGCAAGAAATGGTTGAAATGCTATAGCATACACCTTATACACAATTACCGCCTACAGTTGAATAAAACATCAATTCAATCTTTTCCCAATATTCACAAAGTACCATTTGTACTCAGAACATCTTTTGGGACAATCCAGCTTACTAACCTGTCTTTTTATGTGTTGGGCCAGGTGCTGACTGTCAAAGTGATTATCAGCTGAGTACAGATATTCTTGAAAGCTTTTGACTGACACATTTATCTCACTGCCAGCTGGTGAGTCCATCTCATAAACTAATGAAGAAACAGGTCCTGATTCAACAACTGGTGAATGAAATATAACTTAACTTAAACACTTAGGATCTCCAGTTGGTTTTTTTTTCACTTGTGTGCATTTTTATTTTAGGCTCTGTAGTCTTCCCAGGCACCAAGCATCTCTGTGTATCACAAGCTGAAAAGGTGTTTAAGTCTCAGTAACACCCTCAATGTCTGAGTAGAAGCTGGTAAAGATGCCCCTCTCCCCGAACATACTGATATTCTGCTTGGGAAGAAACAGGTTCAAATGTGGCTGGCGACTTGTAGCGAGGGTTGATTCCATACCCCGCTATTTTTCATGACTGAAAAACTTTTTATGAATTAATCAGGCACATGGGAGACAATGTCTGTTTGGGTTCCCCAGACCTTTCACTAGACAAGGATAGTCAATCTTTCTGTGGTTCAGGATGTCTCAGGATTTATTTAGTTTCTTTTTTTTTTGGTTGGAAGGCTGACAAATAATGCATGCTACTGAATTCTTTCCCCCTAAGAACTAAAAATATTTAATAAAGAATTCAACACACACCTACTTGTACAACCTGGAAATGTATAAAGAATTTGGCAGAGAATAAGAACAGAACACTAAATTTTTTTCATGTAAGTTTCAGCATGTTTTCCTAGCAATAATAGGCTAAAACTGTAGGATGAAATCCAGTAAATAGAAAGTATGTTGAGTGGATTTCAAAACATGACACTATATCTGAAATATACAGTGGTTGCCTCTTGGACACACTTACGCAATATTGCAAAATGAAAGGGTGAGCGCTCACATGTCAGTAAATGACACACTGTCTTCTTCGATAGCAGATTTTCCTACTAGTCCCTCAGGAATCTGAGTGATTTGTTAGCATAAGGCATTTTTTCCAGCGGCAAATGCTGCTTCTTGGTAGCATATTACTAAATCGAGTGTGAAAAGAGGACTCATTCCTCCCGTTCCTCCTTGGTCACACAGCGTTCTTGGCAGGGGAGGTACGCACGCTCGCATGAGTGAGGCTGTCCTAACGTGGGTGTGAACTGCGTCTAGGAAGAGGAGAATTGAAGGCAGGGTCCACCCAGCAGAACACCCAGTTACACAAACTGGATTTCCGCCTCAGTTCCCAGTAAAGTCTTCTAGGGTTTTTTGTAGGAAACAAATTTGGGAAAAGGAGACCTGAGCAACTAGTGCTTCACCCTTCTCTGGAACAGAAATAGAAGTATGTTTAATAAGAGATACTTGCTGTAGGTATCACTGGGAGCATCATTCAAACGTGAAATTAAAGTAACCCTGCACTAAATATTATACAAAATTAATGACGGCCTAAAAATGAAATCTGTTTTATTATGCAATTACTCTCCAAGAGAAACAAAGTGTCTGGGGCTTTCACCAAGGACCTGGTGGAAGCATCAGGAAACATTGCAAGTACCAATCCTGTGCAACAGATACAAATTCACTTTACATTTTTCCTTTTTAAAATCCATGCTTAAAGTTCACAGCATGACAGCTGACTATAGTTGTTCCTAAAAAAAACTTTAACCCAAGGTGAGGAGGAAGCAGCTGCGTTCTGCCTTGGAGTTAGACTGAGTAGGTTAAATGAGGTTCCTGATCTCTCAGAGTAAGATATTCCAAATCCAGACCTCTCATCTTTCAATGAAGTGCTTTTTTTTCTCAGACTATAATTAATAGTAGGAGACAATTCCCCTCTTACTCTAAACAGGACATATGCAGCCAAGAATATCAGATTTATGTCCATGAAGAGGAGAAGTAAGAGTATATCCAGTACTCTGCAAAGGTGAGGATTTGGGTAGAAGAGGGGTTTAAGATCCTACTGTGGTTTACATTTTTTATTTGGTGATTCCTTTCTCTCTTTCTGAAGGTATTCAGGTGCAAAAGGTGAAACGAAGCAGCACAGAGTGTGACTGGGGGAAAATCGGTGATGGAATTAAGGGTGGGAAAAAACTTAGTGATATTCACTGCTATTGACTATCCAGGTCCTTCCAAGTTGTTTAACGTTCCTTCTTTGCCCCAATCATACTGCTAGTTTTCCACCTTGGGACACCATGTCTGAAATATTGTTTATCCTCATGCATCCTGATAGTATAACTTAGTGTTCTGTGTCGCCAGCTAAGAGCACAAGCTGGAGTAACTTAAATTTTCAGTAGAAATCCCCCAAAACTGAACTTGCTGCATTTCACTGTAAGACAGAGCACAACATCAGGACTATGGGACTCCTGTGTGGCTCCCTTCTTTCTTTGTTTTCCTTTCCTTGCGGTGCCTCATTAAAATGAGCTTGTGTTTTGCTGCTTCTCAGTATTTGCAGTGCAATATGAAGGACTCTGGCTTGTTTGGCCCAGCTTCAGAAAATGAAACTGAGCTCTTCATTAGCCAAAAGCCAGCAGTTTCTCCTTATTTATCTGCAAATTCTAACACTTGAGCGCCTCTATTTTATGGCCTTAGCCATTACCTGCTTAGCATCCCCAAATTGTCATACCCAACTATTCCACCTTTAACACTGCTTCAGGTATAATTTCTCATTATCTTTAGAAGCATGATTTGTTCTCCATAGCAGTGTTTATTTGTGAAGTAAAAGCAGATACTTAAACATACATGTGGAAGAAGTATTGAATGAAAGTATTGGGTTGCACTAATCTCTGGGAGACTGAAAGTCTAACAAATATTGGTAAACAGAAACATTAGACATACAGAAAACAAGTGAGAAAAAGTGTTATCTAACTCAAACTCACCAATATTGGTCAGCTACCTAAAAATTACAGAAGATTTTTCTTCACTTATCCTCAGTCCATGTGGAATGCATACAAGACACAGAGGTCCCATGGACAAATGATATTCATAAAACAAAACAGACCTCTTCAGTCAATTAATTGCAAACATTATCACATTCAGCCATGAAGTCAAGGCCTACAGTTGTCATTATATCTTTTACATCCTTTGAAGTTGCTCCTGTGCCCGTGGGCTCATTTCTAGCTTGTACAGCCCCACGCAGTAACTCTCTGCTATCCTGGCACAGTCTCATACAAGAGTACTCACCTCTAGCTCTTCAGACATTCAGCAAACAGAGGGAAGCACTGCAGAGAATTTCCACTATGATATCCACTTCTGTTCATCCTAACAAATATTCACTGTAATAAAACCTTGTAACTATAATGCCTGTGAGTTTTTTTCCAAGGCGAGAAAAGTCTTTTCATGGCTCTGAGCCAAGTAGGGGTAAGTAGATGGAATAGTCCAGTCTGTTCCAGTAGGAAGGAACCTACCATTATCATCTAGTCCCACAGCCTGACCAATTCACAGCTGACCAAGTTAAAGCACTTCATTAAGTGCATTGTCCAAATGTCTCTTAAATACTGACAGGCTTGGGGCACCAACGGCCTCTCTAGGAAGCTTGTTCCAGTATTTGACCACCCTCCTGGTAAATAAATGCTGCCCAGTATCCAGCCTGAGCCTCCTCTGGTGCAGTTTTGAACCATGCCCATGATTCCTCTTAGTGGATACTAGGGAGAAGAGTTCAGCACCTTCCCCTCTGCTTCCCCTCCACTTGTAGAGTGCAATGAGGATCAGACAAATGCCACTGACTCCTTTTCAATGACAATAATAAAAGAATAAGGTACTAGGCTGCCCACATAGTTAAACACTGGACTGCCATTACATTTTGGTATCCTGATGTTTCTTTGCTTCTTATGGACTCTTTTACACAGAAAATATGGACCCCAAGCTGGCCAATGACCTGCTCAGAGTTATGCAAGCTGATTTTCCTGTGCTAGCTGTTTCATTTTGGAGTGACTCCTCTCCGTTTGTTTTCCGTACAGCAATCACATCATCAGTTGTATCTATGAAGATTTCTATGTACATATCACCCAAGTTCAGCCCTCACGCCTCCCCAGGAAAGCATTTCCTCAGACATTTGTTCTGCAGCAGAAATGTGTGTCCTGTATATAACTCTAAGTTAGAGGAGCTCTGGGATAGTCTTCTGGGATACACGGCTACAAGTCACAGTGCCAAACCAATGCATTGGGAATAACCATGTAACAGAGATTCAAACCCTTAAATCCAGGCAATAAAGGATGTTACAGTGAACATCCTCTGGCTCGGTCTTGCACTAGTGTACCATAGGCACATTTTTAGTTTTTATTAGAATCTTCTGTTAACTTCAGATGAGGACATTTGGTTGGTTTGGGGGCAAGCTGGAGGGAGATGATGAGAGGAAGTGGGTATAGTTGCAACATAATGTTTAGATGTGGTAAACTGAGCTTATTTCATCCCAAGTCTTAAAGGAATACAGACGTGTGTTTCGTGCATTTGGCAGAATTGTTTCACAGAAATAATACTCTAAAATTCACCCTGTAGATACCCTGGGTAACTTACACTGCCTGGATCCAGCAAAGTAAACAAAGAATTATTGTTTAGTTGAATGACAATGAAACCCATACTTGAAGGTAAATGATTCAACATGATCCACCAAAGGCTGATATTTGCTAGAAAACAACTGCCAGGATTAATCCATAGACCAAAGAATAAGATAATGCAGGCAAGCTTTGTTATATATCACTGGATGGGCATTGGAATATTCTATATTTCATCACTTTAAGTGGCTCCCTCATTAAGCAATTGTTGCAAAGCAAAAGCCAAAAATCTGGAACATAAAGGCTAAACAGAAGGCATTAAGTACATATTGTCCTTATAGCCACTGGATTTTGCTCACAAATTAGAATTGTCATAAAAAGTGAAATTCCTTATTTTTTTGGCATATTCTAATGTTCTTTGGAGAAGGTTTTTCGTCTTTGGCTTACTGCTTTTTCTGTTACATATCCTTATTTCATCAGTTATGTGCACTGAATGTGATTCCAATCTTTTTCTCCCATGTTTGTTGGACCACTGAACCACGGTAAATGAAGGCACATGGCCAAGCATATGGTAACAATAACATCAGTGCTGCAGAAGAGAAAGATCAAGAGTCGCATATACATAAGGTAATATGGAATATATTTATGCAATTTTGAAGAATATCGTTAGTCTGTTTTCTTCAGTAATATTTATGTTCTTTGGAGTGACAGAATGAGGTCAAATCCAAGATGCACTACAGTGAAAGTACCAGTCAAAAAGAACTTGTCCCTTTCATCTGTTCTAAATTTTAATCTTGCATATAACTTTGTGGAAATTATAATACATCAAGCACTACTGGTATTTGCCTGGAAAAGATGCAATTTTCTTTTCAGAAAATTGATGTAATTAAAGAAAATTATATAACAGAATGACCGTGTTTCAAACAGTAGAGCTAAAATTTATGTCTTCGACCACTTTCCATTATTTTCAGAATGCTTCATTTATTAGATCCATTTCTTATGTCAGCTGGTATAATTGAAGTGCCCAGAAAAGTGGTGCACAAACATCTAAACCTAGTTATAATTATTAATTAAAATTTTCAGATAAACTATAAAATTATGTGCAAAATTATTCATAAATATCTTCCCATCATTTAAACAATCTAATCTTAGTCAATCAGTAGCAGCAGCTCGTAAAGCTGCACAGTTATGCTTAACCATCAATCTCAGTTTAGTTTTTGATCTGCCTAACCTGAAATTGGTTTATTGCTTTTCAGTCATGCTAATAGGTGAACAGGAAAGATGGCCAAAAGTAATAAATGGAATTTATCCTACCAAAATTGGGAGGGATTGCAGCACTTTTAAACACTCTTTTTGATTAAGTGGAAGCACTGGAGCTTTCATGAGAAATGGGAGAGAAAGTTGTTTGAAGCAGTACTAACTTCAGTAAAAAAGGAATAGGTTAAATCCTTTCAAATATTTCCTGAGTCTGTTTTAGATACTAAACAAAGATACAGGCTGAGTCCTCTAACCCAAGTAAACAAAGAGACTCATAAATTTACATTCACATACTGAGACTTCTCTTCAAATAACAGACAGTATTTTTCACTTTCCCATGTCATTACAACTGTCATTTACAACTTGATTATGTACAAAACTGTTTATCAGAATATGTTTTAATGGCAATGACATCTCAGATTATCTGACAATAAGTGGGTGCATATTCATAAAGGTGAGTATCTACTGTTAAATTACGAGGATTTACCTTTTCCAGAAATTTTTTTTTTGTCCTGGAGTTCTTGAGAGATATGTAAGAAAAGAGTCCTTTGAAGTTGGATTACAATGAAGTCTTAGTTTAAATGAAGATTATATAAATATTCAGTGGTGTTCTCAAAGGCAACATTCAGTCTGTACAGTTCTGTGTTACCTGAGCAGTACAGAGCTAGATAGCAGAGTCAGCATGAAGCTATTTGGAAAAGGCTCCGGGAGCCTGACTTAGTTTCTTTAGAGCTTTCGGTCACTCCACAGGGTAATCTAGAATGCTATTTGCTTTAAATATTTCCTTGTGTGAAATATCCTCCTCTCTTTGTTGGTGCGAAATATTATGTCATATCAAGATTTGTGTACTCTCATGTATTCAGTCTTACTTCTTGAGATTGAATGATACCCCTTTTTGGTCTGTTTTGTAAATCCAGGCAAAATTTCCACCATACTGTGTTCCCAGTGGAGCTCAATGAGACTATCTTAGTAAAAATAAGAGACTATAGGAATGACTTTTGGATAGTTTAGGGCAAACCATTTCATTCCATGCTCATCACATAAAGTACCACAGTTTCACTAAAATGTTGTCACAGAATTTTAGACAGCAAGTAAATATCAGATGCATTCTTATGATTGAACAAAGATTTGATGCAAGTTTAAAATTCTACTGGATATACATATATGAGTTTTAAATACAAACTTCCACTCAGTCTGCACCTGCTTCTGTGTGTAAAGCGCTGGTACTAAACTGTTATTTCTATGTGATTAGAAAGGAAGAGGAAAATTCTCTAGACCAGCTCTGATTTAAGAAATTAGTTTTCATTTTGTAGGATGGGGATGCAATCAGCAGGAATTTAATGTGCTGATTTGTCAAGGCAGCCAAGCCACCATAACTGCTGCACATACGTTCTTAGCTCACCTAGATATAAGCTAAAATGTGCTGGTTTAAGCTAACACATTTATTTTGCTGTTAGGACAGGTGGGCAGACATATGGTACAACTAAAGAACGTTACTTGTTAAATTAATGCCAGTTTCAACAGTTCCAATGTTATGTGCAGCAGGAGTTAGTTTCAAGAAGAGATTTGATACCAAGGTTGAAGACAGCCCTTATCTTTGAACATGACACTGAGGCATAGAAGGTATACTGCATGTGAAGGTAAGAAAACTTCCTAGATATGGGAAGGACTGAGAAATGAAAAAGAAAAGCCATAGAGAAAGATTAAGATAATGGGCATGGAAGGCATGATCCTCCTTTCTAAATATATTTTGTTCCCTTATCAGAGGCGGCCAATAAGTACATCTTTCCTCTTTTACACTCCCAGTTTAAGAGCATGTTTCATGAAGCTTTTTTTTCTTTTGCTTCCACAATGGAAGTCTTGATAGGTTGAAAAGAAGTTCATTCTTACAGCTTTTTGCTTCCCCAGGTAACCCTGGGGTTATATGAAAATGTCACTGATGGAGTTTCCTGGGAATACACATTCTGAGTTCAGGCCCATATATATGTATTTGGAAAATTGATGCACCAGCCTGTCTTAACAGACTGGTTCATGAAACACACGTGAAACTAAATTTTTTAAAATATTTTGTGGTAAGCCTACTGTATCATGTGCTGTATACAGCATGAGCCATTTTTCAACTTCACTGAGACAGAGACACAGTTTCCCACACCAGAGTGGACAGCGTGACCTCTTTGTGGGCTGGTTTGAACAGGCTGAAGCTCAAGATACTGCTCTGTTCTGAAATAAAGGTATATTGAAGTCTTATCCTCATGGTCTGCAGTCACCCGACCCTGTGCCAGTGTCAAACACTACACAGACAGTGACACCGCTGAACCCAGGCACTGAACTGCTGTGACCTCCTGTAAAGTGTGAAATACACTCTGCAGTTTTCAACCTCCTAAAGAGATCATCTGTTATTTAGAAGAAAAACTATTCCGTGTTTCGTTTCTCTCCTGCTTCTTGAGGGGCTGAGTGGTTTTCAGAGACAGCAACAGCAATAAACACATGAGATTTTCCTGGTCTGTGCGGGTGCCAGGCACCTTTGCTTTATATTGCCCGGAAAAAAGGGCACTCAAGCAGTAGCTGATTTCTCCTCTCCCATTCCCAGACAGTGCTGCAAACAGCTGAGAGTGGAGTATCCCTCTTCAACCCCAAAAATTATGTCATTCCTCCACTGTCCAAAATCCATTGTTGGTAACTATGTTGTTTACAGCACAGCACAGCGTTGAACTGCATGGGTCAGTGAAGAAAGAAGGAGCACTGCAATTCAGACTCCCTCTGGAACAGGACAATCTGTCTTTCTAAGCTGGAACCATTTCAGGAAGAGGTTTACAAACTCTGGAGACTCTTCAGCTTCAGGAGGATCCTGTCAAACTCTTATTAGAAAGTAATAATCAACTTTTGAAATTACTTCTAGTTTAAGCTATCTCTAGTTTGCTGAAGCTGATGGGGTAAATCCTCATCCTTCTGGGGAAAAAATGGCACAAATTCAGAGCTTTATTTATTTTCAAAGCATTTTGTAGATATTAAATAATCTTCAAGCTGCTTTTGAGAGAGTAGCTAAGTGATGCTACTTTCACAAATGGGGAGGGGGGACAGAGTCTGAGCACAGTGTATCCTTGGAATGTTCTATTACAGAAGGCTTCAAGAGCTAAAGAAATCTTCATGAGTCTCCAGCCCAAGCCATAAGTGATATGAACAAACTGCTGTCAACTGAATAATGTGTGCATTATAGTAGTAGACTAAATTTTATATGTTTGGGTTGACTGATTTAAACAGCAGTAGTTGGGTGGGAGAACAGTTTAATATTAGCTCCTCTGTCTGGATTTAGGTCTGTATTCTGCAGGCTACCCTAGGTAGTCATTGGCTAAAGTGCATAACTATGAAATTCACCTTTTACACACTAAATTCTTGTCATGTTGGCTCATGTAGGAGTCATCGCTTGCTGCTGTCACCAAAAACCAGACGTAAGAAAGTGATGAATCAAGGAGGGGATTTTCCCTTCCCGTCCTAGAAGGCTGCTCTGGATTCTGCGGGAGCCTTCCTCTCTGCTTACAGATCATAGCCACTCAGTGCTGCCAGGAAACCACAGAAAGGCAGCAGAGTCATGCAAAACTTTTTTATGCAATCGTAGTGTCTATCCTCTAATGACCCAGTGAAGTAGAAATCATTCCAAACCACCGGAACTGCTTTTGTATTGCACATCGGGAGGCTCCCAGCTTCTGATCCTCAGAGAATCTGCACATAACCATAAGAGATACGTCCTATGTACGTGGCACAGACTTCTCATAATTTGTCCTATGCAGATAAGTCCTTGGGGATAATGTTCTTGTCTCTTGCACATTTTCTGCTCCTAATTCGAACTGAAAAAGTGGCCAGAAATCAAGCTTTCTTCCATATGCTTTTAAAAATATTTCTCCTTTATTTAATGTTTTTTCAAAGAATTTCACATCTCTCTTCCTAGAAAATAACTTGAGATCCACATGTGTAAAATAAGTTCTCCTATAACTATATTGTATGATAAAGGAAAATCAGTAAGGTAAACTCTGTCTTTATAAGAAAAGTACAGCAATTGTAAAAGTAGAATCACTTCCAAAGTGCTACAAAAGCCAGAAAGAAGTTGGTAACATGGGCACAGTTGCAAAACCCTTAATAATTTTTGGGAGACTCTCACACCAAGCTTTTTATGCACGTCATCTGTTCTGCATCATGAAAAACACCAGACCATGAAAGATCTGCAGCTGATGGGAATGCAGCCTTGGAGTTTGTGTGCTCCTTCTCCACCAGCCAGCTCACTGATAAAGGTGATGCGCTGTCTCACATCACGGTCCTCGGTAAATTTGTGCCCTGACTGCCTGGCTCAAAATATTTTCTCTCCTAGACCAGGAAGGGATGAGTGTTGATCAGGTATCTCCCACCACCACAGGACAGCAGAGCTTCCCATCTCACATTTTGTACAGGAACTGCAGGAGTGAGGAAGCAGCTTCAGAGGTTGCAGTGGCATGGTCACTATTGTTTTTGTGTTTCAGTCTTACATCCCAGCACAAACTTCTGTCCCTGAGACATAAATAACTGCCTTGACTCATGTTTCACACTGGCTGCAGGCAACACAGTGATGCATCTCACTTTCTACCTGACCTATGGATGTCTAAGTTACACAAAGACTGACTCAGTCAGGAAATCATGTGTGGAATCCACAGCCCCACCATGGGCTCAAAAATACATTCAAGCCACCTGTGAAGGATATCTTTAGAGGAAGGAGGGAGGAGATGGCTTTTGGCACAAACTCAAAACCTATCCTTTCAACTAACATTTGGCTTACTGGATTTCATTGTATAGCTATATTAAGCTTTCCTCTAATGCTTTTTAATTTCTAATTTGTAACTTGCAGGGCCTTTCATGGAAGATCATGTGTTCCTCACCTTTTGCAGCAGTAACATTCGGGGCTTGTATCAAGGCCAGGCCAACCTGGTTTCCAGCCAAGTCAACTTCTTGAGGCCAGAGTAAAAATTTATTTTAATAAAATGGCATAAATCATGTCAGTCATTCTCTTGCCTGCTTTGGGATTAATTTTCTTGAACTTATGCAATGCACTTATGCAGCTTCCATCAGACTTGGTTGTTCCTTGTGGCAAGGAGGTTTGGTCGGTGGGTTGCCTGCTTCCCTGAGTGCAGTCTCTGTGCTGTTGGCTGTTTTGCTCTCAATTTCCTATTTGGAGACAGATGAAATAGTCTCCATCAGGGGCAGAAGGAATGACAGAGACTTACCTTCTTCAAGGAGAAAACAATGTCCCAGATGTGACCTTAGCAAAACCACTCCATGTGGCACTTTGCTAGTTATGCCTTAAAGAACTGGATTGTGTCCAGGCCCTAGTGTGGTGCTAATTACCACAGCTTTTGGCTAAGAATGAATTATAAATCTTTAAACACCAACAAGTCTGATTAGGTTTGATTTTCTTTGGCACTGTTGTGGTACCTCCAAACAGAAAAATGTTTATGCAGAATGGGTTCAGTATATGTGATACTTCCTTGCACGCAACACTTATCACACTCAGGTTTATTGATGCAGGAAGTTAGTTTCCCAGTTCTATTCTTTACAAAATTGAGGTAAGGCCAGATCTTCAAGTGATAGAAATCAGCATAACACTGTTGTCCTTAGTCATATTTTCAATAGCTCAGGATATAAGTCTTGGATTTCAGTCCCGTAGTCTAGTGGTAGAAAAGGTCTATCAGGTCATGTTGTCTATGTTCTTATCCATGAAAAATTGTTCCCTTGTGTACAGAAATAGGAAGCAGCCCAACATTGTTTTTAAACATTTCATTTCCACAAATGGTGTTTTTACCACTTTCCCTTGGGAGTCTGCTCCGTTCAGATAGGATTTTCCTGGCTCTGAGGTCTACAGTTATTATTTCATATTTGGATCCACAATTTCTGTATCCAGGTAATAATTTTCCCTTTGATTATTTGCATTCTTCAAGTATCTGTAGACTATAGTCATGCTCCAGCTTTTTGATTTTTAGACAAACTGCTAATACTTAATTCTTAGTTGTTAAAAAAAAAAAAAGGTTCACTTTAAAACTGCAATTGTTCTTAAACGTCTTTTCCTAAACTGCCTTCTGTTTGTCAGGAATCACCTGCTGTCCAGCAGTGAATGCAACATGCAGGTGCAGATCACCAGGATGGAGCAGAGACAGACTTTGTCTGGGTGAGGGGGAGAGGTGATGCAGCCTCTGCGATGCTTGATTGAGCAGTGGGGTGCTGAGTAAGTTTCTTCATGGTAGCACTCAAAGGTCTTGTTTGCCTTCAAGAACAGAGCAGGGGAGGCACATTTCAGCTCTTAAAGAACTCAGTTTAAAGTAAAACCCTAAATCCTACTCAAGACTGCAGCCCTGCAGAGGTATATTGAAATGATCATGCCAAGGGAAGTGACCAGGGAGTTATCCTGTATCTGGGATTTTCAGTCATTTCTAAGAGTTTTCCAGTAAATGTGATCACTCAAGCGTAGTGAATGTATGCCTAGCAACAAACAAGTTTATACCAATAGTTATGTTCCACAAACTTGACAGTAGTAGTCTAGGGACTCTCAGGCACACCTGGAATACAAGCAGAAAACCAGGGTGGTCTCTAATACTGTGCTGCTTTCTTGTACAGTGATATTTGCAGCTGTTTCCTTTGGGACATACCACAAAAAGCAATGTACCTGCCATGAAAATTGATGGAAACTTCACACCCCCTTTCACAATGTGTCTCAGAGTGGGAGGCACCTTCACAAGAACATGCAAGGCAGTAGGGAATACTTTCAACAAAAAATTCCTTATGAGAAGCTTAGGTTACTCACTTTGGGGCAAATTTCTTTCAACCTCCTTCTGATCAACCAATTCTCTTCATGAGCTGGGGTAGCCACAAACTCTACCAGTCACAAGTTGCTACATATGGCATTGCAAGAGGAGCCCTGTGACATTTGCAGTTTTCCTGACAGTCTTTCTTCCTTCTGGGTTTTAGAGACTCTCAGAATCTATTTAAAAATGTAGCTACATTCTCATTAGGAATCAGCAAGGAGAGAGGACAGGATTTACAGTCTTTCTTCCACGAGCTGAAGGTAGAAATGCCTCCCTTTCTAGCCATTAGATATTTCTTTCCTAGAAGTACCTTTTTTTTCAAGACTAGAAGAGGATTTTTCCATTTCTTTTAAGGAAAGAAGTGCTATTGTTGTATTCCTTCCACACTGATGCAACCTAATAGATCATGTACACATTTATTACCTAACTGTTTGCTATTTGATACTATCTCAATGTGTCTGCTGTGAGTGCACAGTTACAGAAAGGGCAATAGTTGAAGAATTTCTGTGAGCAGGGTTAGCCATGGGCATCTCCATGAGAGGGTAGGAGTGCCCTCATGCCCCTTGGAGGTCTGCCTCACACATCCCAGACAGTGAAAATACTGAACCTGAAAGCTCCCTGTGACAGAATGATCGCAGAACTAACAATTCCATTAGAATGTGTGACTGCCACAGCAAAGGCCAGGGTGGCACCAGCCTCCAGTTCTCACAGCACCACTTTTTGAGGCACTCAGGGGATCAAGGTGTTGTAGTAGATCTCCTAGTTTAAGAATGAAACACAGAGGCAGAAACATTCCCTTCAACACTTTTAGTGTGGCCAGACCTGGGAAAATACATTCATATTGAAAAAAAATGAATGATCTAGTCAGTCCACAGGAATGTTCTGGTAATAATTTGCAGAAAAATACGATGTCATTGTATATTCTATATGTCTTCCATGTCTATGATGACTTAGATAATAAATAATTTTGTCCTCATTTTGCATGAGGAAATAATATTAATTTATTCCAAATAAATTAGAAAAGGGGACCTGGGAAATGGTAGGTCATTTAAAAATTGAAACAAAATATGCCATAAAATTATAGGAAACAGCTTTCCATATTGTGTCTTTTATCAGTCATATTGGGTGAATTTGACATTTTATGGCTTATCCCAAATGGTTACTGTTATTTCTACATTGATTTGGCTGGAGGCAGACTCAGAGAATATGAAATTACTTGTAAACCCATTACTAACCAGATGGTTGGGAAAGGTCATGAATGAGATGGGAAAAAAGTGGTCTGTTGCAGGATCCAAACCATAAATATGGGATCTCTCAACAGACACCCTAATATGTAGCTGGAAAGAAAAGAAGACAGTATGATGGAGCTAAAGAAAAATTATCTTTATTAATGCTGAAATGATTCTTGAATATGTATCCATCTCTTTCATTCTAAAAGAAAAGAAAACACTGCTACAAGACTGGAGCTAGATCTTTGTTTTATACTTATCCAAGCTTGTATAAGCAACATGTTCCCACATTTTTTATATGCATGTCTCTTTTTGGATAAATTCACAGAGGCAATATTTAAAGTCACTATGACAATAATTTGTTTTTTCATTCTTTGTTTCCAGTGTACTCAGGCACAACACACAGCCTGAGCTGTTTGTTTTGTTTTGACTCAGTCTCTACATTCACTTTGTCACTGTTAAAACACTGATAAAAAAGACAATAGATTTATTCAAGGAGACCAGGTGGTGTTTCAGATCAGACACAACCCTGTGGCCCAGAAATGTCCTCATTCCACTGAAGCCTTGCTGTACCGACTTGTAATTCCCTAACTGGTAAAAGGGACCACAGCCCTCGTGAGTCATGAGAGCAATAACCTCTAACACTGTATTTGAATCTGGGAGAAGCACTGCAGTGTTTTCCAGCATTCTGGAAAACTTGTAAACATAAGCTGTGTGGTCAGTTCCTAAGTGATATCAGATTTAATGTCTTGTTGAAATGGAAGTGATGGGGCCCACGGCTTTGTTTTGATAATGGGATTTGAGATCCACAGCATGCATCGTTGCAGTGCTGGAGCTCTTTGAAGAGCAGACATGGTCAAAAAAACCCACAAGGCTGATGGATCCTTCCGCCTCTTCTTATGTAGACATTGATTCTGTTCTCCAAGAGTTCATCAAAGCCTTGGAGTTCCAGAGTACTACTTTTATTCAGTAATAATTCTGTAAGAGCTTATCTAGATGCAGAAGTCCTCTCTACAATATTAACCCAAATATTCTGCATTGCTGCTACCATGTTTCATTGTTCAGTCTTTGTCCCTGACAGTAACCTAGAGTCAAATCATTAGTCTGATACCTGTGTGCTTTCTGAACCACATCTGCTAAAAAATACTCAAACTATTAGAAGAGAAAAAAAAATCAAAACATGAGGAAATGAGTGTTTCTTATAATTCTTTGAATTGTCTGCAAATGTTAAGTTGGGGCTCTTCTGTAAAAGCATCTGAAACTGATTAGAGGAAAGGACTCTTCACACAAGTGCTGAAGGACTATAAAGTCTGGTTTTGAGTCTCCTGTATTGTGTCCATACTCAAAGGAAGTAGACGTTTCTTGAAGTGGTTTGCCATTTTTTATATTTCATCCCACTGCTTGATATCCCAGATAAGGAGTAGGCCCAACTGGAAGTAAAAATCAAAGCTATTCTAAACAGTTCTGACAATTTGTCCGGCATTCATCATTCATATCTACACAGAAATTTGAAACAAGTTTGAATATCTAAAGGTTTTGTGTTTAATAAAACTGTAGATTAAAGGCTGCAGCACTACCACAGGCTACAGCCCATTGCCTGTTTCCAGCAGGCAGTGTGCCATAATGTTTGAAAATGTTACCGAGACATATTACATTATCACCATGAGGTTGCAAGATTCTGTATTATTTTTCTGGCAGTAAGAGAGCTACTATGAGCTGTTAATAGAAAATCCAGCACTCTAAGCTATCCATGTGGCTATGTACAAACCCACTCTTGTAACCCTAGCTCAGATTTAGCCAACTTTGCAGTTTGCCATTCTGAATGTGGCTTACACACTGTGCCGGAGAACATCTTAGCAATTGTCTCAGCTCTTCTGTGCTCTGGGCACAAAGACAGCTTGATGGAACCACAAATCTGAGCAGAAAACCACTTTTGTGTTTTACAGATGCATGGCCAATCTCAAGTGAGATCCTTTTGGAGTCCTGGCAGCTGGTCTGGTCCAGAGAGAGAGAGTTGGTTTGCAATTCTTCGTGGACAAGGGCAATGGCATTCAATACTCTCATGGGTGAATTCCTGCTCTGTATTCCTACCACACCCCTGACTCTCCACCTGGGCATTGCATTGTTTCATGCCATTAGAGAATGTGGATTCTCTAACAGCTGTGAGATCGGGGAAGAAGTGTTATCTGTGTCTGATTTATGGGGACTGGGACACTGTTTTGCACTATGTCTAACTGAGATGTGATGCCATCCACATGCTTATCACAGGAATATTCTTTCAGGTATTAAGAAATATAAATGAGCAGTGCCCACATCCACAAAGTTAATTAAACTGCTCGGCTTTTTTAATCAATATTGATTGTTTATTGCAGTGAACAGTGTCATATCACCTTCCACCATTTCTCTCAGCTGCTCATCTCGTAAGAAAAATAATACCATGGCTATTTTGTGTTACTTGTGGGACATTTTTGGGAGAAGCACGTTCAAATCATCAGTAATGTCAGTGGTGATTAACCAGAGAACTATGCTATACCCTTTAATGACAATTAGCTGCCTCTTCCTAGATTAGTATGCTTTTCTTTAAAGAGATTATTTTTCTTTATGAGAAAACATTGCAAGATGCACCTTACCTTGTATATTACCATCCCTTGAATCAAAGTTTTTTCAATACTGTATTGTTTGGACTGCTGATATAGCCATTGAATATTCACTCAGCATATCATACTATATGAAGGAAAAAAAATGTGGAACTGAAAAATTACAAGGTAAGCTCTCTTTAGAGGGTAAAACTCTTGTCACTTAAAAAAAATAGAGAAAAAACCCATATATTTAGTACCATATTCCTGCTCCTTTTTACAATTTACTGAGAGCAGAGTAGATTTGCTTCATGCACCAAGAAAGCACTGCAAATAATAAAAAAACCCCATCATTTCCTTATGCTCGTAAATGTTCCCTCTGAAGTGTAATAATACATGTTGTTAATATATATCGTAATTCCTTGCCTGTAGTTTTTCTTAATGATGATCTTAATGAAAATTGAGTAGTTTATTTAGCAGACAAACATCAAATATTAGTTCAGGAGAATTCTCTAGGCCCTGTGTGCAGACCAGCGTGGACTTAATCATTGTCTTCAAACAATATTTCTGTGCTTGTTTGGCTCAGCTAATCAGTTTTCTGTCTTTGTGCGCATTAGGGTTACCAATCTCAATCTAATGGGGAAATACTAAAAAATAATCTTGCTGTGGTGTAGCTAACTGAAATTAATAGCAAATTAGAAAAAACAACCTGGCCCAGCTTATTTTTTATCCCTGTTTTGTTTGCTTCGAGAAACAGGCACATTTGGTAACTGTTTCCGTGCTTAGAGGGCTCTTTCATCTTTTGGTTCAGGTGAAGGCAGCGTTTTTTCCCTCCATTTCTACAGCTAATGGGAAACAAATGGGGGTGCCCATTAGGCCCTGCAATTGAGGCTAGAAACCCAAGAAAACTTTTTGGAGGAAGGTAATCCCCTTCATCTTCATTCATTCCCATGCACTTAATCCTGTGCCAACTGTTTTACCTGCCCTGGATCACAAGGCATAGGTCTAAGTGACCTCCTGGGTGACCTGCTCTTGTGCAGATGGACATCTGCTTCTTTCTGTGCACAAACACTGCTGGGTTTGGACTTAGATGGAGCTTTGAGCCTTCCTAAAAAGCTTTCTCCTGATGCCAGTACCTCTGTCTCACAGTGTAGCTAAAGAAATAACTTGAAAAAATGTAAATAGACATTGCAGACTCCTGTCTCCACAACAACCTGCCTTTATGCATATTATTTCCTTATTTTTAATGATCTTTTTCCCATTTTTTTCCAAATCAGGAATCCCTGTATGACTCCTCTGAAGTCAGACCCCACCGTAGAAGTTCACACAGCCTCACAGTGAGGAATGTTCCAGCAGCAGCAAGGGGTCTTCTCCTGCTACTTGTGACAGAAAAGAAGTGGGAACGAGGCAATAGGGTCCCTTGTAAGCCCCTTGATAATGACAGATGAGTGTAGGAGAATTGTCAGAACATGCTGAGGGAGGAGAGCAAAGCATATATACACATAATTATCAATATTTGTGTGTGTCCTGTCTACAAGACACTCCAGGCAGCTTCCTGTTTCATCATAAAACTAATTTCATAACCATAACTGTTGACTGTTACAGTCTTCATAACTTAAAATTCATAACTCTGCTTAGACTCCAACACCTGTGACGCCACCCAGCAATCCAGATTTCCAGAGATTTCCAGAGTTATCTGGAGTTTTCTGGAGTTCTCCTGAGTTATGTGATGCTGATGGTCTTCCTGTTGGAAAACATTTTCCTGAATTGCAACTTAAAATCCACTACCAAGGATCTAAAGGTTTTCTTTCACCATGCCTTATCCAGATTTGAGGAATTCATCATTAGACAGATTTACTGATCAGATGTATATTACGACTCTGAGCTATTGCTTTCCTTAACATTTTTATTACAGAATGGGCTTATGACACAGCCAGGATAAAATGGATATTTAACAACAGTCTTAGCTCCTAACCACAATTTTTGTGATTTCAGGACATCAGTCAAAATCTCATAAGAAAACTCCAGCAAAAGCATCAGAAAGGCCAAGCAGGGAGGTGTACAGTCAGAACTGTGAAGAAAGGGTTCAAGCATCCTTTAAAAGAAATGCAGAACCCCAATGCTCTGTGCCACTTTTAATCACTTATAATTGTGCTCACACTGGCCCCAGTTTGTGGTGCTGTTACTGTTTCCTTGAAGTGAAAAATATTGTTCAGATGAACCTTAGAGTTCAGCTCAAAATGTAATGAAAAATAAGGGAGGGAATAGCAGAGAGCAGCTGTGTACAATGCCTGTGCATGAGACAAGCAGGAGATAGGAGATATTATACATTTCTGACCACTGAACTAGTACACTTCAGCTACACTGCTCACCATGTGGAGCCTTTTGAATAATATCAGAAACCCCAGCAAAAGCCACTTGCCCAATTTTTAAATGCTTATTTCTTCCCTATTAAAGATGGCCAAACGGATCAAGAAAGGATTTGCAAACAGGTCAGAAATTTACCATTATTCACAGGTTTGTTTGATACTCAAACCCATCTGACTGTCACTAAGGACACCTTGGAGACATTCATACCTATAAACTCTTCTTGAATTTTACTGTGAGTGATTGTAATGGAAATTCATGGTGGAAAACTTCGAGTTGAGGAGTAGAAATCATGATTCCCATGTGAACAATTGTGCAGCATGCAAAATGAATATCCAAAAAATGAAAGGAAAAGTTTTCAACTGTTTGGTCAGTACTTTCAAGTCCCATATTGGGTTCAAAAATAAGAATGAAATGAACAAAATTAAATCACTTTCAAAAAGAAGAGAAATATTTCCAAAGTTTTATGGAATTTCCTCATTATATTATAGTTCACACAACAATATTTTAGACCAATGTTGCAAGTAAAAGGAATGAAACAAATACAAGCTGGTGTTCCTTTTTTAAAAAAAGAGTCAGTACACAAAGTTTCTATCTTATTCCACATGTCATTCCGAAGGACATTATTTTCAGAGATACAGAGCATTGCAAAACTCATGAGAAATCAATTCAGTTCAATTTGGTCAGAATGCAATCCCCACTGTCTTTTTCTCATTCATTCTCCAATTCTCAATTAATTGAGTTGCTGTTTTCATACCAGTATGAAATTCTAGAAATAATTTCAGATGGAAATATCTATGGAGTGAGTAGACTGGAGTCATAATAATCTGGAGGAAAATAGGAGAAGCACTTAAGAACAAGATTCCCATCTTAAATTTCCATCTATATGAGTTTACATGTACTTAATGTTGTGAATCACTTTAAAAACATTTTTCTCTTGGTTCAAGGTTGAATGATTCTGCCTACAGTAATTTACATTCCACTTTCAAAGGCAGCAAAACTGAAGATGGCTGTTCCTTTCCTTGTTAACTCACATTTTATATATTTTAGTTTGTCTTTGAAGTAACTATTCTTGGAAACCATTCATTCTTCTGTCCTTTTGGATATCAGTATTGTCAGAGGTACTGTAAAATAATTCACATAATGAACCCAGTTAAAACAATCTCGTGGTTATGAAGTGCTGCTGGAGGGGAAGCCTTCACTTTCTGACTCCTGGTCCTCACTGTGGAGGTTTTCCTCTCACTATCCCTTCCCTGTGCTCCTGCTCAGGCTCAGTGCATTGGAAATCTTTTTCTGGGGTCCCTGCCTCACCCATCAGCACAGATCTGCAAGGCAAGCCTGGTGGCCGCTCTGCCTGCCTGCTGTGGAGAGCAGGTGTTGGCAGCTCACCCCTAAACCTCTGCAGAGACCTTGCTTTGTTTTCTGACTTTATGTGGGAAGAGTTTAGACAAACGAGCCACTTGGTACGAGCCTGGTTAAATCCCTTTTCTGAAGGCTCACTACCATCTGGTTCATAAACGCTAATCTATACCAGGCCTGCTCTTATTCATTGTTATAAAACTGAAATGGGGGGAGAAACCAACCCTCTTTCAGTCATTTCCCTCACTCGATGGTCCCACTCTGACATGTCTCACCTGTTATTTGTCATCTTCACACAGTTGGCAAAGGAGATCTGAGGCACTGGCAGCATCCTCATCACACAGTGGCTGCTATTTGAACAGTGCTCGCACTTGTCAGCCCAAAACCTTTCTTTTGTGTCATTTACTAACATGAAGTGCCTTAAAGTTGCACATGGGAGCAAGTGGAAGTGTTTCTGAGCAGGACAGGATGAACAGTGCCATAGCTGCAGAAAGAGAAATGCAAACCCATTCCTGAGCCTGTCCAGCCACAGCCAACAGTGACAGACTATCGACTGTGACTGCAATTTCAAGTTGTTTGTAAGACTTGGTCAATAGTTAAGGCTCCAGCCTAGAGACTAATGCAAACACAGAACCCTTTTAATGATCTCACCAAGGGGCTGAAGGTTGATCTGGTGGTGGGATCATATTGTCACCTTTCATACAGAGGTCGTGCCCCAGGATGGATGAAATCCAAGCGCTGTCAGGAGCTTCAACTAGATAAATCACAGCAGTTTCTTCCCCACGATGTCACAGCTCATGTGCTAGTTCCTTCACAGGAGCTTTTTGAAGGGGTTAAATTAACCATATTCTTTGCAGCAAAACAGCTGACCTATACCTGCTCTCTGTGATATGTGAGAAAAACCTGTGTTCCCTTCAGAGCATAAGGAACCACTTTTCCCTTCTGCTGGAGCTGTGTGTATCCGGGGCATGAGGAGAGCTGACTCAGGATTTCGGTCCAGGTCCCTTTTGCTCTCTGCTGGCAGCCTGCAGGAACAGCAGCATCTCTGTGTTCAGCACTCACCAAAAAGGACCTTCCCACCGGTGTGAAACGGACAGTTTGTATTCCTGACTGAACTATGGAACAAACTCACGCATTTTATGTATTCTTTGTGTATGAGCTCATGATGGTAGGTTACATTTAGAGGAAAAAGAAGTTAAGAGGTGTGGTGAAAAAGGATCATCCTTGAGTGGCTATGTACATGTATGTCTGCCTTATAATTTACTGTAAAATTTAAGTTAATTGCAAGGGAGGAAAATACTTTGGAAAATGCTGCCTGCTTTAGAAATGGTCAGCTGGGAATGATGTTGAAATCAGGTGGATCTGTTAATATGTGACCACCCAGATGCAAAAATTAAAAAAGAAAAATTCCTTTTAATCATCAAAAGCCTAAATTTTGTGTTGACATATGAACAGGACCAGATGAAGCAATTACCTTTCCCACAGCTGTAGTTCAACACCTGGTAATGGGGTGTGTGAATCTCCACCCCACAGTTCAGCTGCAGCTTCTGTGCAGGGTTGGAATCCCAAACACCAGGCAAGCATAAAGGGTGATTGAGTTTAACTTGGGAAGAAAATTGCAAGCAGAGGCATTTAGTCATAAAGGAAATGATTCATTGGGGTAAGGAAAAAAAAAAAAAAAAGAGATGGGTCTTAGTAAGGGACATAGCCACATGAAAAGCATTGTGCATTTCCTTGGCAGAAAAACCCTAACCACACTGCACCTTCAAACAAGAAGGATAAGGAGGTATTTCACTAACTTCACGTGGAGGCTGTGCTCTATCTTCAGCAGCTTCACTGGGTACCACACTCTGACTGCTGCTCAGATGAGGCGTCCAACATTGTGTGGCTTCTGTGTCACCTCTACCCTGTGTCAGCCCATGTTGGCTGCCAGGAAATAATGTTTCTGTGGTATTGGAAGTGCCATTTATTACCTCAAGTGAAACATTGCTGGACATCAAAGTGGATGGCAAGGCAAAATCACTTTCCCATGGATTCCTAATTTTGAATTCTGGAAGATAACATTAGACAGGACATCTAGAGCACACGGTATTGACTGACACCTACCTGTAAGGCAGATATCCCTGGCCTGTATCAGGGGCAGAGACAGGTGACAAAATCTTCTCTTCTCTTCTCTTCTCTTCTCTTCTCTTCTCTTCTCTTCTCTTCTCTTCTCTTCTCTTCTCTTCTCTTCTCTTCTCTTCTCTTCTCTTCTCTTCCCTTCTCTTCTCTTCTCTTCTCTTCTCTTCTCTTCTCTTCTCTTCTCTTCTCTTCTCTTCTCTTCTCTTCTCTTCTCTTCCCTTCTCTTCTCCTCTTCCATACGAAAATCTGTGTATCAAAAGAATTTTCTTCAGCAGAAAGTCATACACTTGTGCCTCTCTGCTGATAAAACATTTCAGTAAACAGACGTGAAATCAGCTACACCACAGGAGGACAAGGAAATGAGGAAGGAGAAAAGAGTTGACTGCTGGAGTGAGAAAGATTGCTTTTTTCCCCAGTAAGGCAAGAAAAGTCTCAGTAGAAAAGTTTGATTGGTCTCACCCTCCCCTACTTTTCAGCACTCTCAGTTGCAACACACGGCATAGACAGTAGGTAAGAAAATCCAGTGCCCAGTGGCAGTTTTCCAATGGTATTTTAGAGGGTCTTGTATATCTTACCCAGCCCCTGGCTGCTGGTCCCAAAGTCCCTGGAGATGCTGTGTGAGAGTGGACAGCTTCCAAGCAAATGACCTGGGTACCCTCACAGTCATAGTCATGCTCATATCTGAACATCTGGCTTTCAACTTAGGCATGAGCCATAGTTTTTGTGTCCGGAATCAAACATCCTGAGATAGTTGGGATGATGCTGAAGATCTTGCTTAGGTCAAAGATATTGTGGGTTATTGCACACAAAAGCTGATTCAGTGAGAAGGTCCCTTCGAAGGACAGGGGATCTGTTCTGCTCAGGTCACAGCCTTGCTCCTACCATGTCCCCACCTGCAGTGACAATTTGCAAGTCCCAGCCCCCTGGCTGTGCTGCCCTGGAAATCCTCTCCCGCTGGAATTAGTGAGGTAGAAAGGGTGGCCAGATGAGATCTTGCTGGGGATGACCAACCAAAATGGCAAATGCTTTCGGGTGGAGTAGATGCTGCAGGTGGGTGTTTTTTGTGTGCAGAGACATCAACACTCTATTACCCATCATGTCTTCACCTATGGTCATGTTTTTCACATCTGTGGCTTGTTTGAACATCTGAACATCATTGTACAGCAAACTCTACACCTCAAAATTGTGGGAATTTTTTTCCCCTGTGGTTCCTAACATCCTCCTTTCATTTAATTTCACTGCTTCCCTGCAGCTATTAAAATATGTTTCAAGGAAAACTGCAGTAAAGAGTAAAGTTTTCCATTTATAGCACCTGATTAATGAGCAAACAGGCAACTTTCTCCTTCAAAGACAGAGCATGGGCTCATTCTTGAAAAGAAGACAGGATTTTTTGCAGTCCTGCGTGGCACACTGTCAAAGCATTGTGCTTTCTGACAGTGAGTGCACACTGTGCTCTGAATATTGGTGACTGTGCATCACATCTTGAGTATACACCAGGAAAAGCCCTGAAAATATAGTATATGTCCCTATTATTGCTGTAATAGAATTCCATGAAACTAAACATGAGAGCAAATAAAACAGACATCAACATCCAGAAGAAGCTGAAAACCACACACTGAACGCTAATTGATACAAATTTTTGACAATGTTTTTATACTTCTAGTGCTTGGGAATCATTTTCTTCAGGATATTCTGTTGGTCAAAGTTTGGGAAACATCAGAAAATAGCCACTGCTGGAGCACACACAGAAAGCTGGCATCATCAGTGCTGTCAGATATATTCTTTAGGGCAAATTAGAGTAATATTCCCCTTTCTAGTAAGTAGGTGAATTTGATAGTGGCTCTACAGCTATTTGCTATGGGTGCCTCTCCCTGTCTTTAAGATGGCAAACTAAGTTGTCTGTGCCTATTTCTTCTTTCACTTCCATTGGAGTTAAAGTCTTAACTACAGTGTGGAGTATCATAACCTACTTCATTTTCCTCTGCTTCTTTGCCCAAGACATCCCTGGGGTACCATTAAGGTGCTGGCTCCAACTGAAGGAGTCATTGGCATCCTTCACTGGATAAAAGCATTGGAATAGGAATGGAGAAAAGTGAAATGGACACAGTTGCCACAGTAATACTTTTTGATATTATACCTGAATCTCATGTTATTCTGGTATGCACTAGAATAAGAGGCCCTTTGGTAAGGAAAATGGAGGAGCTCTGTCTTCAGTATGGGATTGAATCTCTCACTCGTGCAACGAATTGCTGCAATTTCCTACAGCTGAAGTTCTTACCAGCAGCAAACTCCCTGCAACACATTGTTTTAAAAGAGTCTTTTCACTAGAAAACTCAGCCTCGAGTTATCAAATGGGTCACACTTGAAAAGAAGGAGGAGAAGCAAAGAGGAAAGAACCAAGCAACAGCAAACCACTTCATGTCAGAAGGGCTGAATTTCTGCCATTTCACACTTCATTCCAGCAAAACTAACCCTGTTTGATACTTCATCTAAGCATTATTACAGCAATTTTTAAAAAACCGACAAAAACAAACAAACAGAAAAACTTAACCAAAATTAAGCAAAAGAGTTAAACAATCTGACAATGAGAGAAAACTTTTCATTCCAGATTACAAGAAACATTAAAGCTTGAGCCAAAACATATTTTTTCACTTTGTTCATTTCCTTAAAAAAGTTGGACAAATTTAGTTTTGGTTTGTCCAAAACCAAGTTTCTTTCCTCTCTAAAAAACCCATTACTTACTGGCTAACTAATCACATTAGTTTCCTTTTAATAGAAGGGCCAAATCTTATATTTTTAGGTCAGTTCCCAAATGATAGTAGGTGATGGCAAAGAGAGAAGGAGACGGTCCTGCAGGACATTTTTAACCAATCCATCTATGTTTGTAATATAATCCAAGGTCCATTAGACCACCCACAAGCAGATAAAAAGCAATATTTTAGGGGAGCTATTGAACAGGACTTTTATATTGAATAACATGGTTACATCGCACACATGTTTCTTCTATTATACTGGTTTTAAATTTCTATTTCCTTCTGTTACTAAGTATTACAGTGTTGGTTCTCTCAATAATAATAATAACGACAGTCCATACAGAAGACATGACTCTGTACCTGTTTTGGGGGAAGACACACTTTAGGCCACCTAGAAATGGTTGTTCATATCTAAAGCTGAAAGTTCATCTCCCTGCCAGTCTGTAACTCAGCAACAAATGAATAAAGTTTCTGTTGTTGACCCTTTGAATTCCTACTGGAAAATGTGCAATGGAGAGAAAGACAATGATTTCATTAGAGGTCCAGGGGTCTGTCAGTTTCTATTCAAGCTGGAATGGTACTGGAGACGGCCATAATCATCCTGGAAACTGCTGGAAATTTGGATACAGATTGAACAAAAAGCTGTTTTCAGGGCACCAAAGAGGTGTGACATTTGTTTGAAAGTTGGGGGTGTTTCCTATCTTACACTGTTAATCCCTTGCCACTGCAAAGCAAGTAGAAATCTGACAAATCCTTACTCTGTGCCTGACTTACAGGACACAGAAAGAACTGGATCATGGCAGCTTAGTAATACTTAATTAAAAGAAGATGTGGCAGCACATTAACATGCATAATTATTTATGCATCTTATCTCCCCTCTTTAGGAAAGCATTTAATTTTCATAATCAGTATTTTCTGAACAAAAATGGTCCTAAGCCTTTTTTAACATCCGTGAAGCTCTGTTTATCTAAGCTGTGTATCATGTAGAGGCATTTTTTAAACCTGCCTATTATTGCACAAACACCATAAGCATCTTGGATACCTCACAATTATTTTTACTTTTGTTTTGTAGAAAAAAATAACAACAAAGGAAGAAATCAGGCAATTCGACCGAATGCTTGGAAGCAAATGGGTGACGGGCATAGCTGGGGCCCCTCTGAGGTCGTCTTGGGGGCTTTTTGTATTCATAATCACTTCCTACTGTGCCTGCGGCCACTCTGTCAGCCAGCGCTGGGCAGCTGGTGGGTGAACAGGCCATGACTCCACTTCCTCTGGCATCCCCTGGGATGGAGGGGTGTTCCCGGGATGCTGCAGGGCAGCGGGCGGAGGGCAGGAGAGCTGCCCCGCACAAACCACCGCCTGCGTCTGTCTCATTCTCTCAGCATCGCCGTCACCAGCAGCCTTTCGTCACTCCTGTTTTTTCAGCCTCCTGCAAACAATTTGTGGATGATGCTCAGGGTAATGGGAGATGGAGAGGTTTTCCGCTTTGAAACAGAGTGGTCGGTGGTGCTCTCTGGCTCACAATCCATCTCCTTGATCTCCTGGAGTAGGAAGAGCAGTGGATTTCTGATGTACCCAGTGAACTGACTTGCAGGTATCACATTTACAGAGTGAGTGACATTTAAATACCAGCCAGTCTTCCGTGCAAGTGTCTCAGTGAGCTCAGACACACAGGCGCACTGCAAAAAAATATCAGAAGCCAATTTAAGTGTGAGACCTCAGCTGGGACCTGTGCAGATGATAACCAGCAGCTCTTACCTATTGGTATCTGGCCTATTTAATTTTAAAATATCTCATCATAGTGCTCTGCCTCTAACTGGGCACCACTCTTCTGCAGTTTTGCAGTTTTTCCCATATGTTATGGGAAAACATATGGAAGTATGTACGGAAGTATTTACAATATCTTGGTCTATAACTTAGAGAAACGTATTTGTTTGCAACAAACCTCAACCACATTTCCATGAAAAGCAATGAGTTTTCCAGACGTTGGCCAGTTCCTTCCAGTGGACTTTGTTTTCTGAGGAGAAAAAAGAGGAGGAATTAATCTAAATTGTGGATGCCATCATTATTTCTGGTTTAGTCACCTCAGATTGCCTTTAGATCCAGTGGAAGACACTGAGGTGCTCAAGCATGTCCTGGGAAGGGCAACAGAGCTGGTGAAGGGTCTGGAGCACAAGTGTGATCAGGAGAAGGTGAGGGAGCTGGGGGTGTTTATCCTGGAGAAAAGGAAGCTCAGGGGTGACCTTATCACTCTCTACAGCTCCCTGAAAGGAGGCTGTAGCCAGGTGGGGATCAGTTTTCTCAGTGACAGGAGAAGAGGAAATGGCCTCAGATTATGCTGTGGGAGGTCCAGGTTGGACATCAGGAAGAATTTCTTCAGTGAAAGGATTTTCAAACATTGAAGGGATTGTCCAGGGAGGTGATGCAGTCACCATCCCTGGCGGTGCTCAAGAAATGACTGGATGTGGAACTTAGGGCTCTGATCTAGTTGACAAGGTGGTGATTGGTCAAATGTTGGCCTCAGTCTTGGAGGCCTTTCCAACCTAAATGCTTCCATGCTTCCGTGATTCTGTGATCTTACTGGGTGGAACTACATTGTCTGGAAAGTGAGTCATGACAACTTCACGAGTAGACACCCAGAATTGAGCAACATGGTTCCCATTTCTAATTCTTGCCTAGAAGCTTACTTGCATTGAGATCAGCATAATTAATTATGTACTTGGTGTACTGTTCCATGCATGTCTGAGGAGCTGGACCTTTATTTTTGACTTCAGGCACAGGATCAGCTCTATCGTGAGACTCACTCACACTTGTATCTAAAGGTCATGCATCTGTGTAAAAGCAGGTACAGGGTAAAATTCTTACTAGACAATGACTGCTTTTTGTTTTTGAGAAAACCAGTATGAATGGGTGAATGTTGAGATTTTTAGATCATGTCACTGTATCAGCTTTGTCTTTTGCCCTATGGATTTTGGTTAAGAAATGAGAAGAATTGCTTTATTCTGCTAATTTCTCAAGTGCTTGTTACAAAGGTGTTACAAAATCATTAAACCTTGTCATAGTTAGAGAAGGCAATCAGTTTTCAGGCCATATTATCACTACAAAAATGCTAGGTGAGTGCCTGTTTTCTTATTTCTGCATACTCAGAAGGAGCTCTATTTGTTTTAATTAGAATAACCAAATGAGGAAAACAATAAGGAAAGCAAGAAAAAACAGGAAATAAAACTGCAGCTGATACCAATTTCAGAAACATGGAAAATGTACATCTGAACTTTGGGGAGCAATTCATCTTGGAACAAAACCTGTCTCTAAACTTTTCTGACCTTCTAAATATCTTGCAATCCTTATAAAAATGCTTTCTTTACCTGCTGAACAAGCTGCAATATGTATTTTATTTTTACCTGTGCCTGGTACGTTTTATCCTGTCTTCCAGCTTGGGTATGATCTAGAGATGTCAAATGTTCCTTTGAGGCTCAGTAACTTGGGATAATGCTTCAAATTGGACAAATTTGACTTCTTCGTGAACCTTTCAATTTACTTCTACTAATGTCAGGGTGTATACAGTTCTCTAGTTTTGAGAGCATTAGAGTAGGTGCAAATTATGCATGCAGGGTATTTCTTTGGCATCTGATCATTGCTCCTTCTTGTTTCTATTTTTTTTTTCTTCTCCTGACCTTTGTCATATGCAAATATCACACATGCACCAGAGAAAATAAGTGCGGCAAGACTGGGATGTAGTGAAGTCCTTGTGGATGCTCCTATTCAGAGATTCAGCAGTTTTCACATCTCCTGGGCTTGCAGCAGTTTGATTTTAGTCACAGCCTTGCTTTCAGATCCTGACTCTCCAGTGGCTGGGAAGCTAAATCTCTCCATATGTTCAGGCACTTCCTGAGATGGAGCTCGTCAGGGCTGATCATGGATGCGAGTCTGGCATCCAGCTCAATGAAGCTCTTTGTTCAAACCCCGTTTATTGATAGAGAACACCAAGCACCCCTTCCTCCTTATCAAAGGAGTGATTTAAATACTCCAAACATCTAGCATGAGGTATTGCCTTCCCCTACCCCCTTTGGCATTAAATGGCTGTTAAAGGACCAAATGGAAAAGCAACAGCAAATTATTGGTCTCGGTAGTGTTTAGGCAAGATATGGTCCCCCGCACAGGAAATGTCACATTTAATACAAAACAAATTTCAGGCTCATACAGTTGCCAAATTATTTGAAGTGATTTGTCTTTCATATATTCAACTACTACCCTAAATCAGTGCCAGACAGATAAAGGAGGCATAAATCTGAATACACATGAGCTGTAAACAGACACCAAGGCTGGAAGGAGTGTTATAGCTGAGTCGTGATGACTTAGGCTATCTGTTTCCCACAGGTTACCAGAATTCAATATTAAAGAAGAAATAAAAATAGTAACCTTGCTTATTCCCCTTGGACACAATTAAAAGTAGAGAGAGAGACATCTCTTGATCCACCCTACTGTAATGTCTGACACAGTATAGGCTAGAAATAATTTGTATCCCACCCACTAGACTAATAAAATAAGAAGGAAATCTGACTCAGAGATGTGTCACTGTGTCAACAAACTTCAGTAGTAATCTATCTCATGTATGTCCTGTCTGACTCGAACTGCAACCCAATCCAAAGACACTTGGTGTATTATAGATCGAGAAGGTGATTTTAAAGATTTGGGGAAATTACAAAAATTGCTGTAAATTGTAATTGTCAGTAAAGGTTAAAAATTCACAATCACAGAGTGACAGAGAGCAAAATTGTTCAAATAATAAAAGCAAAAAGAGGCAATTCACTTCAAAAATGAATTCTTAAAATATTCCTAGAGTAAATTTTTTCACTACTCTTTCTTTCTAATTAACTATTCCCCCTTCTCCCTTTCTGACATACAGGGAAGGTATTAAGAGACTTCTGGTTAACACAGGAATAAAATAACTTTCTTTCATGACTATGGCAAATATGGAGCAATATTGCAGTCTGAAAGGATATCAGTAGCTAGAATCACAAAGTCACAGAATGGTTGAGGTTGGAACAGACCTCTGGAAATCTTCTGGTCCAGCACCCATGCTCCAGAAGAGCCACCTGGAATCACTTGTCCAGCACCTTGCCCATACAGCTTCTGAGTATCTCCAAGCATGGAAACTCCACAACCTCTTTGGGCAATGTGCTCCAGTGCTCCATCACACTCACAGTGAAGGTCTTATCCTTGGATTTGAGAATAAGGACACTTAAAGGAGCTAAGAAGAGTTAGAAGTGCAGTTATCTAGGAACTGCACCAAAAAACCCTAAAAATTAAAAAATTATCTCACGTCTCTAAAGAACATGCTGCAATACACGAAAACCATTGTGACCAGTGGATTCACAAGTCAATGGTTATGCAAGTCACACTTTAACAATTTGTACCAGTTTTCCTGCCAGTCTTGTGAAAACTCAGATGAAGAAACAAAGATTTTCAAGCTCCATCAAGAGTCTCAATCTCATATTTTAAGAAAGACTTTTGCCAGACTTTGACATTTTGAATGGAGACCTGGTATGGCATGATTTTTATCATTAAGGTACAAGGCAGGAAAGACAATCATGCAGCAACTGTGTGAACTGAAGCTTGCAGAAGCTGATAACAAGACCTTTTCACCAAGCCAGCTAGCTGGTGCCAAATCTCATTGGCTCATATTCAGGCAATCGCAGTTGGAGCTGCTTCCCCATATTTGCAGTTTGCGAAACGTGTCTCTTAGTACTGGTAACTCCATTATTGCATATGGGAGGATAAAATATTTATCCTAGAGTCAACTGCCATAATTTTTCTGGATGGAAATCTTAGAACTCCTCTGAAAGCCTGAATGTATCTTTCCAAGTTATTGTGCATAAGGTGAGCTGCCAGGATCACCAAGAGTTGCTTAGGAATCTGCTCAGAGCCTCTCCAGTGCTGAGGCAATAGAGCACAGGTCCTGTCAACTGCTGGAGTTACAGGAGCAAAGGTCTGGCCTCATGTCTCCATTTCAGGAGAAGAGAGAACCCTTAGCAGCAGAGCACAGAGGAAGCAAGATGAACACAGGTCCAATTTTCCTTGAGAGCTGTGCAGCAGCTCGATCACAAATGAAGCGACATGCCCGAGCACCCAGCATGAAGGAGATGGGCAGTGCATCAACCTTTAACTTATGCTTAGTCCATGTCAAAATAAAGATCCTTTCTGTCATGTCTGTGACCCCACTTTACAAGTTTGCATCTTCTGAGTGCTGAGACTTCAGCCTGTGGCAAGCTTCCAGGCAAAGGACGGCTCACTCATTTTTCTGGCATACTGTTAAGGCAAACTCAAAATTATACATATGGTATCAAAAGGATATGCCTTCAAAAAATGACCACAGCAACCCCGTGATTGATATGACAAGAGAGGAACAGGGGAATTATCAGTGTGAGGATTATTAAGACTTTTCACTGACAAACGGATGCTGCGGGTGATGTTTAGGGAAATGAATTATTTAGGATAGGAAACTGGGAAAACACAAACAGATCCTGTATCAAATTCAGCTTTCATAAAGTGGCTTTTGTGGTTACATATGTGTGTGTGTGTGTGTGTGTATTTGACCAGAAGCTGCTTGGGCTCTAAACTTCCTCATTTCTGCACTCATACAATGCTAGTCACTCTGTCTACATTTAAAATGGGGCCCAGGAGTACTTTGCCTCTGGGGTGCAGCTGTGAGGGGTGATGACACACACTCTCCTCACAGGTTGTTTTTTTGGTAGCTACGGTAACTCAGGCAGGAGGCAGCTGCAGTGAGTTCTCATGGCAGCAGAGGAGCAGCGAGGCCCATCTGTGCAGGATGCACACCCAAGGGCATCTGGTACTCTTTGATGCTGTGTCCAAACTGAGACCTTTAGGCAATACCAAAACATAAACAGAAAACATGAATTGAACACTGATGTGATGCACTATTACTGGAGGTGTAAACCTCCACCAGCTTCACTTTACTCTCCTGAGCCTGCCCACTGCTCTCAGCAGACCATCTTCCCTGGACAGTGCCAAACACCAGAACAGCAGTCCACAGGATTGTGGCTGAAGTAGGAATGCAAGTGGATCTTCTGAACCCACCACCTTGTGTATGGATGAAAAAGCAATTTGACTAATCCCTTGCTGGCTCTTTGCCTTTTCCTTGAGCTGCTCCTGTGCAAAAACCTTCCTCTTCTGCCTGGAAAAATGCTTCATTAAAGGTGTCAAGTCCAAATGAAGAAAAGGTGCATTCTGAAAGCAAAGATCTTAACGATGAATTTTGTGATCATTTCCTTTTGCTTTTTTTCTTGAAAAGTCTAAACAGTGAATCACTGAAAATCCTAGTTCAAGAGAAAGAAAACGAACCTTCCTTCCTTCCTTCCTTCCTTCCTTCCTTCCTTCCTTCCTTCCTTCCGCACCATTCCTTCCTTCCCTTCTTTCTCACCCCATTCTCACCCTACTCCCCAAATTTGGGCTTTCTAGAGGGAATCTGAAAACTTAAATCTTCCAAAAGGGGAGAACTAAGAAAGGCAGTCTGTCATGCTTCTCTGATAGCTGGAATGTCTTGGTTTACATCTGTTTCCTGTACAAGGAAGCCCAAGGAGCAATGAACTCACCAGGAAGAGAAAATGCATGTGCTTTCTTTTTTTCTTTAAACAGAAACAGCACAGTTACGCCTGCAATCGGAGTCCACGTAACCAGTAATTTCTCATTAAAAATACAATTGGAAAATAGTTAAAATGTCCTTGTGAGCATGATTACATCTGTGTTAAATAGGCAGAGTTTAAATCACATTGCTACTGAACCAAGATATGGGTGGGAGTTCCTTTCAGAGTTCCCAGAAACTAAATGTCATAAGGCATGTCTGCTGGCTAGTTCATCCCTGCTTTCGATTCATGTGGGATCACATGGCACTCATGAACTCTCATGAATCAGAGTCTATGTATGTTGCTGAGGGTGACAAGGCATCTGAGATTACCAAAGCAACTGAGGAAGTTGCAAATTTATTAGAATAAAATATTATTCCCCACTCTAAAGCAAATAATTAATTCATTTGAGAATTGTTATGGCTGAGTAGAGAAATAGCTTTTAGGAAGTTCACCTTGCTGAAGAAAATGTTCTTTTCATATAAGTAAAAAGATAATAGGAATAGCAAGACCTCCTGATTAGCATGATCTCTGACCAGCATTAGGAAAATCAGTGATGTGCTTTATTAGTGGAACAAGAATGGTTTTGTATTCTCTTTGTTCTGAGCTCTGGATAGATAAATGAATGAAATGGGTACAATCTGTAAAGGGTCTTTTGCTCTGTAGTTTTTATTCTATCCTGTCACCATGGAACCGACATTCACATTTGTCAGTGCAGCACAGAGCCCTAACATCAAAACATCTTTTATTTTTGACATCTGGTAAGACTCTTTATAAACTAAAGGAGGAACTTTCCTTTTTTGTCCATTTTCAATGTATATAGAGACAGAAATCACAATGAACATACTGGCGTTTTTTTCCTAAACTATCCCTAGGGAATTAATCTGGTTATGGGCTATTTTAATTCTGCCACATGAGACAAAAATAAACCCCTATAAAATGGACACCTTAGTTTTAACAGAAAATGAGAGTGGTTAAGATGTTCATATGTAGCTACTGATTTCCAGTACTCTGAATTGTAAATGCTCAGTTTGTGGAAGGTTTGTGCTCTACCCACTCCCAGCTTGGGCTGTTTAAACAAGTTACAGACATCTCTTCAAACTACATTTGAAAATCTCAGCAGAACACGTTTCAGAGTCTGAAGGTATCCAATGAATTGCAGCAGGAAGCATCTCGGTGTAACCATGTTAACTTCATCTGCCAATACATATAAAAGAAACCACACTGAAGTTACCCACACTCTGCTGTGTTACTTCTCAGCCTGAGCTTGGTGTAGCAGAGGGCAAGTACTAGGCATTTCTAAGGCTGCTGACATTGTGTAGCAAACCCAAGGTAGAAAGGGAAACCTTTTCTCCTCCCTTTGCTCAAAGTACAACAGATAGAGGGGGAATTGTCCTTATCCAGTCTCCTAGGGGTGATCACAAAAACAGTTTCATTTTTTTGAGAGATTTACTTTTCTCCTCTCACCAAGACAAGAACACTAGAATGTCTCAGAATACAGCTACAAACAGTGGTTAAACTTTATTAGAAATGCCTTTTAATATTTGTAATTATTTGGGATTTATTTTAACTGTATGAACATTGTTTATTCAGCACTATCTAATGTGTAGAATTAAGGCACTTAAGGCTTCAGAGAAGAGAAATTTATCTCTAACACAAGTGGTTAAAACCATTCTGCTGTCTCTCTGCTGACTTGTTTCAGCAGCAAATTTAGCATGCCCAGGGTATGAAACGCAACAACTGAACATCAAATCCAGTCCAGGCTTCTCCTGTGTTCATCAGGCTCTGGGGTTCACTTTGATGTCCTGTCATTAGAATGCTAGAGCGATAGCTCAAGTGCCATTACCTTCAGCTCACCTTTGTTCTGCAGGATAACTTGTATTCTCAGTTAAATCCCTTCCTGTACCAATCTTTATGATAATATATGCAGGACTGCAATGTCATCTGGTTAAGTAGATGCACTGCCTTTTGGGATCGCACATATCCTGTTACAAGGGTCACTTGTTCCTCAAATGTTTCTGTCTGAACAGAGAGCTTCACAGCTTCTATGTATACAAAATATTGGACAGCTTTTCCCTGCCCCAAAATTGCTACATGGGAAATTTCTATGAACAAAGGGCTGGAAGACATGGGTTGTTTAAGGCCATGTGCAAGTTAGATTGGACACTTTGCATGCTTTTGTCTTTGGTCCTGAGACTGCTTAACCTGCTTAGAGAGTTCGCATTGCTTAGTTTTTTCCCAGAAGTAAAATACATCCACTGAATGTTGGCGTTGTCTTTCATTTTCAATGAAGAGCAAAAGCAGTTGGCAAAGAGATTCCTCAACTGGCAGGAGGATGCCAGCAGCAAGAGTGGAAAGACGAGGCTGGGAATAAGAAGACCACTAGCACAGACGTGCTAAGAGCAGCACCCTGCTAGGTAGACAAAGCAGCTCTCTGTTTCGGGCCCATGACTGAGGAATTTCACTGAAATAATCTGTGTGCTCACAAACACCCTCACCATCTCATCAGTCTGTTTGCAAGCTGGAATTTTCAGGTAGCTTTCTGCATGAAGAGGCATCAAAAGTACAAATCATGCATGGTATTTCCTCTAAAGCACAGGAGCGGAAATAATCGCAGAAGTGAAGGCAGACAGCATTTTTGAAAGGACGATGAGAGGGAGTGCATACATTTCAAAGTAAATAGTGAAGCTAATATAGGCGAGATTGTTGCACGTATAAAGGGCAAATTTTAAGAGAAACAAGAAAAAGGAGAAAGAGCAAACCAGAAGTATATTTGGAGGCACACAATCAAGACAACCAAAGTGGAGTTTTTTAATATGAAACACATTTCCTGTCAGGAAACAAGTCTGTTCCTTGAAAATACCAAGCATGCTGCTCACAAGGAGGCATGAGAAGATGAGTCTGGTGGTTAGACATAATTAGAGGCTCTAAGATGACAACAATGCATGTTTTTAGTTCTGTAAACGTATTAGGGATTATCAAAATCAAAAAGGTATAAAAGGAAAAATTAGTCAAGATGATATGTGAAACTCTGTGTTTTCAGATATTGAAAAAGTATTCTGATATCAAACATGCTCCTTTTTCAGGGTTTACCTTTGACCAGACATCTTTATATGAATGTTTGGCTTTTAAAAAAATTGATGAAGATACAAAATGATCATACCTTATATGCCACCTGCTGAGAACGATATTGAACCTGAAAATGGCTGGCCACAATAGGCAGGTAAAGAAGGTCATCTTTCAAGTGATTTGCCTAACCATGTGTCCTCCAGCACACTGATTTAATGTATTAATTTCTGTAAGTACATATAGAGCCACTGAAGTAACTAGTCTTTGTAAACCCAAATGAAAGAATCTAAAGCAGCTACAAATCCTGTCTGGATTCTGGACTTTATTTTTTACTTTTCCCGAAATCTGAAAAGCTGCCTCAGAAACCAAACAATTGATGGATATAAGCAAATTTTGGCAGAAACTCTTGCTAATAACTCAAATTCCAAGAAACTTCTCTTCCTGTAATAGTAAGAAAAAACTGTAATTAATAAGTGTCGTATAATAAACCCTTATGCTGCATCCATAATCACAGCTCCTGATTTTTTTTCTTCAGTAATTGAAGTCAACACAGGCTAATAGCATGTCTATTTAGGTTTTTTTTAAGACAGTGAGTCCTGAAGAAAACATACAGAAGTGCAAATTTTACTTATCTGACAAAAGGACAATTGCTGCTGAACAGTGATTTTGAAGTCATAAAAATGCAATATTCAGAATCTCTGCATCCATTAGCTTGACAGATGTTCTTAAAAACATTCCCCTGGTTCTCAAATTGGTATAATTACACTGTCAGTGCTGTGTGTCCCTGACAAACATTCAGAAACTCTTATGACTCTTCTGATTGCCCTTATGTTTTCTGAATCCAATAGTCATATGCTTATTGCTTGTTCCATTTTAGCCAATATGTGTAATTCTCACTGTTGCTCAGCCTGGGTGTAACTTGAGATGCAGGCTTGGTTTGGTACCCATTACTCGTCTGTTTGTGCTCTTGTGATTCTCTGTCCTCGCAAAACCAAAAGGGACCCTGAGAGTCACACCCAGGTCATGTTCTTGGGTCCTGGGACTCCTTAAACAGAGCAGTGCTGGGTGAAGATGTCTGGGCTGTGCTGTACCTGTGTCTGATGGAGACAGCAGGCACTGAGTGTCCCTTCAGCCTTTCACTTGGAGCTTTGTCACCTATTGTACTTTTTGCAACAACCTAGAAGTCGCAAGATGGAGCAGCTGGTGGCTGTGTTCAGTGTCCTGTGCGAGGAGAGCACCAGGTCTGCCAGATGTCATGCAGGCAGGATGTCTGACGGATTTTGCATTTGCCCATGGAAGAATGCAATCACCCCTTGGTGGCAGGGCACCTAAAGCCTTCACCCAGGCAGGATGCAGGTTGGAAAAACAGGTTTTAGGTTAGTCCTAAAAAGTAGTTATGTCATAACCATGCCTGATGTGCTGTGTCTGTGTGTGCAGGAGCAAGCACACCCTTGTGTATGAGAGAGAAAAACACAGCCACCATAACAATCATAGCCTAAGAAGCCACAGGATTGGCGCAGAAAGAATTTATTTGACAATGAATCCATTTGTGTTACGTATTGTGGATTATCTCCTAGGTTCTTTCGGGAATATACAGAAGATTCCTGTGCAGACCTGAGGGAAAATCATCTTGCTGATCTGTTAGCACCTCTGCTATTAATACAAATTTTGGCAAGAGTTATATAAATACTGATGGATTCTGGAAGGGCTGTGAGCAATTTAACAGCAAGAAGCTCCTTCTTAAATGCAGGAAAATAAAAAGCTTAATGTGTCCCAGGATGTGCTGTGTGTATGTGAGTGATTACATACAAATGCCCTATAATGAGCAACCTGAGAAGATGCTAGTTGTGAATTAATTATTCTTCAATTAAAGCCACAGTAGTGTACTTGCTCTGGTTGGGATTAAAGTTCCTGCTCTGACATTACTCACCTGCTGCTATGGAAACAAACACATTTAACACAAGAATCAGTAAGTCTGTTTTTCCTAAAGGTATTGTTTTCTTGGGCAAATTAGGCTCAGATCCTCCGTTTAGCTCTCTCGTGGCAGCTCTCTGAGCTTAGTGGAGTGGATTGTGGGTCACTTCATGGCAGACCAGCAGCCGGGAGGATGATACACGTCACCTTCTTCACTGTGCACATTTTCTGTTTTTTACAAAATCTACTAAAGCTTGCCAAGAGCGTGTAGAGTCTATCCCAGGCCTCCCCACCCCTGTTATCCCTGTCTGTGTTTATAATTTACACTGCATTGAGATTTCTCATCTTAATTTAGAACTGACTGTGCTTTTTTAAGCAGCTCCTTAATAAAGGGAAGCTGCTCACACTGTGAACTTAGGGAGGTGAATATGTCTGACCTTCTGAGGTCCCCAAGGTGGGGATTTAGGGTGATATGCAAGAGCCCTTTTCAGGAATGAGGGTTGCAGGTGGGCCCCACTCCTCACCAAGTCCTGGGGCCAGTATGGGGGCATGGGCAGCCCTGACCCTGCCACCTCAGTTCTGAGGGAGCACTCTCATGGGAGCTGCCTGGACTGGACAGATACTAGGCTTTGTGGTTGTTTTGTTGTTGTTTTTTTTCCAGTTTCAGTTGTCCCATACTGGCAAAACAGGAGTTTCCAACCACCAAGTCCAGTGCATTGTCCTCCGTGGAGGTGGGTCAGGTGTGCATTTGGTACTGC
This sequence comes from Origma solitaria, assembly GCA_013397895.1. Classification (NCBI taxonomy): domain Eukaryota; kingdom Metazoa; phylum Chordata; class Aves; order Passeriformes; family Acanthizidae; genus Origma; species Origma solitaria. The sequence goes on from VZRL01001192.1 coordinate 610,882, forward strand.
ATTTGTTGGGTTAAACAGAGAAAAGGGAGTGAGCTGAAATTCTCCTGTGGTGCACCTGGTTAGTGCATGATGCAGTGTGAAAATCAGAATCAAGAGGTCTCACCCCGATAGTCAATGTCACAGGCACATGAGCGAGAGAGAGGGTCTGAGTGTTTGCTGACTACCACCCTCTTCACTCTGTCTCAAAATCTTCCACTTGAATCACCCCTGATTTTGCAGTGGACGTTTGCACTGCGTGTGGTTGATCTAATGTTCCCTCAGGCTCTGTTTTACAATGGGTGGGACTATAGAGGAAGGGGCAAAGCCTGTGTTATTTTCCTCTTCGGTTCCTCTTCTGGTAAAATATTACAGGACCTTACCTTACTGTTCCTGTTATGCTTTCTATTTTGTTAAAATGCCCAGAGTCTTTTGGAATTTTGTGCCAAAAAATATCTCTACTAGTCTCCTTCCATTTCCTCTCCCACACTCCTCCAGGGTCGAAATCCTTCACTTAATTGGGGCTTCCCACCCTCCTCATTGCCCAACAAAGTAAAGAGTGGAGAAAAGAACTATTGTTATTTAACAACTTTGAACAAGAAAAATAAATCACAGCTACTTAAAAAACAGGCGATTTGAGGAATATTTTCACTGAATAGAATAATCTGAAAACAGACATTTTATCACCAGAAGGCTTGGAAATGCACAGAAATTAAATGCCAGTATACTTTCTGCAACTGTATCACCTGCAAGAGAGCTTTGCAAAATCTTTTGTTAATGTAACTGTGGCAAGATTGCTTTCCTGGGCCTACAGATAGTCTGAAAGGCTAGTTTGTGATTAATTTATTTTAATTAGACATCAATTTTAACACCAGAACATCACTAAAAATTACAGGACTTAAACCAGGATGGTGAAATACCAGCCTAGTTAAACCAAAGGGTTAGTGGATGGTGAGCTCTGCATATGTGAAAATCATGTCAAGTTGAAATCCAATTTACTGGTTAATCTTGAATTAATAGCTTTAATATTATAACAGCTCTTATCTCAAGGACGGACAAATGAAGTATTTCTTTGGTTCATGGTGGGAACTGGTAGCTATTATAGAGAAGGGAGTACAGCCAGAGGAAGAGATGGGTGGGAAGGAGGAGAGAAGAGAACAGGGCCGGAGGAGATGAGAGAGATAGCACAAAGACCTGGAAGGGGAGCACATCTTACTCAGCAACACTGACCCTAAGAAGGCACTAAGCAGATAAACAACAATTTACTACTTAAAAGTCATATTCTACCCTTGAAGTATGTGCAGACCTCCCCATGAGGTCAGTGGGTGTGCCAGTCTGGGCTGTCAAAAAATATGTTGTCTAAAATTTATATCCTGGTCTTATGGGAGTAGCTGGATGTGGAATTTGGCGCTGGCCATGGAACAAGTTTGATGTTACTGTACAGAGCAAGTGACGCTGGTGGACGCACAACTGAGGTGCGATTGTGCAAGGACACACTCTTCACCCTCAGCTCCCTGGAAAGCTGATCAAGCTGCTCAGCATGAATAGGTTGAGGTTGTCTATTATTTTGTGGCAATGGGCTGTTTTTGTGATTTCCTATGTACTCATTCTCACACTTTCCTGAAGGTGATAATTCCTCCTTGAAGTAAGGAAGGAATTTACCTCCTTTATCAGGTGAAATGAGTTGAACATGCTGGGAGACTAATGGGGGCTCTTTCTGGTGATGCAGAGAGTTCATGGGGCAGAAAGAAATGGATATATATGGCAGAGGACTGCCCCCTCTTTGGCATGGCTATGTTTACACAGACTTCAGTAGGACTAAAATTCACTTCTGTCCAACAGTTTGAGATGGCATTTCTTCAATTAGTAATAAAATAATTATATTATTTGAAAACCCAACAGAGTTAATGATTAGGGTTACCACATAGTTCTTAGCTCTGATCTTAATCCCATGACAGCAGTGTGTTCCAAATGGGATAAGATGTATGCAAATAGGAACACCAAGGAGGCAACAATCCATTGAGCAGCATCTTTGGGGTAAGGGGATATTTCCAGACTTGGTGCTGGCAATACCTGGAACTGTCAGAAACTGCATCGAATAGGAGGAGTCCAATTTTTGTGTGCCTGGAATCTAAGCTAACACAAACAACTTTCTGAAAGGTTTACAGGAGGTGGACTTAAGGGCACTATAAAGTTCCTGAAAGCCTGGCTAGTCAATGGTTCTCTCTGGGAATGATCAAGATCAGTTATATCTGACAAGTTACCAACAATCCCCTATAAAACAGTTGAAATATCATCTAAAATCTACGAAATCTCCTCCTAATACTGAAGAGAAATTAGATAAAATCTTGAGGCACAGGGTTTCTGTCCTTCACAAAATATTTCTGGCATCAGCTTTCAACATCTGCCTGTTCATGTCTTCTTCCAAATATATTGCCAAATATAATCCTGTTTTAAAACACTCCTTAGTCTTAATTTTCTTGATGCTGTGTCAAGACACGTATCACTATAGGTGCCAAAATGTGAAGAAATATTTTCTTGCTTCCATTTGGACCTGCTATCTTTGAATTTTTTTCACTGTCTTCTCCTTCTTATGCTACAAGACAGAAGAATCAACAAAGCAAACAAAAGCCCTCTGACCTGCCCCACTTTCGGTAAAAGAGGTGTAGGAGAAGTCACCATCTTCTAAACTCTTATAGCAAACAAACACAAGAATGGTCACTAACAAGCTGTGCTGGGAGAAAGCTACCTTCTAGGTAAAAGCCCAAAGAAAATTTGGCATGCAGGCAACAACTGCAAGCCAAGCCTTTACAGATCTAAGCATCCCACAACTCCCTTTTTCTGCAGTACAGATGCTGTCTTGCAAGCATCAAGCTTCTCTTCACAGAAGATGATAGCTGTCCTCATCTGGTGTATACATTAAATATGTTTTAGATTTTGGCTGGGCTGGAATTTTTTCACTCCCTTCATTATGAATTTACATCCTAGTGGAGCATTTAAACTGGAGGTGACAGTGTGTCTGTCTGTACCTCAGCCCTGTCAATCCAGTTGCTGACAAGGAGAAAAAGTGAATTAGAGAGTCATGCTGCTTCAGTTCAGCTTCTCTCTCAAAAATAGATATCAATGTGAAGTAGCCATGAAAGGACTTTTTGTGTGTGGCTTTATCCTGTCATAGCAGGGGTTGCTGTAATGAACTGAGGAAATGTGAGATGAAGTGGGAATACAGGCATAGATGAAAAAACTGACAAAATGTCAGGAATCCGTTTTTTCTAAATCTAAATGTAGCACTGAAACCAGAGCTGAAATGTATTAAATAACTGTCAGGTGGAGAATTACAGGGAGCTGCCTTCCAATCTGTGTAGAAGATGCCTCTCAAACTACTGAGTAGCATCATTTTCATCTGATGTTTCACGCAGCAGTACAGAGTAATGCCAAATTGGGATTAGATGCACAGCCCGGGTGGAATGACAATCCTGCTACAGGCTTTGGTGAACAACGCTGATCAACACCCAGTGGAAACCTGCCCCCTGCACAGAAGAGCTGTGGAGGTGTAGAAATGTTCAGTAACTCCTCTGTTGTGGCCTTGTGCTGGGACCTTGTGAAAGGGAAAATCCTGATCAAAGCTGTCAAGATCTCGGCACGCAGGGAAACCTTCTTTGACATTTCAGGTGTAATCCCAAAAGAAAGAAGGAACTATGCACAAAAGGAGCTGACTGAGGCCTGGAAAACATTGGGAGCCGCGGCCAGTTAGATACTTTGTCAATGACCTCATGGATTGTCATCACCACTGGTCTGTTTTATCCTTCCCTCTCCCCTGCCGCCAACAGCGAGACCTCCCCACCATGAGCTATACAGACAAAATGTGAGATTGGAGGTCGCAGTCTGCAGCTCTGCTGTGCCTGGGTCGCAGGTTTTGGTGTGCTGTGCTCCAAGACTGTCACACCTGTGTCTTGGTGGTGGCCACAGGAAGAACTGACCTGTGGAAAAGCAAGATGTGAAGAAACTTTGGTATCATACACAGATTTTTACAGAAATCTGTAGAAAAAAGTAGAGAACACCAGAGCAATCAAGGAAATTGTTTGAACTTTCTGCTTCGCCTTTCCTGATGAATGGCTGAAACGAAGGTGTGTTTCTTGAACTGTACTCTCTCCTTGGTCAGCGCCCAGCCTGTGCGGGCACTGCACCCTGGGGCAGGTGCCTGTGAAGCTGTCCGTCTGACTTTGCAGTGCATGAAAACACTCCATAAATAACTAATTTATGCCTCCAAACAAGTTTTAATGGCACTATCATATACCCTCCCTACCCACCAACACCAAGAGAGCTCCTCCATTCAGCAGGGGAACACCACTGATGCTCAGTTTGTCTGAGCTTTGTCTGATCAATAAAAGCACAGGTCAGCAAAGGCTGCAGACTAAAAACTGTGCCAGACCTTACTGACAGTGTTGTCTTGTGCTGACCCGAGGTGGGGCCATCACAAAAACCTCTCTCCTTCACTTTGACAAGTCATCTCTCAAATGCCCAAGCTCGTTAAGCTTATTGCTCTACGTGACGAAAGACATATAAAAACTTTCTGCTACACCAACCAATCCCCCTGATAAAGGTGAACCAGGCTTCAACTTTGGCTCTCTTAAAGAGTGTGACATTGAGTTGCAGTGCTCTGTCTCGTCACAGGAAGCTCAGCTGTTGTCTGCTGGAATCTCACCGCAGGGATGGCATTGAGACGCGGCAGTCACAGACCAGAAGTGTGGCATCATCGCCCCAAGGCATTTGCTTCAGAATGCCTGTCCTGGTTTCTAGACCACTCTAAAGCTGTGGGATGACTTCTGAAACAAATCAAGGCCAGAATAGTGAATGCTAACTGTGCTTGTGTGAAGGCACTTGTTCCAGCCACCATCCCCATGGACCAAGCCTAGGAAGGATGCTGAAAAGCTCCAAGCTGGCTGTTGGACAGATTGTCTTCTGGGCGTTGTAAAATTATGTTATCCTTCACTTACTTTTGTTTCATTTTGTTTTGTCTTAAATACAAAAACTAAGAAAAGAAGTGGGAAGGGGAAGACAAAGATAGAGACAATCTTGCAAACACTAGAATTTCACCTTTTCTGGTAGGTATTGTTGTTTCATTTAGCCTACATTATGGCTTTGCCTACCATTTGATACCAGACCCACTACTTGAACAGATTTGCTATAAACAAAATATTGCTTTTAAATTTTGTTTGCTTTAAGTGAGTCTGAGTGTGATTATTGTGTCTGGAGAAAATAACAGACTGTTTGTTTTGTTTTAACTGAATTCATAACATATGTTTGTAATAAATGGACTTGGGCAGTTGTCCTGATGATAAATGGGCCAAAATTTGAAATTAGTGCAGCCTTGATGAAATTTCATCACTGCAAAATCCAACCAAAAAAAAAAAAAAAAAAAAATCATGTGTGAAAGTTAACAACTGAGCAGAGTTAGGGACCTTGGGGCAGGATTTATGGCTGCACAGTATACTGGGGGACAGGAAGTGGTGGAAATGTGTGCTCAGAGGGAAGAGTTTCTGAGGCCCCCAGCAGGTCTGTGCCCCGGTGCTGTTTGTGGGGCTGCAGACTGAGCTCAGCCGTCAGCCACCTGTATTTCTCCTCGGAGCAGCAGTTCCCGCTCAGACCACCTACTTTGAAACCAAAGCCACTTAAGGCAACATTTAACTGCTCTGGTGCAAGACAGTGATGCAAACTGCCTGTTACCCTGGCAGCCTGAGCTGAAGGACTCCTCTGGCTGGCTGTGCCTCCAGCTTTGTCCGAAAAGCGCACAGAGAACCTCTAAAAGCTGTGTTGTTTTGATGGTCTGAGCTGGTGCCCTGAATTTCACTGGGGAAATTTCATCTCTCAGCTCCCACCACCTCCTCATTTGATGACAGGAGGTCTGGGATGGGCAGCAGCAGCACTGACCTCTGACTACAGAAACTGGTCTTTTGCAATGGATTTCATAAAATCGGAGACAAGTTTGCTTATTGCAGTTGCTTTACAGTGCAAGTGCTCTGCTTCTGTCTCCTTTGACTTGAAAAAGAAGAGAAAATGTCACCCCGAGCCCTTCACATTTGCAGGGTATACAGAGTCTCTAAATCCTGTGGACTCCCAAGGCTCACCTCCCCTGCTCTGCAGCCATCAAAACTCAGATGGGACAGTTGTCTCCATTTCTTTATTGTGATTTCCTTAATAAACTAGACTAAGCCTTAGACTTAATCCCAGCACAGTAAGCACTAACTGAAGCAGTGAACAAAGCCTTGAGGGGAAACCTCACAACATCTTAGAATTAAAGCTTCTAAAAGCAACTAAAATTATAAAACAATAAAGTCTAAAATGCAAGAGCCCCACCCTCCAGCTTATCTTTTTTGAACTTGAGCTTTTAAAGAGCACCCTTGGACTGACTACTTTGTTTCTTCCTTCATGAGAAAGGACTTTTAGTACTTTAACTCTCTTCTGATCTCTTTATTTCAGAGAAATGCCTGGAAAAAACAACTCTACTGCTTCAGCGTCTGGTCAGGAAACATGCAGATGTTCTGAAATGACTCTGATTCAATGTCAAGAAGTTTTTCATCTTGATACATTATATTACTTCCTAGATTGTTTTTCCAACTAAGCAAGTGAAAACATTCATACAGAGAATAAGTCTTTATTATACAGAAACTGATTCTTTCTGTCAGTTCAGCTCCAGCTGGTGCTGTTACACACAAAAAGCCAGGTATGGTCTTGGGGATGGGGAGCAGGGGCCCAGGGGAGGTGAGGGGTGAGTTGATGTGACCACATTCCCTCCTGCACACACAGCAGCTCTGTGAACATCTCATTCAGTCCATGGGAGGTTGTCACTGCTTGGGTCGATGGCCATGGCCTTGCTAAATCTCCCCATAGCTGCCATACTGGTAGGAGAAAGACAAAATCTCTCAGGAAGCTGATCTGCTGGGTTGGACATGTTGTCTGCCAGCAGTTGGAACTGCAGGCAGGAGTGATGGGTTTGTCCTTGGCTGAGGACTGTGCTGCATTCACTTCTGGGTAGGACACCAGACCCTGCTCCTGTTGCATGGCAAGGGTGTCTCCAGCATTTCATTTACATTCCTATTGACTACTGTGCAAAGAAATTACGGAACTGCTCTTGCAGACCAATATTACACCTTAGGTAGACCTTTTCAGCTCCATTCAGAAGTGTCATTACTGATACTGCTTCCCATCCTTACAGTTTTCCTTAGAAATGCCATTATTTTTAATGTGTTTTAACTCACTTCTACTTATGAGTCCCTTACAAAGACATTTTGGGGCAACTCCAGACAACTATTATGTTGCAGTGGAAGAAGCTGCACTTTCCCATACACCGTAACCCAAATGGGGTCAAGGTATACTTCTAACATGTACATGCTACAGGATACACTATTAATGGGAGGATATCTCCAGCAGAAAGCACAGAACTTCTTGGTAAAGACAATATCTGCACACAGCAGAGACTGCAAAGAGAGCAGCAAAAGGATTGCCTACCTTAAGGCTGTTGCCTCTGCTGAGCAGCAGTTTATGGGGGAAGGATTCTGTAATGTCATTCTGTGCTCAGCCAGGAGCAGCCTTTGGTCCATGTTGTTTTAGGATACCCTGTAAGGAAGGCAATGCAGACTGTGGTGGGTGTGCAAAGGATTTATCCTTCGTTATTACCACCCAAGCACATCCTAGTCAGGCACTATATCTTAAGGCAAATGCTTTTGATGACTTCCAGTTACATTTCCAGTTGAAATTACTTTCGAATCATGATTGTAACTAAATCCTTTAAAGGCTTATGGAAGAGGTATGCCCCCTCTGCAGTATCTGAGGGCTCTAAAGCTGCACAATGTACTGAGAAACTATGGAGCCTTTGTTTGATTATACAAGTAATTAAATTTAAAATTTTATTAAACTTGTTAATAAAGACATAAAACATGCAGCTTCATACTTTGCTTTGATTTGTTGCAAGCTTCCACTAAATCCACAATATCCTGGTACATGAATACACTGTGTTTAAGGCTACTCTGGTTTAACCATGCAAATGCAAAGAAGTGTTGAGAGAGCGGTGAAGCTCAGTTCTGGAGATTATTATGGTCTGTTTCAAAGCTGAAGGGGGGTCAGAAAGGGAGATAGCTATGAGAGACAAACTCCTTAAAGACAGTCCAGAGTCACAATCCTTTGGCTCCTGGAGGAGCCAGAGAGGTATTCCAGATCCAGGAAACAGCCCACCATTACTTCTTGCCTTATTCCTTCAGACTTCAGGTTTAATTCCCAGAGGATACTCACTGAAACATAGGCTCAGGTCCTTATTTTAAACTTATTTAGGTTTGTATAACATGATGAAAAATAGAATTCAACGTAAGCTTCCTTGTCTATTTAGAGGAAAGATGGATTTCAAATACTGATCTCCTTTTACTCTCTCCTTCTCCAGGAAAAAATGTCAAAGACCCACAATCAATGTAGTAACTAGAAAATTCCTGTGATGCCAACAGCAAAAAAAATGTGCTCCAAAACAAAATGTCAGTGATGCTGGAGACCATACAAATTTTCTTTATAATGACATCCTTCATATGACTGGCTTCATAGAGGTTGTATTGCAGGGATTTCTGTGAATGCACATTTTAGGAAAGACATGCATAAAATTTTATTCTCCTTTCAAAGAAGAACTACAATATACTCACACATGTGCTGTTAAAAGCACAGATCATAAAACACAAGTGCTACATGGTGGCTTCCCAGGCTCTGCTATTCTATAGCTTACTCAGTTCATTTTTAAACATTTACATTTGTTCCTCAGACATTAACATACCTTTTGCTCTGCCATGCACTGTCAATAAATTTGTGTTCCTAGGACAAGCCAATGAAGTAAAACTTCATAAAACTACTCAGACTCACAGCTGTAACTTGAAGCAATTTTGACCTTTCACGGGAGGAGAGAAAACAGAGAGGAAGGAGGGTATGTGTATATTCATTACAGGCCTTAAAGTTTACAGAAACACAGGTTCCCAAGAGCCTTCTCAATAATGATTTTAGTCAAATATTTATATTTCTATAGCTTTATATGTTTAATGATTTTCCCCATTAAGGTTTTTGTGGTTTACCAAGGAAAATCCAAATATTCTTGATGATGATTGGTGAGTTAAAATCTCTTGTAGCAAGACAGTGTATAAAAACCTCTCCAAATAACTGCCTTTTTCACACATCTGGAAAGACTCCGGTTTTTTTATCTGCTAGAGCCTTACAAGGGCAACTTATTACATAAATAAACGGAAGAATACATGCAGCCACAGAATGACTGAATTGAGTTTAATCTTACCAAAACAAATCCTGTCTCAATACTCCTTTGTTTGTTGCTTTTTGGCACTATTATTGACTCTCCTGTGTGTATTGTATAATCATTACTGCCCCCACTTTCTCCCTGATGTGAAACATGTCCAGGTGGTCAGCAACAACAAGGCCAAGGCTTGCTTAGCGCTGCAGCCTTCTGGAGCTGAGTGCATCCTGGGAATGGGATCTTGGATTCTCACTCACTCGACAAGTGGGTAAAAGCACCATTGCTGTTCAAGAAGCCACAGGTGACCTATAAAACAAATCTGACCTGCTGAAGCACAAGTTATTTCTTCTGGGAGACTCTACAATGAAGGCGAGAGACCTGAATGATAGAATCATAGAATCATTTTGGTTTGAAAGGACTTCTAAGGTCATTGAGGCCAGCCATGGCCATGACCATCCCAGAAAGTACTTTCTACTGGAACACTAATTCTGTGAGATGAAAGGAGAAAGTTCATGAACAATCATAGGGGAGAAAATATTCCCAGAAACCAGAGGAAATTCTCTCTTGTGTGAATTAAAACCATTTTCCACTCTCTTGCAGACCCATCCATGAATGCCTCTTGCCACTGAGAGAAAACGCTGTCACATTATTCCCATCCAACAGGCACCCTGCAGGGTGATTACCTCCTGCTCAGTCCTTTGATGGGAGGGGAGCTGTGCTGCTGCAGCACACCAAGAGCAACTATAAATGTCTAATTCATTTCACTCATTGGTGAAACACAACCCTCCTGGGCCAGGACTGCATTACAAAATCTGGCACCTTCTGGCACTGAAAAGATTGAAGCACTTGGAAAGCATGGGATGTACTTCCATATGTACAATGTACATGGCATGATAACTATGGCAGCAGAGATACTTCAGTTTCTGTGTATTTTTGTAACATCAAAAATTACATTTAGTAGAGCAAAATGGAAAATAAAAGAAAGGTATCAAATGTATTTTCTTATTGCTATCTATCTTAATCTGGTCCTAAAAGCAATAAAAAGGCACACAAAGAACTGAATAGTCTAATCAGATGACATTTACTGAAAACACATTTTTGTTTCCATCTGTTCCGATAACTTTTATTTTTTGAGTCATGATTTCTATGATACAGCTCTATCTATTCACTCTGTTGCAACAAATACCAGCTACACAGATAAAGGCTTATCTCCTGCATTTCTTGAAGCTTGGGAAAGCAAGAAAGTTACTTGCCAGAAATGCCTTTGGCACAGAGTTCATAATTCAGGAACATTTCTGTGATGCTGCCACTTAAAGCGAATGTAAGGCAGGAAGTGTGTGCCTGAAGTTCAGTCTTGTCTACAAGTATTCATGTGTTGGCTGCAGTAATTGAGTTCCAATATGTAACTGAAGTTCAACCCAAACCCTGGAAACCCAAAACTCAAAGGAATTTTTCAGCTTGGCATCATCTTACCTGCGGGTTCCGTGCTTCCCCAGGCACAGCAGTTTGGAAATGAGAAACCTCAGGCTGCAATCACTCAAAGCTTAGGGCTCCACATGTCGGGTGATGTGGTTCTCCCTCTGCTTCTGCCCTGGGTCTGACAAGGGAGGGAGGCTGTGGTGGGATGCTGTGTCTGGGACATCACGCACTCAGCTGCCTGCAGAGCTCCATGGCCTCTCTGCCGCCCTGGGGCTCAGCAGCTCAGAGTAGCCAGCCCAGGGCAGGGATGCTCACCATAGGTAACACAGCCAAGCAAAACTGAAGAGAGGCTGTGCTGTGTCACAGGAGACCTGAGCTACCCCCACCACCAGCTAGAAATCTAAGCAGATGGAAGGGTCACAAAACCAGGCAGTGCTGGGACACAGCCACAAGATTGGGAAGTAGGAGGACCTAGACCTGTGCAACTGCAAATGTCATCTTTCATAGCCAGCCACCAACCCATGTCCAGCCAGAAATAAACCCACAGACCTCAGGGCAGGGGCAGAGTGCCTGGCAGTGCCCATGAACACCACCTGGGGAGCACAGGCGCATAAAACACCCCAAAGAGTAACACATGGTTTTGCTTGTCATTAGAACGTTAAGCCAGTTCCAAAACAGCAAACACCCACATATATAGAACTCAGCTTTCCCCATTTATGGAGCTGAGTACTGAAAAGAACTCATTTAAGGGTGAAGACAGGGAGCTATTTTGCTAGGATCCTTCAGATGCCATGGTTTAAATGCATTCATCATGTTCACCCAGCCCTGCTTCTCCGAGTCGCGTGCTGCAAACAGTCCCTCCTCACAGACCCTGATCAACCTTGTCATTACAATTTGCCACACGTCTCATTTCATGGCTGGTGTTCTATAGTGTTATGTCCTCCACATATTGCTGTTGGCTGGAGTAAAGCATGAATGGGAGTGGGGATGGAAAGCATGAATGAGAGAAGGAGAGAAAAGAACGAAATTGCAGATATTAGCAACTACCAAATTTCCTCTGCAGGTTTGACATTTCCAGTAGAAATAAGTCAGTGCCCTGACAGTGAAGACAGTATAGTAGAGACATACTCAAGCTGACTTTAAAGGCACTGTCAGCATGCTCAAATCCATGGAAAGTGGAGCTGGTTACAAAATCACCAGAACAGCATAGTGAATGCAGAAAATTTAGCAAGGTGTTATACTCCAATTTATGTAAAATATTATACTGGTTCCAGTCCTAGGGCATCCCTGCAAATCTCTTTTGTAATTATACTGATCTAATACCATTTTGTTTTGCCATGGAAAGAAAGCCAGTCATGAAAAACAAAAGTAAAAAAGGCAGAATAGTGAGAGGAGACAATTTCCATTCCACAAGTAATATTGCTATTTGTATCACTTTGCCTGAAATCAGTACACAACTAATTTTCAACTGAAGTTGGAAAATTTTAAAGAAATATCAACTATGTATTTTGGGTAACTGAAAGATCTTGACTTTAATAAAATGAAAACAATTAAGTACAGACTGTTAAAGAGTTAAAATTAGTTGTCTCTTTAACTGATATTTACTTCATTTCTATTTTTTTTCTAAATTGAAATCTAGCAAAAATAATCAAATGAAAAAATAGAATTTGGAGTTGAGTGTTTGGTTTGCTCTCATTTCTCAAGAAAAATATCCTGAAATACTTTTCCAACACAGTGAAAAAACCTTTATGGCACAGCTTATATCCACAATGCAAAAGGCAAAAAAAAAAAGAAAAAAATCACAGTCACATAAATACAGGCCTTGAGACGATGACCCAGACAGTGGAAAGGTAGGCAAAATCAGGAAAGTGTTCTGATATGAGCAGCTGTGGCAGAATCACAGAATCATAGAATTGCTTAGGTTGGAAAAGACCTTTAAGATCACTGATTCTAACTGTAAACATAACACTGCCAGGTCCACTCATCTTTTAGCAGCATTCTTAGGATAATCCTTCTCCCCTAACGTTCACTTTGACTGAGCGAGAAAAGCTGTCAGTAAGAGCACAGTTTTTCCCAGCAGAAATATGTGGACTTTTGTTAAAGTGTCTGTGTATTAGGCACACAAAAAACCCCTCAGTGTAAGCTTTGCTTACGCCTGAAGCTTTTGTCAGCAAAACACGCAAGAAAGAGAAAAGTCATCCTAGATAACTCTCCGTAATGGTCTCTCCTGATTTTGTTACCCAAACAAAAACCAAAACAAATCCCTCCTCCATCCTCCACCCGTTCCCTCCTACGTTAAAAGAGAGGCAGCAGCCTGCTCAGGCTATAAAAAATTCCCAGTCTTTTCACAGCCCTGGTCCTTGGGGACTGGTCGAGCAGCCAGCTCCTCACTAAACTCCTTCCAAGAAACGCCCCCACCCCTTGTGAGTGAGTCATTTTCATAGGGCTCCCCAGGGTGTTCCGGGCAGCTTTTGCCCAGAAATCCATCTCTGCTGCTCTGGGCTTTCCACCTGCAAGGAGGTGGGAGATGGCCTGCGGGAGACCCAGGCAGATTTCGGTTACCTCCCCTACCAGATGCAGGGTGGAGTCTCTCTCACTCCTACATCCCATGATGTCAAAATTCTTTCTTTTTTTTTTTTCTTTTTAACTTAGAAGTAAAAATACAAAACCCTTTGTGTTTACATTTAATGAACTTTTAATTCTCCTTCCCTGGCTTTGCATGTTGTATCAGACCGGTGAACCTCTTTCATTTTCTGGGGCTGTTTAGAAAATCTTTCATGTTACTTGCTTGGGTTTTTTCAGCTGCAAAACATAGTTCTTTAAAAATCAAAATGCCATTTGTGAAATCATTGCAGTTATGTTTGAATATCCTTTTGAAAGTGAACCAGGAATAAATGGTCTGACTCAGCTGAAATCTCAGTCCCTCTTCAGCATTTTTTATTATGAGTCTCTGTCCCATTTCGGCATTTTTTATGATGAGTCTCTTGAGTATTCCATTCAAAATAACCTTGAGTTTATGACATTTTTCTGTTTCATATGTTATATGCTTCTACCAAAAAATCCCAAATCAAAATGAAACACTTTGTTCATTCCAACAATGTTCATATCCAATTTCTTTTAAATGGAGTTTCAAAACTTGGTCGTTTTGTTCTGAATTGACTAAAAAGTGTGTATTATGCCTATACGCCTGTGTGAGGAGAATGCTTGGACAATGTCTATTTTTTAAAGCTCCACTTGTGAAAAACCACCTGTGACTGTCTGCCTGTGGCTGTAATTATCTGCCCCACACAGGAATTTGTAGCACACAACCTGCAGTATTTGCTTTGCATCTCTTCCGATCAACGCTGATGTCCAGGATTTAGTGCTTTGCAACTCCCAGCATTACATCACTGAATTTTCAGGCCTGGACCATATATGCACAAGCCTGAGAGAGATGTTCATGCCCTGAGTGAGGAGGCTGGAGTTGACAAGTGTGAGCAAAGGAACAGAGTGCTGGCCAAAAGCAGTACTTTGAGGAAATAAATCCACTAGAAACATCAGAGAAAAAGGGAATTTATCCACTCTGCAGTAGCCTTGGATAGCTACTTTCCCCACTAGATGATGTTACCTTCCTTGGAGGATTCATGACTTGAACTCTGCTGAGAAAGGGGGAAACTATGCCTTTGAAAATATGTTAGCAGCAACATTACGTTTTTCAGATTTATGTTCTGTCCTTATTGCTCTGATTATATCCAGGCCGAGATATGACCAGAAATGAGCTGGCAATGTGCACTTGCAGCCCAGAAAGGCTGGGCTGCATCCAAAGCCCCATGGGCAGCAGGGCGAGGGAGGGCATTCTGCCCCTCCGCTCCACTCTTGTGAGACCCCACCCTGAGTGCTGCATCGGCTCTGGTCCTCAGCACAGGGAGGACATGGACCAGCTGGAGATGGTCCAGAGGAGGCCACAAAGATGATCAGAGGGCTGGAGCATCTTTCCTATGAGGGGAGGCTGAGAGAATTGGGATTGTGCAACCTGGGGATGGGAAAGAGACCTTATTTCACTTCCCAGTAACTGATGGGTGCCTGTAAGAGAGCTGGAGAAAAATTTGTTACAAGAGCATGACAGAACAAGGGGTAATGGCTTTAAACTGAAATAGGACAGTTTCAGAATGGATATTAGGAACAAATTCTTGACTGTGAGGGTGGTGAGGCACTGGAACAGGTTGCCCAGAGAAGACGTGGATGCTCCATCCCTGGAAGTGTTTAAGGCCAGAGTGGAGCCCCGAGCAGTCTGATCTAGTCAAGGTGTCCCTGACCATGGCAGGAGGGTTGGAACTGGATGGCCTTTAAAGGACCTTTCCAACCCAAAACATTCTTTGAGTCTAGTACTGACCTGTTCTCCTGCTGCTGGTGTGAAATTCAGCAGAAAATCTGGGAGGTGCTCACATGCTGAGACAGAACTTGAGTCATGGAGCTGGGGAGAAATGCACTGTGCAGGTCCTGTGGGAATGATGGGGAAGTCACAAATGCCAGTAACGATTAAAGTGAGTTCTCCTTTGGAATCAATTTGTCGCAACTCTCTGACACACGAGTGGGTGCCTCCCCACAGACCTTACCAAGTCCCACTTTCACAGGATCACAGAATCAAATAAATTGGAAAGGTCCTTTGAGATCATCAAGTCCAACCTATGGCCTAACACCACCACCACTTTGCATAGTGCACAGAAAAAGGGTGGGAAATTCATTCTGAACTTGGGGTTCTCTTTAGAGGATGAGAATGTTTAGGATTAAAATCTAAATTGTTTTTATGCAAAGATGTGTTTGGGAGACTTTGAGTGGCCACAGAAGTCGATTTCACAGCAGTTTTAACACCACTGGAGAAATTATATCTCTGACTGCACAGCAAAACTAAATCATCAATTTTGCTTCACAAAGCTGCTTTTTATTGTGTAAGAACAGCAGGGAAAACCCTCAAAGAGCTCCCCATGCAGGAAGCGTCCTGAGAGATGTTGTGACTCATCTCCGTGGCAATAGGGGCGATGACGTGAGTGGACACTCTGGATTTTTCTTGTTTAGCAACAAGCGTACAGTTCATAAATACATGTTTGGTGACTAGAGTGTTACAAAGAAAATGATCAATTGTCTGCAGATCCTTTTCCATCGAAATAGCCAGCAAACCTGTGAGTGGTAGGGATTACTGGAAACCAACATGCTTAGTAACAGGAATGCTGATCTACTGGTTTAATTTTCTTTTTAATATGAAGATAAACAGAAGGAAGTTAATCCTTAAAGGATTTTGTTCTGGAAGAATTAAGAGGTTACTTTAATTGCTATTTATTTTTTAGGATGCAGCCTACATTGACAAGTGTCAAAAACTCTGCCTGTGTGATGAGCCTCTCCTGGGCTGTGTCAGAGGTGTGATTTGGGAGCCCAGAACTGCCAGCTGTTCACCACCATCTGTCAGCAGAAGGCAACAACTGCTGCCTTGGAAGCATTGGGATGTTTTTTCACATCTGCATGAACTGTACACGCACAGTTGCAGCCCTAACGTGTACTCAGGCAAGAAGAGGTTTTTGGCAAACAACTCTAGCCATTGAATTTCTTTACTGAGTATGGAAAATGCATATTGTGATAATGATGGCTTTTTTATAGATCCTTTCTAAGTAAAGATGAAGAAATAACCCTGTTATGTAGCAAATTTTTTTTTTTTTCTTTTCTCCCTGAAAAAGAGATTATTTCCTGTTTTAGAAACACCCTTATCTCATGCATCCCCCCCACATTTCTATAATATCTCTCTATTTAATCTGTGGCACTTTCCCATGTGTCCAAGGAGTATAATTTTCCTTTGGAGTGCCCTTGCCAAGCTTGGGCACATCTTCACCTGGGTGGCAGGGCAGACTCCTTGGAGCAGCTCTGCTCTGTAACTGAGTCACAGCAGACAGTAATGATGCAGTGGGGAGGATGTCCTTTCACTCAAGTAGCTGTCACTAACTCAGAGCTATGACCTAACTGGAAATCTGTGAGATCAGACTGAGATGTCTGAGACGAAATATCTAAGCTGCTTGTGATTAAAGGCAGGAAGTACAGCTAGATGAACCACTACTATGACATTTTCATTGTTGCTGTGACCTGTAAGTTTTATCTACTAATAAAAGTACTTTTCAAACTCTTTTTCCCTACCCCCTCTTTGCAATCAGGCAGACTTTCTCCCTTCCTCTTTGGGGGGGAAGACCCCTACCCCAATTAATATAGTGACTTCCAGGTAATAACATGAAATTATTATATCAATTTCAGAAGCATCTCTTGTAAGGCAGCAACTCAGAATGGGGAAATCAATTCTTTTTGCTGAACTGTAGGTCAATTAGAAAATGCATCTTCATCAATATTAAGACAGAATTACGACAGGGAGAGAGTGATCAACAGGCAGCTCACCACAGCATGAGACAGCCTCACATACACAAAGCCCTACTGAAAGGTACACACAAAAAAAAAAATCCTCCAGCACAGCTAGAGGAAACAAAAGTCACCTCCACGCTGAAGGAGGCTGATTCCAAATGAAAGCGGTCTGGCAGCTCTCCTGGAGTGAGCAAGTATCTGGCTGCATAACAATTTGGACAGATTATCTCCCTGTTTGCCTGGCAGTTGGGGATGCAAGACATGCTTCATTAAGAAGGATCACTAGATAGGGATGGGCTTGTTTTTTAAAACAGAAAATGAGCAACATTCCTGTTACTTTAAAGTATCCGTTTTCTTTGGAAATTTAGCAGAGGCCTGGTAACAATTACCATGTTTTAATGGTTATCAACAAAGGGAATATATAAATCACAGCAAGATTTTAGAAAATAGTTGGTGGTTCTGAAAACATACATTTTTGGTGCATGACTTACATCAGTTCTCCAGTGTCTGATTTTCAGAGGTCCAAATGTTCAGTGCTTTCAGAAAATAAGATGCATTTATGACTTGGATCAAAAACCAGGAGGCATTCAAACACATAAATTTGAAAATCTTGGCATTGTATAGGGTATTTGTGCCTGCTTACCCAATTAACCCCTCATTATGTGTAAAGCTACCAAATGGACTGTCAGAACCTGTGCCTGTGCTCCTGCCGCTGTCCACTTGCCAATCCAGAGAGTTCAAGCATCATTAAAAAAAAAACCAATGAAATTTTTTGCTTAATTTATAGATGTTTTTTCTCCAAAAAGTTTGAGCTGATCTACAGGACCTGCTGAGGTGCCTTCCAATTCCAACTATTCTCTGATTGTCTTATCCTAATCATGTGTGAGTTTGGTCCTTTCCTTTTTATACTATTTACCATTCCCAGCAGGCACAGGAAAGAATTCTTCCAGCTTTCCCCTGAGCACGCTGGTGTAAAGCTGAGTTTACCAAGGTCCCACAGGCTCCAGCTGGCTCTCAAATCTTGTACAATTCTGAAATACTTTCTGCATCTTGATGCAATTTTCAGCTCTTATGCAGATAAAAAATTTGGCAACAGCTGGCCATGCCTTCCAATGCCATTCTTGTCTATTGGTGGCACTAATTTTACGCCTGAGTGTCTCAGCTGAGACCTCTGATCTAAGCCTTGGACAAGCAGTGACTAGGCAAGAATCCCTCCTCAAGCAAATGCAAGCTAAATGTAAGACCAGGATAATAAATAGATATTATCAACCAGAAAGAAAGAGTGAAACAACATTGATCACAAGATAGGCAAAATATCTATGATTTTAGCAGCTTAAATATTCTGAAGGGATTGGTGAGTTTAACTTGCAAGAGTTTACGGGAGCTCTTCTTGAGACTAGAAGGAAGATTGGGGGAAAAATGCTGAAGGTTCTTGAGATTTTACAATGCTTGAAATTTCACAAACAAAAGGTGGGTTGTTCAGTTAGAAAAGGATCTTCCTATAGTGAGCAACAGATGAGAAACGAACAATAAAGTTGAAGATAATGGAGGTCCCTGAAAGCACAGATATCAGTGTGGGGCATGTTAGAGAAGGTTGGTTTGGAAAGATTCAGAGAAGCAGGAATGTCCTCTTCAGCTCCCAGTTAATTTCTACATTTTCTCATTTATTTAATTAGACCCTCACGCCTGTTGTTCACAATCTGTGCTGTCCTCACTCTTCCCACACTCGTCTTCTGTCCCCAGGTTCACCCCTGTGCCTCCAGTGTCCTCTATCTTTTTAACTTATGTTTTCAGCCTTTGGGCACCTGGTGTCAAGCACTGCTCTTCTTTTCCCTGGCTACAGATCAATTCAGTTTCCCTTTTTCTCTCTATAAGATTATTACAATCTTTTTCTGTACATTTAACAAAAAAGTCAAACCAGAGAAACAAAACTGATATCCTTCCACAGTGCTCAAGTACATTTGCCCACTGTGGACTGGACTGACCTCTTGCAAGTGTGGGATATAATACGGACATTTCCAACTTCAATTAATAGATAATGATTATTATTATTATCAGAAAATCTGAGCAAAAGTTTAACATTTTCCAAGCTTGTTAAAAACAATCTCAAATATTTTTTTCACTTTACATTATGGGGAACTCATATATTTTTGGCTGAGATAGGAAGGTGTTGAGAGGATTGCTTGGAGGATCAGATGGCTGCAGTCAGAGAGGCAAGATGTATAGGGAGAGATCACAGATTGATATTAAACCAGAAAGTATAGCTGCAAAATAGCAGGCAAGCTTTCATTGCTCTCAGGTCTGAAATGAGAAGCGTGATCTTCCAAACCCAATAGCAGGTTAATACTAACTGCTCTGGGCTTGACTTGACCATTTGAGAAAAACAGGGGAACAAAAACTTGTGGGCAAAAGATGGATATGGGATTTTCAAGCAAAGTGAACAAGAATTTTAAACAGTATGAGACAGAGACAAATACAAAATCATTACTGAGACCAGTGGTGTTATCTAGTTAAAAAAAAAAAAAAAAAAGAGACACCAAATTATGTTATTGTGTGCTTTAATTTTCTCCAGAAAGAGATTGGAAAGAAAGATTCTGACAAGGAAAGGTAACCAAAATAAATTTTCATATTTTAAGAAATTGAGGGTAACTAATATCCCTGTGTCCACTAGAGCTCTCTCATACCCTGGATTTGTCAGGTGTATTTAACTCCTGACAGTGAACATAAATGTATCTCAGAGCAAGGTTCCAAATGCTGAATGTTTATTTTTGCAAGATTTGTTTTCTTTTTTTAAAAAAGAATTTTATATCTTTTACAAGAATAGAGTTTTTGAACATGATGCTATAGAAGTCCAAAAAGTATTTGTATCCAGCACTTAAGGAATCCAAATTCTTTCTGAGCATAGGTCTGGGTTTATTACTATATCCACTTTGGAAAACTAGTCTGGGTGGATAGCTGACCCCTGCCATTTTATGGCTCACTGGCTCTTTGACAGCTACTTCTGGGTGGCTGTAGGTTATGAGACAAATGTTTCTTCAGTAAGCATTTACCTGCTCCCTTGTGCATTTCCCTTCCTTAATGTCTCCCTAGCTTCACATGAAGACCTGGAAAGTCAGCCTGTGTGAGTTTGTAAAATCATGGGGGAAAGGGAAGTGACTGACTAACAAAAAATCCCAAACAGCTTCTAATTCAGCTCTTTTTGTAAGGATCACATACATGGAGTTTGTTTCAGGAACTTCTTTCAAGGAAGAGAAAGCACCAACGTGCTCATGTTGCCTATGTCATCTTTTTTCCTGGATTTTGCATGCTGATACAATGCTGCGTGGAAAAAAGGAATAATAGAATCTTTAATTCTTATTAGGCTTTTCAGCGCACACTAAAAAGGCATTGGTCATGCTTGGTGGCTTTGCTCTGTTTAATTAGAATCAGATGAAACGTTTGTTGAGAGATTTCTGAAGAAAATTGTGAAATGTATTTACTGACAATTTGTGAAGAAGTTTCTTCATTTCAAAAATTAAGGAAGCTAACAAGGTTCATTTATTACTTCATTCTACATTTTCTGTAAAAGCTAATCTAGAAATTCTCAAAACTATATTTCATATAATTAATATATTGTTAATTTGGGATGTCATCCCTTTTTACAACTGTAGGAGCTGTTTTGACACATCAGAAAGAAGGAATCCTCACCTGAATAGGTATCTCGGAATTACTGATGGGTGAGAATTGCTGCTTCTAAAAGGTGTGCAGTAGTCCTAAACATGACATTTGATTTAGCATTTTTCACCAAGTGAATTTAAATAATATTACATTATGGAAAAGAAACTGGGTGATGTCTGCTTTAAAAGGCTTTGTGCACTGCTTTGTTAAAAAAAATTCGTGTACCAGACACAAGCCCCAGCCACAGCCCTCTCCCCCAGGACGGTCCAGATTCATTCACTGCACCAGTGATCTCAGGTGGACTTTACACAGGTCTAGAATATCTAGGAAGTTGCATTTACAGAAAAAGGGGTTAATTTTAAAACTACTGATAATTTGCCATTTTTGCATACTCTTTACTTCCTAACATCTGCTTTCTGTTATTGTGTTTGCAGAACTAATTATTTATATTGTCACCAAATTACATCTGAAAAGGACTAGGTCTCTAATAGTTGGGGTTTTTTTTCATTTCTTCCATAAAATACAATTCCTTATCCAGGACTGGGAGAAGTGGTACAGCTATTATCTCACATCCAGGTCAGTGTCCAGTGTTACTGCCAATGGGGCCACTGGACTACTGGCTAGTCCATTGAGAGAGTTTTTTCTCACTGAAAATGTGTTCATAGCAGGTCCAGATGTGAGAAAAGTCAGATTTGGGTGAATCATCTTTTTTTGTTAGGAAAACTTTCAACTGAAGAAATCCTGATCAGACCTAAATCAGCAGCCATAAGTCATATTAAAAAGGTTTTTGGTAATTTGGCTCTTATCCTTTTGACTCACTCTCTGCAGCTCAGACCAAAAAAAGCCTTTCCAGTGAAAATGCTGTCAATGTCAAGATTGTTTTAAAATTATGTATCTTTGTTCTTAGACAAATAACATTAAACCAATTTTTTTTTTCAATTATGCTTTAACTGGAACATTTCTTTCCTCTAAGGAGTGAAAAGGTATATTTTCACTTGGCCAAGTCAATATATCAGCAACATTGCCAGATTGGTTATTGTTCTTGCAGCAAAGAAATTACATGATACCAAACACACACAGTTGTGCCAGCATGCTCTCATTTTACAATACGAGATTTTTTTGGGCTTTCACCAATCAAAAATCTGGAGAGAAAATGAAAATGTATGTCTTGGACACTTTATGGTTAATTATAAAGAGGCCTAGAAATACTAACTTAATAAACAGCCTTTGTAAGGAATACATGCTATTAAAATATACTTGTCAATGCCCAGTTCCAATGATGAATGAATGAATAACATCTCTGTGATGGCAAAAGGGAATGATAAGAAGGATAGCATAGCTACAGGACTAAATTAAGTTGTGTGAGGAGAGCTGTGCCACACAGAGATTCTCCCTAGATGCCCTGGCTGCAAAGGAGGATGTTTGTCATCATTCATACCTGTACTTTTCCTGGCTCTGCTCCCATGCAGGCCCTTGCACATGTCTAGGATCACTTCCAAAGGCCATCCTAATGTTTCCAGTCTCTATGTATGGTCTTTACTTTTTACAAAGCTCAAAGATATATTTTGAGGTTTAATTTCTTATAAATTATATGTGGCACTAGGACAGGGGAGTTGGCAAACTTCGCTTGTTTTTTTCTGAACAATTTATGAGTCTTCGGTGAACATGATTTAATTTCAGGTAGATAATTAAAACAGTTCTGCCCATCATCATCATGTTGGTTGCAGCAAAATAAGAAATTATCTGAAAAAAACCCCATACTTATACGTGTTCTGGCAGAATCATACATGATCATAATATCAAAGCCATTAAAACTATTTATTGTCTCATCAATGAATATACAAAAGCCTTAATTATGGTGGATTGTACATCTTCAATGATTTTAATAGGAGCAGCATTTTCTTCTTGTTAAAGGCTGTCTCTGGTTCTCCTCAAGCTCCTTCTTTTGTGTCATAAATATCAGAGTAGGTTAGGACTAAACTTTTTGGTATTCAGAAATTACTGAATAATATCCCAAAATATTTCTTAGAAAATTATTTCAACAAGCTAAAAATAGGAAGTGAAGAAAGTATAATAGATGGTGATTAATCTTCTATATTTAAAAAATAAAGAGAGTCAAGTTTTCTGATGATGATGCCACCTCAAGCCACCCATATGGCTGGATCCTTGTTTTCCCCTCCCTTTCCCTTTTGCTCCATCCCTTGAAGCCCTCATCTTCTGAGTACTGGTCCCACTGCCTCTGGACCCATGCTGGGCTTTGAATTAATTAAATGTTCTGGGTAAAATTATTGTGGGTTTGTTTTTTTTTAAATTAAGTCTGAATAATTTAACTGCAATGGTTTTTACTGCATACTTTGTTCCAACAGAAAATGACAAGGGGGTGGGAGCCAGAGATGGAGAGGGTGGGATCCCTGGGGATGGGGAGTCTGCACGTGGCTTTGCCAGTGACTGGACAATGTGAGCACACCTTCATGCAGCACCTCTGGTCACCAGATCTTCAGGGAAAGCACTTCAGTCTTGTTCCTCTAACAGAGTAAATGATGTAATCTGAAGTAAATGAAGGAATGGAAGTACATTGGCTCCTTAAAATACAAATGTCTTAGTTGGATGCTAAATCACAGAACTTTCAGCTGCAAGAAACTCTTGCAGTGTTCAAATATCACTTCTGTGTTTCTGGCTGACCCAATAAAATAATTTTGTCTTGAGAAGATAAAGGACCCAAAGGGTCCACAAAGTTCAGAAATTATCTTCCAGTCTTTTGTACTGCATGCAGCACATTCTTCTCTGTGAACACGATTAGGTGCTATCATTACATCCAACTGAAGTGATACAAATATACAGTAAATAATCTAAGGTCTAAGGATTTGGAACCACTTAAAAAAATCCACTATCAAAACTCCAAAAGACCACAAATATCACTCCTTGAGAAATATTACTACTCCTGTAGCTATGACACCAGAAACTCCATTTCTTACTTTGTTACTGCAAAGCCAGAGGGATCCTTTCCTTCTCTAAGAAACTAAACAAAACATTCCGCTCCCCTCCTCCCCAAATATTATGAATAAGAATAAAAAGCTGTGGAAATGTGAAGGAGAGAGAGAAGGGTCAATGAATAGCTAAATAGGAGAGTGGCTTGAGTACATCTTCCTGGACATTGACAGGGCAGTATGACAGTGTTAGTGCACCTAATGATCCACTTGGATTATTAAGACCTGGTTATCAACATGAAGGGATCCACATCAAGGCACGTAACAGACTATTTTTTCAGTTTGCACAATTGTTCAACCTAATGGCCCTCCTTCTCCTTTCTTCATTTCTCAAGAATTTTTCTTTTTCAAAATCCACTTATTTTTCCCCTCACTTTCTGTTTGTAGGATTACAGTGGCAAACTTGCTGTACAATCCATAAGTGCCACTACAGGACAGTGTTATGATGCACTGCCTTGAAATATAGCTGTTGTAGGGCTGGAAAAATATTTTTCTTTAGACAAAGGTATAAACGGTTTACACTGTAGTACACTAATAGATGGTTTAAGGGTGTATTAGATTTTTGTGGCTTTGTTTTATATACATCACATATGCACAAACCCTGGGTGTTGCAAGCTTAATGTGTGTGTATGTGTGTGTATGTTTCAATAAAACAGATTTGTCTAACATCGAAAAACAAAAAAATGCATGCACAAATGAAACATAAGTTGTCCATCTTTTTCAGTAATCTATGTTAAATATTGAACATTACCATCTGTTCTGGAGGGAGAAAAAGAAGTTGTACACAGAAATAACTTGCCCTAGAAGAAAATCACCTGCTAACCCACTATTCATTAGAGGCTGATTTGTGCACAAAAGCCTGAGGGCTTCTAACCTTTCCAAAAATCTTGGATATGTTTGTTTTATAAATGGTTCTCATAAAAAAAAGTTTTGTTCATATGGTTTACCCTAATAGTGAGCCTATTTGCTAACATTATACTGCTAAAATGGCCTGGACAAATCATATATAGTGACTAATGTTTTACATCATTGGAAATGTAGCTTGTTTTCTTGAATCAAGCCCCATCAGGATGGTCAGTGACTCCATCTCTACCAGACAATAAAGCAGTACCAAACAGCCTCTCGAAATGGGAACTCAGAGGTCTCTACTCACACGCTGTTCTGGTGGTCCATGGCGCTCTCTTGGTTGGGTTCAACTTCCACATAAACCCCAGGCAGTGCTTTGGGATTAATGCAGGCCATGGACATTTCCTTTTGGCAGTACAGACCCCTTGTGTCTGATGTGTGCCTGGTGGCATTAGACCACAAACTGGTCCAGACATCTATAATTAACCACGGCAAATACTGTCATATTAGGCTCACTGATTCTCTGTATTTACCTCTGTCTTTATCTATTGCTTCTCAGGTTACAGACTGCAAGCATTTTGCAGCAAGGACTTTGCTGTCTTTGACCATGCGCCACACTAGGATTCTGGTTCATGGCTGTATGCCCTTCTGCAGTCCAAATAATAAATAATTCTAAAACTAATTCAGAATAATGCTTCAGACAAAGGTATAGTAAAGAACAGTACAGAACAGAGTTAACAAAAGGCAGAGAAGAAAGCAAACAACTACTTTATTCACTGTGGAAACCATTTACTTACTTACCTTTGTTATCTGTGGATATTTATGTTGTTCACAAAACAAGCAACCAAAGGAAGGTGACAAAATATTTTTCAGCTATTGTTAGTGCTGAAATTATGTGCAGCTGTTGTCATGTAAGACACTTGATGCAGTCATGAAGAAATCCCTCCTTACGCCGTGTGTTAGGAGGCTGGGAAGAGGCTGACTGCCATGAGCTTTCCTGTCATTATTTTCCTTTTTCCTCCTGACATTTCTGAACAAAAACAATTGTAATCACTTCTAGAAGGAAACCCTGTATTCATGTGAAGCAACAAGGGATTCTAGCAGCAAGACAGATACATCTGGACAATTTGGTAACCTCCCAAGCTTTGATTTAACTATTAAATTGTTGACCATATTTCTTTCCAGTCCATGTGGAAATCTTCAGTCTGGAGCTTTGGAGAGCTGGTGTTGACATTTTTTTGATGCATTCAGGGAACTCCCAAACACTGCAGATGTTCTAACGCACCAGTTGGAGTTCTGACGTTAATGAAAATATATAAATATTACAAACAATCTGATTTTAAAACTCACAGATAGGACCAATTCATTTGGGAACTGTTTTCTTACTAAAGGCAAAGATGCTACACCCCAGAAGTACTTTGGCATGAAAAAGTGTCTTAAAGCATACTACAGTGTGTCTGAGCAAACACATTAATTTTTGAAAGTTTGCTGGGGAAAATCTCAACCATTTTGCCTCAGGGATAAAGTGCACTGGCCAGGTCAACACATGACGAAAGCTCATCATGTCATACATTATGTCAGTGAGGGCCCTCTGCTTCAAACATAACCTATTATCTTCAATAGACAGGAAGGCAGCACTTTTCCATGGGATTTGAGTTGATGAAAACAAATATAGCGTTGGGATTTTAATTCAGCTGAAACCCCACTCCTAATTAATTAATTATGCTAATTCAATGTTTTTTCACACTGTGTAAATCAAATAACTGTGTCTATTGCTCTAAGGCAACTCTAAAATCTAGCTTGGAGATTTTCCATTTTCCCTCTTAAATCAGCCTTAGCTGGTTACATTCCAGAACAGCGCCTTTGGGAACAGTTGGTCAAAAATAAAGGGAAAAAACCTCAAAAGAGAAAATTCAGGCTGTATTTTTAGCCCTTTTATGTTTGAACACTTTCATTGACTTCAGTGGTATTTGCCTATCTGTATCTGGCTCACAATATTGCAGCCTCTAAGATTGAACTTCCCAGCATTGCCACATTACCTGGGAACATAACATTCATGGCAGAGACTGCTCCAGGCTTTCACTTTTGCATTGTATCCTGGATCTAATAAACTTTCTCTGCTGTCTGTGGACTTCTAGAGCTGAGTCTGAAAGTCATCCTAACCTTGAACACAAGTTACAGATCTGAAGGAGGGATAATTAGGTGACATTGTATGCAGCAAATCCAATTATAATAGTAATTTCATTTATGAAAGAGGTATCAGCTCCCTGTCTTTTGATTGTGTTCTGAAGTTTCAATGAATGTTTCTAGCCATCAAAGATAAAAGTCATAAAAATGTCTTTATGAGGCTCATGTAAATCTGTGTATTCCAAGATCTATTACTCTGGGACACTACAACAAAATTACTCCATGAAAGACAGGTGAGTGTGCCCAATAAAGATAACAGAGATTTTTGGTCTCCAAATTCAGCCACAGACAAAGGTACTTAAGAAGAACCACAGCATGGGAAATACCCCAATATGTTCATGAGACTCCACAGCAAGGTATTCCAGGGACTATTATCCCACATCAGTCACATACAAAGTGACTTATTCAAATTTGGTCAAAAATTTTAGATTGCTACATAACTTTTGAGTACGTTGCACAATTTTGAATGAGACTTGACTTCCTGAGAGGCTGAAAAAATAGTTTAATTGCTGAAATTATGGATATTCAGCAGTTTATAACTTTTTTTTCCAGTGTACAATTTTTGTGAGTGTAGTTTCAAAAATACATATTAAAGGGAAAATTATTTTTTAAAAAGTTGTGAACAATCAATATCTATCCTGATCTTCCCATAACCTCTTAAATTCTAGTCTCCTATGAACATTAAGAAAATTGAGATGTGATTGTCTATCTTGGAAAAATACTGCGGTTCCTTTTTCATATTTGCAACACTATAAGCTATAGATGGTGTGTCAAGTACAGCAGATTTTCTTGGCTGTATCTCAGAAATGTTTCCTCTTGTACTGAAGTGGAAATACGTATCTAAGGTGCTGAATGTTCCTCACTGTAACTAGTAAAGGGCTATTGAACGAAGAGTTTGGTTTTGCATCCATCTGTTGTTGCCTGCACCTGCCGATTACTTTGGGCTGCTGTCCTTGTCAGCCCAATGGCTGCGCTGCTGAGGAAGTGAAGTTCATTTGCTTCATAACAAGCATAATAACATCCTCAAAGGATATATTTAGAAAGAAAACAGGCCATTGCGAGATCAGAGTCAAACAAGTGGGCTGCTTGGAGAAAGCATTTGCCTTTTTGGTCATAACGCATATGCCAACATCTAAACTGGAAAACACATGTGAGCCCACAGCAATGGCAGGACAAACAGCTGCCTTGCTCTGGCCTGCAGGCAAAAAAAAAAAAAATCACAGGAAGTTTCATTTTGAGTTTTCATCCTCTTATTGGAAAATGCAGTAAAACAAGTTGAATTACAGATGATACACTTTGGCTGAAGTTTTCACATCTGCCTAGGAGATTTGGTTATTAAGGTCCTAAGCTTTAACACGGACAGTGGTCCAACATCTTTGCACAGCTTTGGAAATCTCAGTCAGAACATGTAAGATAAATTCATAAAACTCAAAGATATTAGAAGACCCTGTTTTTCTACTCTATCCTGAGAGTCTCATGTGCTGACTAAGAGATCATCCTTTCCTCCCTTTTTCTTCTCCCCTGTACACTGCATGACTGACACAGTTAACTCACTTCAGCTGAGGAGTTTTCTCACATTGCATGGAGATCAGGGTAATATCCTACCTTGTTTTACAAGAGCAGAAACTTATACCATTTGAATTATCACTGAGAAAAAATCTGCTGAGTACTTCTTGGATCTAGAGCTAAACTGTCCATGTTCTTGGTAAAGTTAGCAGAGAAAAAGATGTGCCTAGATCTGGCTGAGCTGCAGGAATTGACAGCATGGACATTTGAAATGCAAAGTATCTGTGGATACCTCAAGCGTGTGCTGGTTTAGTGTGAGAATTTTAGTTGCATCAGAAAGGTTGTAAAACCAGGTACGTGATCTGTGAGACTCAGACCATTCCTTAAGGTGTTCTGCCTAACAATGTGTCTGGTTTTAAGGGGCTGCTGTAAAGGTTCCCTCTGCCCCATGGTGCAATCCAGGCCCATTCTAGAGCTGCCATAGCCTTGGTGGTTCATTTGCCTGAATCTGTGGGATGAAACCTGCCTTGGGTACAAGCAGCTACCCTTTGCTTCACAGTGCAGATGGCTGTTGGTGAAGAAAAAGGACATTTAAAAAGTGACCTAACTCACTGGTTTGATGTTCTGTGCCAGGCAATAAGATAGGCAAAACTTGTCTATCTCCACTCCAATGGGTGAGAGCTGGCTCTGCCTCTACTGACACCAGGCTGTCTCCAGCCCCTTGCCCCTGGCTATCTTAGTAAGGCTTTGGCCAGTGTCCACTTGTTTCCTTCTTGCCTGAGCTCTTGCGTTCCTCCTTGTGAAACCAACCCAACAGGGTGGAGGGCTGGGACACACTTAGGTCATTTCCCTGCAGGGCTCACAGGGTGGTGGGGGCACACAGCCAAAGTCCATCATTTTACACGGACCTTCTGTTTGCCAGGGTTCACCCTAGCAGCACCATGGCATTTGAAATGGGCTTGTCCACCCTGCCTCGAGGCCAGCCTGCCCTTCCACGGAGAGTTAGTGGCAAGTCCAGCAGCTGAAGCATGTCCAGAGCACCCGGAGCCATGAGGCCAAGCACACCTGGTTATTTAGAGCCAAATTGGTGCCCAGAGACTGTCCACCAACTTCCAGACGGGTGTCAGTAAATCTGCCAGGAGTACTGAAGGCAGATGGGGACAATCTACTCTATGTTCACCACTATTTTGTGTGACAAAACAGGAAATTATAGGCAAAACAGGAGGACACATAGGGTAAGGAGGCTAAGTCTGTCCTTCAAGGCAATCCTTCCTTAAAAACCAAGAAAAACTTCATTTTCAGGACAGTGTGTAAGGAAACCTGTAAGCTGTCTTGTCTGTTCTGTATATCTTGTAGCTGAATCCAACTCCACTTTTTGCAGCCACTTTCATTTCAACAGCTCAAGCACTATGGACTCACAGTAGCACATGGATCCACAGGGAAAAGCTCATTTGCAATTTTTTTGTACCTCCCTGTAAGGTTCATATAGTTACTGGAAAATGTTTTAGACAGACAGAGAACATGGCACTACTCTTCTCAAAAATAGCCATACCTCTAGTAGACTTACTTAAAAATTCATCTGAGAGCACAGTGAAAACATGAAGTCTTTAAAGTAAGAAAAGTGCAAATTGAAATGCCAGGGGAAGGTTTATGTGAGAACTTAGAATTGCAGCTTTCTTCAGGAACTTGTTCTTGGATCTACTCAAAGGCAAGTTTTTTTCACAACTTTGGAAGATTTTTTTTCACTTGATTAATTGACTTTAGAAGTGGAGACACTCCTGGCAAAGGGTATGGGATGAGGCCAAAGTGGTGCTGCCGTGTATTTCTTTATGAGCTACCTTGGTAAAACATTTACGGACTTACTTAATGCTAACATTTAAGGACCTGGCTGAAGATCACTTTTGTTGGCTAGGTTTGACCTCAGAGTGACAATCTCAGTGTTTTGTTCTTACCAATAGCTTGATATTGACATGGCTCAATAAATAGGCTACTGTAAGAAAAACATCACATGCAGTCTTTTTTGTTTGGTTCAGTCTTTTTCTGTGTTGGGTCCTGTGAGTCTGTTTCTCTCATTTTTGTTCCCCTTTGCTCCTAGAAACAAAAATGGTGATCCTCTGTTCTCAGCAATGTTTTTCTTGTTTGTGTTTCAAGTCTTGTGAAGTCTCAGAGACATCGCTGGAGACAGAGTACCAGCTGGGGTGAATCAGTGGCAGAAACACAACAGAGAGCTCTCTTTGAGATATTTCATTGTTGGGTGTTCTCCCTTGATTTGAATCACCAAATATGGGTGCAGGAACACATTTACCCTTAGTATTCATTACCTTCCTTGGCTGTGTGCGGCATTGGGCCAGCAGTGGCAAGGTGGATCTGATGTGCTATTTTCTCACCCCAATGCATGCCTACGGACACATTTAACATATTTTACCCTGTCTCTGCTTTTGGCACGTAACAGTGTTTTGGCAGCAGCAGAACAGAGTACTTACAGAGCCACTGCAATTCTGAGTTTATGATAACAGATAAACAGTTTTAAAGTAATGCTTTCCTAAATATTTTAAATCTTATTAGTATTTAACTAGACTCCTGTGGTGAAATGTGTTGTGTGCAATTAGTAATACTATTCTTTTTATTCTGATGCAAATTAATAGTAGCTGATTTTACACTGACACGCAAACATTTCAGTCAGACAACTGCTAAGTACACTTGCAAATCATGTTATAGATGTGCGTGTGGACACCCCATGTGGAAGAGCAGAAACCACTAATATTTTCCAAAGTTGAAAGATATATTTTAATTCTCAAAGAATTAAATGTGAAACATGAAACATTTCCCAGATTGTTTAGTAGCTTTGATCAAGATGAAAACACAAGTAAAATTCTGGTCAAGTAGATGACTACATGTATTTAACATGAAGCCATAACCAAAAGTCCAGAGGAAGGCAACATAGATTTAATCTTACTTTCAATTTCAAGGTATTTAGAATGATAGAATGACCTGGGTTGGAAGGGGTCTTAAAGATCATCTAGTTCCAACCCCCCTTCCATGGGTAGGGACACCTTCCATTACACCACATAGCTCATTCCATCCAACCTGGCCTTGGACAGTTCCAGGGATGAGGCAGCCACAACTTCTCTGGGCAACCTTGATCCACTGCCTCACCTCCCTCACAGTAAAGATTTTTTTCCTAACATCTAAACTAAGTCTACTCTCTTTCAGTTCGAACCCCCCTTATCCTGTCACTACATGCTCTTGTAACTTATGGACAAGACATTTGGATTTGCTTAGAATGCAAAAGAAAATGTTTTTTGCTACATATCACAAGTTTCTTCTAAGTCACAGAAGATTTACAGCATATATCCATGCAAATAGGTGGCATAAAAGGACAGAATCTGTGCTAAGAATATCAGATAAATGTCATGTGATAGAGAGTTCCTTCAATAAACTGACCCTGTCATCATCTCAGCAGAGACCAGAGTAATGGAAAGAGAGGGTGGAGGTGCTGCCACATTTCTGTACAAGGAGAACTGTTACTTTTTGCTTGCAGAAAGGTGAGAAACAAGGGGGATTTGGCTCCCTTTTGGCCATGACAATGAGAAAACTCCCTCCTTTTCTTTTACCTCTCCAGATCCCAACAGCACACCTACAGGTGTAATCTTTGAAACACATATAAGAAATACAAAAGCCGTGTACCAGTAAGGTATTAAAATATGTAATTAAATCTTAAAAGGCAGAAATCTCTCTGCTAAGAGGCATTTTTAAACCTACACCCACACCAAGAGAGGAGGAATGCTGCAGACACCATGGGCACAATATGGGCACAGCCTGGTGTTTATATGGAAGATATTTGTATGACATGGTGATGGGTAACAGTGAAAAACATCTTGGAGAGATGAATAGGCAGTGACCTAGACAGATTGATTACACCATGGGAGCTACAAAATGCTGCCCAAAATGGATTTATGATGCTTCAACTGAGTGTAGAATTACTGGTGTAACTCAGCTGCATCTCCAGTGAAACATGTGGAGCTGTTGGTGTTGAAAGGTTCTCTGAACTAATAAGCACTTTAAACATTTTTCCAAACATCTTTCTGATGTCTGTGAATGACCCTTTTTTGTTCCCTCCTGTTATCCCACAAACCACCGTTAACCCCACGACGGTGTCCAAACAAGAGGCACATCGGGTGGCTCCAGTAGAACAACTTGCCACCACATTTATTACCAGACTTTTCCATCTCTCAGGCTTTTGTGATCCTGACAGTTGTTTGGGCTCAGTTTCCACCAGCCGGTTGTGATGAATCTGAGCCTGCCCTTCAGCTGAAAAACCCAGTGGCTGGGTGGGCCCGGAGGAATGGCCCTTCTTTCCCCTCCCTGCTTAAGCCTCTTGTGAGTAACTCCCTGCAGCTGTCTGTAAACATCACTTTCTGAATGGAGTGAGAGATGTCTGGGGCAGGCCAGGCTCTCGCTGCCTCTCAAATGAAAATAAATAGTGCCGTCAGCTGCTGCACAGAGCAGTGCTGCCTTACCCAGGGCTTCACAACCACCTCGGGCTGGGTTTTTCTGTTTCCAGCATTTGCTTTCTGAACCCAAGTATCCCAGAAAACTATGAATTTACAAACAAACACGCACACCACACAAGACAGGAGAGAGCCAAAACCCATAATCCTTATAGCCTCTGATAAACCACATGATTAACAGCAATTATTAATTAATGGCTTAGTAAAGGTCCAGGGCAGAAGCCTGTGTGTCTGTGGGGCAGCAAGTTTGTCTCTGCAGCCAGTGAGAATTTTGCCTCCCAGCAAACTGTTGTTAACCTGAAGCTGTGCCTAGGCACCCATCCTGCACACACCTTTGCCAGCTAAGGATACCACCCCTCTGACTCCTTCTCATGTCCTGCTGAGAACTGTGCTCTTCCTGGAGGATGGGGGTTGTTTGTGTCTCCTAAGTTGCTTCACATTCCCTTGGCCAGGTTTGTCTGAAAAGCTGACAAGCTGCTAATGCACCCCCTGCCGCCTCTGTGGCATGAGGGGATCAATCCCCGTTTCCTGACCTGCCCATGGGTGTTCTGTCTCTTCCCTGCCACCAGTGGTCATTGTATCTCCAGTGTCTTGGCCCCAGAACTCAACATGGTGTTTCCTCATCCAGTGTGGTCACAGCCAGACAAATCTAAGGTATATCGACAGTAATCCCTTTCTTACGCAGCTTATTTTGACAAAAAGAGGTCTGGTTTTAGCCTGTTGTCTGTCTCATTGCTTGGATCTGGGGAGGCAGCAGCCTCCCTCAAGGGCTAACAAGATGTCAGGAGTGGGCTGGCAATGGCAGTGTCCTCAGCTGTCACTGCCAGGGCTGGCCAAGCTTGTCTGCCACAGCCATATTTTTGAGACCCAAGCGTAGGATGTTAAAGAAAAGTCCACTTTTTTTTTCCCGAACTAATTTTGCTTTGTCTTTGATCTTTCCAGCTCTGCTCTCTTCTAAGCATTTGGGTTTGCTTGCATTTTTGAAAACAGGATGAACTGGTTTGACAATTGGAGTTTAATTTTTTCTTACTTTTCTTTGTCTGAATTCTGCAGAACAGAAACTTCATTCCCATCTTTTTAATTAAAGTTTTTCAACATCCTGAATTGCCAAAAAATTTTCGGTATAGACCTGAGACCTTTATTTTCTATGACAGAGGAACATAAACACCAGTCTTGGCACCCAGAGTCTATCAATCCCACACTCACTGTGCCTAAGGGCAACCCATAAGAATTGCGTATGAAAAGAGTAAAAAAGAAAGTATATAATGAACTAACTAAATCCAAGCAAGACACGTAGATACTCTGGCTCCTATTCTCATAAATAAAGTAGAGGCATCAAATCAAGTCAGCCCCAACTCTTTTTCAGAAGACACTTTTAAAATTTGCTAAAACTTCAGAAGTCATATAGAAATAAAACTTTAAAGATGCCTTCATGAAACAAAGCACCATTAGAACTTTGCTTCTTGGGTTATTAAACAAACTTCTATACAACCCCAGTAGTGTCCTGTGTTGTGTCTCCCTGTCCTGCCCCTGCCAAATATGTACAAAACCTCCTGAATAAAATGCATTTGAAACAAATATAAAACCTTGGAGTGTTTTCAAATTGATGCAATACCATACATATTTTGATGAGCCTTCACTGCTGAAGATATTCCAGGTGGCCCCAACGCTTGTGCTCCATTCTCTTTCCTGTAAGGTCTGCGTGGACTGTTGGGAGGATCAATGTGCAGATCTCAGTCAAGATTTCTTTCAGGGAACTCATCAGTGTATTGACCATCTTCATACACTAGTCCAGCAAATAAAGAAGAAGAGGTTCAGACCTCGATAAGGAGATTTACATGCAGCTATAACAGAATGAATAAAAAACCCCAGCCAATAAAACAACAACCTGTGTGGAAATAGGGGATTAAAGTGGGATGGCTTTGTTCAGAAGTCACAGGGATTTTAAACTGTGGCAGAAAAGTTCAGAAATATTTCAAGTGAATCCTTCTAGGATGCTGTAATTATCTCACCATCTTCAATGCTGATTAATTGTGATTTTAAGAGTGGTGAGTTTGATTTCATCAGCTCAGTAATGTTATTGTTGATATTACTTTATTTTATTTTGATCTGCTTAACTACCCAAGATTTTTCAAATGCCCAACTCACAAAACCGAACTAAACAACCTTAAAACTGTATTGTTTGACATTATATGTCACATGGACAGGGCATCAAGAAGGTTGAAACTGTTAGATCCCAGCCCAAATGATGCCCAAAAACCTGATAGCACTAACAGACCATGAAAAGACCGTGCAACCTCAATGTGACCTTGCAGTGTGGATCCTGTTTCATTATTTGGTGTCTATGCACAATTTCATGATTCAGCTGCTTGATCTTGGGAAATACAGAAAATTTTTTCTTGACTCATTTTAGCTAACTTTACTGCTGAGATCTGCAGGTGATTTAACTCAGAAACTTTTGTCAGTTCTGCTGTTATCATAATCAGAATGCAACAAATATGCTGCATGGGAAAAGTAACCACTGTTTACCAAAGATTTAGCAAAGTAAACCTGTCCTTTCCCTTATATTTTTGCTGGATGTCAGGGCATATGGAGCTACGATTAGACAGATGACTTTAAGGCTGAGATAATTTCTTGTTTTCTAAAGAGAGCAAAGAATTATCTTTGAACAAAAGCAAGTCAGTGTCCAATGAGCATCTCCTTGTCGCTGTCTTTGTTGTTCTCGGTGTGCGACAATCACTTTGAAGACTCATTTTACTACAAGGGCACTTGTGTGAAGGGTAGCCCACAGGACCCTGCAATGGTGATTAGTCTTTGTATACTCCCGGATCCTTTGTGCCAGACCTTCAGCATGACAGTTCAAATGGGTTAGGAGTTCACTCTCACTTAATTAATCCCAGATTTTGGTCATATGGCACACATCGTTGGTGGTAGGACTTGCAAGCAGGACTGCATAGGTATGAAATCAGCAAACAATGACTTCATTTTGCTTTGTGATTCTCTGTGAAGCAGGCCTCAATCTAGTAAAAAAACCCAACCAAATGAGTGAAAATAATCCCAAATATACAGATATATTTCCAGAAACAATATCTAAATAAAAACCTTCAAATGTACATTTTAAGTCTTATTTCCAAGACTCAGAGGCACAGATTGTCAGAAAAAAATCTAAAACCTTTTGATTTTCCTTTAATATTACAGTCATCCAGCACAGGATTTTAGGGAATCCTCTTCCTTTTCCAGTGCAGAAACTTAGAACAAATAGAGTCATCTAATAGGCCTGCAGCAGTGAAATGTCATTAAGGTCCTAGATGTGACTCCCTGAATTATTATCTTTAGAAGATGTGGTCACTGAGACAATGTTCAGAGGCTGGAAAAAGGAGCACTGATAGGCAAGTGTATGAACACCATCAATGTGCAGAGGACACATTACCTTCCTCATGTCTGCAACTCTTCCACTGGTGCTGTCCAGATCTTGGATGAGATCAGTTTTTCATCAAACAGAGTTTTGCCAAGACTTAATCCAAGCAAAGCAGAAGGTAGGCAGGTAGGCAAGCAAGAATGCTTTGAAAAATTCTGCAGGTTTAGTACAAAATGCATTTGGACTAAGGATATAGAAAGAAAATTGCTTAATTTAGGGATTAATTTAAGAATTCTCATTAATTTCTTGATGTTGTTAATGCCACAATGCACAGCAACTCCAGGGTCTAATTCTAGTTGACAAAAAAGTGACTGCAGTTGTACAAGCCTTTGCTGTCTGGGCTGTTTGTGTTATTGCATCCCAGAACAGCTGAGCATTAAGGTAGTAAGAAGCAGGTAAGTTCTGCAAGCCCTGAATGTTGGAGGCCATCTGTGTGGATGTAGGCTTTTATAAAAGAAATGTCTAGATTACATACCAGCATACTCTAAAAATCTATAAAAATTTCAAGGGCACATGATTGATGACCCTTTTCCTTCAACACAAAGGGTCTTTCTCTCTGTAGTACAATGCCTTACACTTCTTCCTAAGCTAAACTTTTGTCTAAGAGCCAGGGATAAGGGCCAGGGATAAGTCCCTGAAAGATGGAAAAGTCTTCATAGGACTCATCGCATTTCTTCAACCTGCACTCTGGAAAGGAGAAATACATATGGAAGAGCAATTCTGCCAGGTCTGCAGAAGCCAAAGGCTACTGTTCTCCTGAAGGATTAATGCAGCTATATATCATAATATCAGTTGTGCCACTTAACATGCAACTATTGGGTGCTTAGATGCTAAGGCTACCTCTCTAATAAAAATTAAGTGCAGCCAAGACTCTTGTCTGGCACTGAGGACACCTGGTATGGAGCACCGCCAAAATCAATACTGCTAAATGCTATTAAATACTACATCGGTATATTAAAATCTCTTGCTGTGCAAAACAGAGCAACTGCCTATTGGGAAATGGCTCCTGCCATGTGCTAATCTCAGAACCATGCCTGGGAACAATTTGAGAAACTGCTGAAGCAGGCCAAAAATATGCCAGAAACTTCTCTGATAATTTAAAACTATAGAAAATTGACTTGCAGAGCCTGGGAATATTCCTTCACACTGCTAAATTTATAGTGTGAGTGTAGCCTGTAGAGATGAAGGTGGTCTAAAAACCTACCGAAAATAGGGTTTCAGGAAATATGGACCACTCCATACAATGACTCAATTCACCCAATTATCTGCAACCCTACATTAAGTCTGTCTAATTAACTATGTAGCTCTAGAAAACATTTTATATGATGAAGCATTCATTTCTTATTTCTTATTGTTCCATTGTTAATTTTAAAGTACGAATTCATTAGACTCAAGGAGAAGAAATGCAGTCTTTATAAACCAGGGATTGGCAGATAACACAGGAATATATCAGAGCATTGGGACCAGGGATTAGCTTCACTGAAGCTAGATGTAATTAGAGATGTTAGGATCAGTGAGCTGAGACATTCTTTCATTTACGTGTCTGAACTATGTTTGAAAGTTTAGCTTTTAGTTTAAAACCTTTTAACAAACCTCTTTGCTGCATGCTGTAGCAGCCTCAGTCTGTCTGTATAAGTTTTTCACCTGCTCTTTGTGGGTGAAGATACAGAATAATTCACATTCTGACAGGTTCGTACTTTTATTTAAACTATGCATTGTTGAGCATAGCAGGCAGTGCATGTGCAATAGCATCAAATAATTTGTTCCATCAGGATACTCGTTGCATGACAATATGCACCTTGTTCTCTTGACTATGGGATGTAAAACTTCTTTATGAGCTTACTATATTTGAAGACGAAAGGAAAAAGCACTAAATCAGGCAAATACTGAATTTCATCTGGCCATGTGTTGCAGATCAAAAAAAACCTGAGTTAAACCCCACAAAGTTAAATCTTTACATCTCCAAAGAAAAATAGAATTTTCCTTCTGAGGCTATCACATCTTTTGCCATGTAATATTATCACTAATAAAGATTGCATGTTAGCAAGAGAGGCCCTGAGTAGGTTCAAGTAATAGACAGTTTTGAGGTTTCTGTTGTTAACAATCTGTCAAAGTCAGGCTCCCAAACAGTGTAAAGGAAGAAATAGAAAGAGACAGAAAGAGAGAAAGAAAGGAAGAAGAGAAAGAAGGAAGGAAGGCTGGTTGACTTAATACAGGAGCACAAATTAAAAGCAGCAAAAAAAGAATGAAAAGAGACCAGGGCTCAGGGAGGAGAGATGAAAGTAAAAGACAAACAAAACACAGCTAAGGCCAGAGTGCAAGTCCTTTCAAGTCCTCATTAACCCCACAGTAAAGAGTTTCCTTGTGAACATTTAGCCTTTTCATTGAGCTCTTCTTTTTCATTGTCAAATGTCAGCTGTGAAACCTGTTTGGAAGGCAGCAGTAACCCTTTAAAACCTTTTCATAGAGTGCAAGCCAAATCCACCACTCTGTTTTAGCTCCATGAGCAGATGCACTAATGTGAATAGTGCGCTAAACCGATGTGTGGATGTGAAAATCAAACCCATGCCTGTGTGAGAAGCTGTGCAAGAACTGGGAAACGAAAATTTCCTGGGTTACAACCTGAGCACCAAAGTCACCAGGGCAGCATAATTGTGAGGGAAGGATGAATGCTCACTCATAGCTGATTTCTTCAAAAATCCCCCAAGAGACCATGACTGCTTCATTCATCTTTGAGGGCCTCAGGAGGAGCTGTCACAAGGAGGGACGACGGCACTGCAGCCCAGGATGGCTCTTTTCTTGCAAGCACAAGGTCAACATCCAGGCGCTCTCACCAAGAGCTTAAACATGTGCTTAACTTTTCAATTCATAAGTAAACTCATTAACTTCAGTGTGGCTTTTCACAGAGGTGAAGCTCAGCTGAGGACCGGGATTTTTTGAAAGCCTTGAAGTACAGATCCCTAACAGAGCCTGAAGTATTTTGAATTTAGAAAGTTCCTTCCCAGGTCAGATTTTCAACAACTCTGTAAATAGGTTTGATATAGGGTGTTATATGATTTAGAAGGGACAAAACCCGAGTGATATTTACAAAAAACTCTTAAGAGGTTTTTGTTTACTAGAAGTTCTTTCCTTGCCAGTGGTAGTTAGTTTGTTCTTTCTTCGTTTATTGATGCTAAGGAAAAAAAGAGGGGGAAAAGAGCCAATTATTTAAGAAGGTCAAATGTGTCCCAGCCTAAATTGTGAATTACTTAAAAAACAGGACATGTCACAAAACTGACATCAGTGTTTCTCTTCAGTCCCACCCAATGATAATGAGAAGCCGTTTGAACAATTTCAGCAGAGCAAAATAAACAAAGATTTTGTGCAGACCCTGTTGAGAGCTTGATCCAGCAAACCTGTATCCAGCCAAATAACTCTTCATAAAATTAGAAATCTCTCTAACACTTCCTTATTCAGCAAGTAGTAAATGTTTGGATTACTGCAATAATGACCATGTACAGGATCAGGTAAAATAAATTAGTTCATATTTCTCTTCTTTACATCTATTGGCATCCCACAGAAGAAAGCTGTCATCTTTAAATCTTGTTTTAGAAGGAATGAGATAGCAGTTTTGTGGGAGGGGAGGAGGAAAAGCAAGAACATAGCATGGAGAAATTCTGCACAATTTAGCTACTAAGAATAGTTACCAATTATTTTATTACCAAATGGTACAGAGAGAGAGAACAACAGGGAACAATGAAAACATTCCTGTGAGAAAGAATAGGAAAATATTATTTGTAATGAGAAAAACGTAGGCAGCACTTGGAAGAATGGTTTTCAAGGAAAGCCCTTTTTACAGAGATGAGAAGCAAATGGAACAAGGCTCTGAAGTGGAAGCATATGTGCTCACTGAGGGGAGCTGACGTAATTGGTAAGTGGAGCTTGGCCTCCTCCAGAAAACCACGTCTTTGTGGAGGAGGCAGAAGGGTGTGTGGCTGCAGCAAGGGAGGGTGTGACAGAGAGCTCTCTTACAGCTGAGGTGACGTAGGCAGCTGAGCTACTGCTGTCCTTGGAGTCCAGACCAACACCTCCAGACACCTTTGTCCCCAAGAACAAGCTGCAGCCTCCTCTCTGCTGTGTGACATGCTGGTTGTAATTATTCCATGGCTAAACACAGGCACTTGTCATGCTTTGTCACCAGTCTGGCCAGAAACACCCTCAAAATGGTTTGTGTGGCTGTCAGTAGTACCTCTGAGCCCTGAATCCATAGGGCTGGACCATGAAAAAACCCAGACAAAGTGAGAATGACCCAGATGATGGATACAAAGTGGTGTTTGCCTTGGCAACAGCCCCTCGTGGCAAATCTCATCTTCCAGGGGAGTCAGTGGCTGCACATCACAGCCTGTACATCTCAGCCCAGGTACCAGGCAGCCCCTTGGAGGGTTCCTGTCCTCAGCTGCACACACTCAGTAATATCCTTCCACTCTGTACATACAAGGAATACTTCCTGGCATGTGAATTTGTCCTTACTACTTATTTCATTTGGCCTTCGCAGATTTGATCCCTTAAAATAAACAACTTTGCTATCTTTTGGGCATTCCTTGAGGACTGTTGGTATTACAGAGGTTTCCATTGACATACAGACAAAAGAAGCGGCTCAATGCAATGAAAAGGTTAATTGATGTCAGAATGTTTTGGAGAAGGATGCTAGGCAGGAGGAGTGTGTGGTTACAGGAATAACCAAGACAAAAGGTCCAAGCTCTTTCCCCACCTTTCACGCAGCAGTCTTCCTGCATGACTTAGGGGGAGCCACTTCTATCCTCTGCTGACGTTGCTGCAATTTTGCAAAGCATCTAGGGGTGCCCACCTGACTGAAAGCATAAGAAATTATTGCTCGATCTAGGTGAGAAGGAAGGAAAAGCGATGGACATATGAGGCAGAGCAGAAGGATATAGATATTTGGATCAGATGAGGCAGCGGACAGCACAGATCACCAACTGCTGATGAGTACTACTACAGAGGTGAATTTTGGAGACACAGCGTTACAGACTGGGGGACTGGGCAGCACTTCCTGAGCACACAATGCAGCAGGGGATACAATCCAAACTTTTAAAGAGAAAGTTACGGTAACAAGTTATAAAAAGTGGAAAAGCAGGCAGGGGAATTAGCAGCATGCTAATAATGTCATTGGCACAAATTCTTTTCAAGTTCCAGATGTAACGGGTGAAGCAAATACAACCCCAAGCATCCCCTCTGCAGCTCACTTCCCACCTAATCCAGGGCATGGCCTCCTCAGATGCAGGGATGGGATAGCTCTTGCAGCGTCTCTTTCCATTATTCTAGTCAAAGCAATTTGCAGAGTTAATGCCTGTTATCTAAAACCTAGTCTAAATAGGCTGTCTTTATTTAAATAAAATGGAAAAAAGCATGAAAAAAAGAGCCATTTAAATGGCATTTATGAGAAGGTGTTATTTTTTGATGATGAGGAAGTTGTGAGTATCTGGAG
The DNA here is from genome assembly GCA_013397895.1 of Origma solitaria. Classification (NCBI taxonomy): domain Eukaryota; kingdom Metazoa; phylum Chordata; class Aves; order Passeriformes; family Acanthizidae; genus Origma; species Origma solitaria. Next base: position 652,523 of record VZRL01001192.1, read on the forward strand.
CTTGTAAGTATTTTCCTTATTCACCTAGAGAGCATGGGTTTATGACCTAAGAGAGGACAGGCAGGTAGGGATACAGCATTTGTAACCTCCAGGAGGGTAACCAGGTAAGACAGATGACATTTAAGTAGTGGCACTAAAATGATTAAGGCTTTGCTGTACTCCTCTAGCTGGAAAGCAGTAAATGATTACAAAGCATTATTATCTCATCCTAAGAGCTCACTCAACACATAAGGAAAAATAAATAGCTCACTTTGTACATTTAATTCAGTCATTTGCCTGTTTACATTGAAACCTGGCTGCTTTAACTCCCCAAATGTTTAATATCAAGAAGGTTCAAAGAAAAGTATAACTCCTCAGCAATGAATTTCCTGACTTTGCTCTTTCTGTTTAGAAAAGATGATAAAATGGGTTGCAATGTTTTACAGAATTTCAGTATTTATTACATATTGAAGCTATTGGCCTAGCATTTTAGAAAGATTTACAGGTTTTTGTCTTCAGATGTCACATAACAACTTTAAGACTAATCTCAACCAAAGATGTTAAATTGCCAGAGTAGTTTCACAACTGTCTGGAGTCTTAAACCTTTCACACCGGAATTTAGCTCTGCAGGATCCAAGGAGTATGCGAGCAAAGAAAAAAAGGAAATAAGTGAGCCAGCTAAATCATTTGTACAGTGATTAAGTGAAAAGACTGCAGTGACCCTTAAGCTGATGAAATGAAACACTGCAGGAAGCAGAAAAGCAATAACCAAAATGGCAGAGGTTGTTGAAGACTATGGACAAGGTGGTGTTACCAAACACCAAGCCCTGGGGCAGGCTCTGTCCTGCAGTAGAGGCACTGTTTCCCTTCTCCTCCTCTAATGCAGAAACACTATACTCTACTAGGCTTTCTCAAACATTTACAAAGCACATTTTCCTTTTGGTTCATCTTTCTCCACGTGACTGTCTCTTTCCCAAATCCACTGCAGCTCCTTTCTTTCAGGGTGAGAGAGCAAGAAGGGGGTTAAATGCTTGTCCTCTCCTCCCTGTTCCTGCCAGAACTAAGTGCTGATAGCAATTAAAGGTGTGTAATTAGCAATTCCCTTGCTATTGCAAGCACTGACAGCCAATACTTACAGCCGATTCTCACTTTGCCGCTCTGGAGGAACTGAGCTGCTGCTGATTTCTGCCGTCTAAAATTTCATGACCCTTCTTGTGACCTTCAAGGGGTTCATGACCCCCTCACTGAGAAACACTGGGCCATTTCTGTAAAACACCATTATTTTTTTCATGGGTAAATATTCCTTGTGTTCTGAAGTGGCTAAGAGCCTGCAGTGGGCCCTGCAACTGTCAGACACTGAGGACAGACTTGCAAGACCCTGGCACCCCAGACAGCATCGTGTGCCATCTCTGCAGCTGCTCATCGCTGAGGCTGTGCGACATCCTGGCAGCCCAAAGGGCACAGGGAGCCCCAGGCTGAACAGAGAACGAAGGAGAGTCATGTGCCTTGATCATGGAGCAAGATGGGCAAGACAATGTCATCTCATGTCAGCTGGAGAGCTACAGACAGGCCCATGGGCCCTACAGACACCTGCACACAGTGTACCTGGGGGCTTCCAGGAGCAGCAGCAGGAGGTTTAATCATGGTGTAGCTGAAACCAGCACTATGTTGTGAGCTGAGTGGCTCCAGTGCTGGTGTGATCCGCAGAGGAGTGCTCTAGGGCGGTGCTTGCGGAGGCTTCCCAAACTGAGAGCCTCAGGGGGAGCCTGGGGAGCCTCTGGAAGCCTTCAGCTCAAGGGACAGCAGATGTGGGACCTGGGTGGGGTTGGAAGTCTAGGTGGCCAAATGCCCTCATGCCTATAAAAGAGCCACTTAGGCAGCCCTGGTGACCTGCAGTGATGCCAACAGGGGGACAATCTGCACAGCAGCTGGCACAGAAGGTGTGCAGGAAGGGCGCTGAAGACCTGACAGCTTGCCCAGGGAGCAGCAGGATTCCCTCATGGAATGCCATGGACTTGCTAAGCTCTGTGCCCACCGTGAAAGCCCATGGGCCCCAGCAAGAGCATTCATTGCCAAGGGTACTGAGGGAGCTGGGGAAGAGCTTGCCAAGCCGCTTTCAATCATTTAGCAGCAGTCCTGGCTAACTGCAGAGGCCCAAGTTGACCAGAAGTGAACAAATACAGCAGCCATTTACAAGAAAGGCAGGCAGGAGGATGTGGGGAGCTACAGGCCTGTCAGCCTGGCCTCGGTGTCAGGGAAGGCTGTGGAGCAGATCATCCTGAGTGCTGTCACGTGGCACACACCAGGGGATGAGGCCCAGCCACCGTGGGATTATGAAAGGTAGGTTCTGCTTGACCAATATTATCTCCTTGAGTGACAAGGTGACCCGCTTTGTGGATAAGGGAAAGGCTGTGCATTTTATTTACCTGGAATTTAGCAAAGCCTTTGACACCTTTTCCCACATTTTCCTAGGAAGCTGGCAGCCCATGGCTTGGATGGGTGCACTCTTGACCAGGTGAAAAACTGGCCTGGAGAGTAGTAATGAATGGAGTTAAATCCAGCTGGCAGCTGGTCACAAGTGGTGTCCCTCAGGGCTCAGTTCTGGGGTCAGCCCATTTAATATCTCTGTCAATGATCTGGACAAGGGGATCGGGGCACCCTCAGTAAATTGTAGATGACACCAAGCTGGTCGGGAGTGCTGATCTGCTGGAGGGTCGGAAGGATCTGCAGAGGGATGTGGATCAGTGGCCCAAGGCCAGGGGCTCAGGGCCGAGTGCTGTGTCCTGCCCTTGGGTCACTACAATCTCCTGCAGTGCTGCAGGCTGGGGAAGAGTGGCTGGAAAGCTGCCCTTGGAAAAGGTTGACAGTGGCTGAACATGAGCTGAGGTGTGCCCAGGTGGCCAAGAAGGCCAAAGGTGTCCTGGCCTGGATGAGAAACAGTATGGCCAGCAGGACCAGGACAGTGATTTTCTCTCTGTACTCGGCACCTCGAGTGCTGTGTGCAGTTCTGGGCCCCTCACTGCAAAAAAGACCCTGAGGTGGTGGTCCAGGGAACGACAACAAAGCTGATGAAGGGTCTGGAGCACAAGCTGATGAGAAGCAGCTGAGGGAGTTGGGGATGTTTAGCCTGGGGAAAAGGAGGCTCAGGGGAGACCTTATCACTCTACAACGCCCTGAAAGGAGGTTGTAGCCAGGTGGGATTGGTTCTCCTCCCAGGTAAAAAGCAATGGAACAAGAGGAAACAGCCTCAAGTTGCACAAAGGAAGTTTTAGGTTGTATATTAAGAAAAATGTCTTGACCAAGATAGCAATATAGATTGCTTGTAAATGTCCCATTAAACCATGTCCCATGCTTAGGACATGGTTTAGCAGTGAACATGATTTCGGAGTGGACTTGGCAGTGCTGGGTTAATGATTGGACTTGATGATCCTAAAGGTCCCTATGGTTTGCATTATCCCTGGCTGACTCCGTACTTTCCCTGGGACAGAACCGGATAGGGCTCATGGGCTCAACCACTCACTCTTCATCCTGCTGTGGAAATTTTCCATCTGAAGTTTACTCTGTGTCAAATAGAAAAGTAAAAATTCATAGGAAAGCAGTATCAATCTGCAAAGTCACCTGATGCAGAAGAATGAGTGAAGAAAGGGGCAGGAGACTGGCTCATGGATGGTACAGAAAGACTAGGAACAAATTCTGAATACCAATCCAAAAGCCCTGCGCATGAAGATTACCTCTTCTAATTTATAGACCCTCAAATTTCTTTATTTGATATGGTCATCTGAAGGTGATATGAATTTGCGTATCCAAGGAAAAATGACACATCCCATGCAAAATATTTATAGAGTAATAGTGAGAAAGCAAGCCAGAGTCTCCTCCTGAGAGCAATCCAGTGCAGAAGAGGAGTGGTGGCAGTAGAAAGCATCCCCATGAAAGGCTCTGGTTTGATTCATAGATCCCAGCATAACTGGGAGCCCTGCATTGCTGTAGCATATTTCGGAATCAGTTTTGCACCACTCAAGCACAGAGCAGTGTTGAGCCCTAGGAGGATATTCACTCAAGGCAGGCAGACAGGGTAAGGCAGTGAGCCTTGGATTTGGTCCCAGCTTGACCTCCCTGCTTGATTTTGAGCAGCCTGTGAACAAATATTTACTACAGTAACAGCAAACAAGGGAGTCTCTGTAAGGTGTAAAGCTGGGATGCAAATTACAAACATATGTAAATTGAAATAGTTTAGGTTAATTTCTTGGTACTGATTCAGTGACTAAGTGCTTATTTCAGAATGCTCATTCCATGCCTTGAGCTACTGCTTTGTCCATCTCTTCAGTAGCAGAAAGAAATTTAGCATAATCCTTCTACTGTAATGTCCAGTTTTTCCATAAAGATTACAGATGAAACCAAAAGACCTCATTCTAAAGAAGGCTTATTGCTTTGCAAAGCTAGCCACTGTGTGTTTAACTGTGCCAGAATGGTCCACTGGAGAACAGAGGGAAATCTCACATTTGGGAGGATGCAATGAAGGAGTCCCAGACAACCTAAACAATCCTTGTTTGCCAAACAATGTGTGTGAGGCTTAAAAAATGATGAATTCGAAACACATTTCCCCTGCTTCACAACAATTGGAAAATACCTTTCAATCAAATGAATAATAAAACTCATTGAAACCAGCGAGGCTGATTATCATCTAGCTTTAATCACTGTAATGCTACTCGCATGAATGTGACTGCACCCACCAGCTGATATCATCTGAGGATCTGGTCCAGGGATCTGCGTAAGGGAGACTGCAAGATAACGATGGGAGACCTTTAAGTTTTTGGCACACAGGCCTGGCTGTTAATCTCGTCAAAGTCAGCTCCTTTACCTCTTGCATTGGAATACTATGGGTTTAATTTTTTTCTCACGGTATTTCTGCTTCTGTCTTTGACTTTCTTTGATTTCTAGCTGAAATATGGATGTTAAAAGAAGAGCACAAATTATTTTTAAATGTGGCTCAGAAATGTTGCTGCATTGTGGGGGATGGAAATTCAAGTTAATTTTATTCCAATTATTCAAACAAAAATAGTGAGATGCTATGTTTCTTTAGAAGAAAAAAAAAATGCTGAGGTCTGTTTATCTAGAAAGATATTCAACATTATAGACTTGGCCTGATAAGATGTGGTTCATGCAAGTGGGACACTCAGTCTTTTATTGAACTACTCTTGCTTATTATATAAAAGAGGTTTTAATCAAAGATTTCCTGGTTTTTGTAAAAGGATTTAAGTTACTGAAAAGTCAGTCTTTGTAAGTTAGTGGAGAAGAGGTTGATGTTTACAGTTAAAATTTGAATAAAGCATTTTAAAAGTATGTGCAAGCTATCAAAGTAACTTTGAAAATGGAAAAATTTGATACAAATTTTTTGAGAGGAATAGTTCATTTTGTTTCACTCCCCTTTCAATGTGGGTGATGAAATTATTTGCACGGCTTTCTATGCCATTCCCAAAATCTGCAACTTCCCAGCATGAAGCTGGAAGGGGCAGATTTACTGTAATAGAGTGACCTTTTTCCCTGGAAATGCTGAGCTAACTCAGAACCAGTTCCTCAGACCTTTTGAGCTCGTGCAAGTAGGAAAGGCTGTAATTTAAGTGTAGGGGAAATGGTTCTTTGAAGCATAAGATATATGTACTGCAGACAGGCCACCCAAATCTCTCGGGAGTTCACCACCTCTGTGGTTCCCAGAGCACTAGCAAAGCATTTTTCAGCACTTTTTTTAAAAAATCATTGCTGCTACCATGTTTGTGCACTTTCCCTGGACAGGGTTTTATGTGATTTAGGCTGTTTTTAAAAAGATTCTGTTGGTTTGGTCCACTCCAGCTGGCCCCAGCATTTCACTAGAACTCAAACAAATGTGTTTGCATCAGTTGCAAGATCTCTCAAGACTGTAAGAATTTAAGTACCAGGACCAAGTCAAGCTGGTGTGGTGTGAGCTTGGAAAAATGGCTGAGTTCACGTTCTGCCCATGCTTTAACTTGGATTGCTAAAAATACAACTTCTGGGTCGATGGCACATTTACCCTAAAGAAAGTGTTTAAGGATATTGACTTACAGCGCAGTAGGACACAATCCATCCTGCAGGAGCAGCTCTCACTCCCAGCTGGGGCAGCTTCTCCCACTGCCCCTGCAGCCTGCAAGCCTGAGCTCTGAGTAAAGCTGCTCCTAAATGATGTCAGCATGGTGTGCTGGCCCAGCCCACTTGCAACTGCTATTTGACTTTCTAGTTCAGTGAACTACAGGCATTTATTTATTTCTACCTGTGATTTGCCTGTTCTTGCCACAGAAGGTGGCAACAGACAGGAGTGAGGCACTCAGGGAGGCAGCTGGGCACCAAACCACCTCCACTGTTGGTGTTCCATCTGCTGTGTCTGTGTGCCAATGCCCGAAACCTAATCTGGGCTCAGCCAGCTGGAGGTGGTGCAGTCAAATCTAAACTTCCAGCTCTGCTTAGCTACTCGTGATGAATCCTGATGGGCAGATTTCAGGGTTTTGCCAGAGAGGAGGGTCCTGCAGCTGAGCCAGCAGCACGGCCTGTGTGTCACCTCAGTTGGGCACATTGGCATAATTGTCCCTGAGTGTGAGTTAGTGCTCCAGCTCTGGGGTGGGTGAAAGGAGACCCCTCCTGTCCTGCCTGGTAACGGTGGGCGGAAGAACAGAGAAGGTGGCTGCAATGGCAAGACATCTCCTAGCACCCCACTGAATTTACATAGAGCTTGTAATCAATCTTCAGGCACTTCCCCCAGTCTAGGGAAAACCTGAGCTGTCCATTTTTCACGTCCAGCTCTCAGCTGGATCCTCCATGAACTTCCACTGTCACACAATGCTATTACCATTGCCATTGTTTGATAATTGCATCAACCCTTTTTTTTTTTTCAAAGATGGGACATTAAAATTAGCATGGAATTTACTCTTAGATTTTCTGGCACCATTTTGAAGTCATGTGCAGGAGGACCAAGATAATGAAGCAGCAAAACACCCTCTTGCCTTAAATTGTTAGGACAGTTGCCATCCTCAGAGTAAATTTTCTCCTCTTATTTCCTTCCTGATTATGTATTAAATATTAAATATATGCAATACAAAAAGAAACAAATGAGAGTGGAAAGAAAGAAAGAACGAAAGAAAGAACGAAAGAAAGAAAGAACGAAAGAAAGAACGAAAGAAAGAAAGAAAGAAAGACACTAAGCTGTCTTTTAGTTCAAAACAAGCAGCTACTTTTATGACAGTGCTTATAAAAACAATATTATGTTAAATTATTTAGTATGTTTTATTTAATAAAAAGGAAAAAGGAAGACGAAATAGGGCATTGAGGAAATTCCTCTTCGTTTATTTTTGTCTCTGTGGTGGTTCATTTTACCCACCAGTGTTTTTTCTTCACTGCAAATCCCCGTTCTCTCTTGATTAAAAACAGACTCTCTAATAAAAGTGGTTTAAGATCACAGTGATAACTTCAATTCAAGAACATGAATAAAGAGCACCCTTGGAGGAAAGACCCCATCTGCTCACATATGATATTAGGAAGGGAGTACATAATGCAGAGTAGTGATTGCTACCACGTGTAAGACTATTCAGGTTTTCCACGTATGGCTTCTAATCTATATGGCCATTTAGAAAAAGAGGGATTCAAATATCCTATAAAACAGGTCCTATGTTTTACATTTGACCTCTTCCTGAACATCAACCTTATTAAAAACAAATAAAAAAATGTCCTGAATGGAAGCTGTAGTTTGATCTGGAGCTTATAGAGGCTGACAGCAACCCTGCTATTGCTTTTAGCAGGGCAGGAGCTGGCCTCTGCTTCATTCAAAAAGAAATCCAAATCAAGCTGCATTGTGACGATCACTCCACAACTGGTTTTTATTTCATTTTATTCTAATAACCTTACAGAAATACATTTTTCACCAAATTGAAAGCTTGTCTTCCCTGAAGCCCTGGAAAGGATTAGATAGCATTACATCAGACATTTCAAACAGTAAATTGTGAACTTGGAAGAAGCACTTCAAAGCATGGTTATGTGAAGCTTCAAGTGCCCAGGCAGAACAGCAAAGGTGAAACAATTGTAATCTCTGCAGTGGAAAGCAGTGACTCAGTGAGTGCAAGCCATGAATCCCATTATTTTAATCTAAAATATGTATTATTGTGAGGTTTGAAATCCATGTTTGATATGCTATGCTAGTTGCTATAAGAATGTATAATACAGACCCTGGACTCAGAGACAAAATTTAATCAAGATAAAAGCAGGTTACAAGCAGAGACTTTTGGAAAGACTTTTGCACACCATTTTTTTTACAATTTCTAATAAAAGTGCAGCAACTGGAATTGGAGAAGGTACAATTTTTTTGGCCAAAACAGTTAAATAATAAAACCACAAAAAACCCCCAACTAATATAGAAACAAATAAACATAAAAAGAGGAACTTTTTTCTTGTAGAGTGTGCTCATCTGAATTTACAATAATAAATCAAATTGGAATTACTCATCCATCTGTGTAAAGCCAGGGATAAGGGCTTGCACTGCCTTAATTATAGTGGCATAAGCTGGCTAATGGCCTCTGCCTATTCGCACAAAACAGGTGCCATTTTACCAGCAATGGAGACGCCCCTTTTGTTCCCCTAACAAGGCATGAGTGAGTTAGGAGCAGTGGCCACATTTCTCTGCTTACCAAGCCATTAGCAGGAGGCAGAAATATGTGCACTCAAAGAAAAGCTCACTTTGGAGGTGGTTTGAAGTGAGAAGAAGAGGCAGCTTATCAGGTTTTGACAAAGATTTTTTTCAGCAAAATGTCTTTTTGGGAAAAAATTATTTTGTGGGGTTCTTTTGTTATTTTTTTAAAATTAGTTTTGTTTGAGGGTTTTTTGTGGTTTTTTTTTTTGTTGTGAGGTTTGGGGATTTTTTGTGGGTTGTTTGTCTATCATTGGTTTTGTTTGCTTTTTTACATTAAACATCAATATTTAATATTTAACTTACTGGGATTGATTTCTGCCAGCTTCCTCAGTGCTCGTTGCTCAACCATCTTCCTGGACCGAGTTGCATAGAATCCCACTGCAGTTTGGAAGGGCAATGTCTTTCTGAAGAACAGGAGCTCCTCAGTGATCAAGGAGCCTGCTTTTTGTCAAGCAGCAAAAGCACAACCAAGGCATACTGGAAAGGCTGATATGAGTTGGATGTTTTGGCAGTAAGCTGAAAAGAATCAAAGAAAGTTTTGGCCTTAGACTGAAGGCTGTTTGCAGTCACAGAAAGTCCAGATAGAGTCTTTCCTAGATGTTCTGCATCCATGGAAAGTAGTTATAACAATTTCACCTAAAAATACTTTTCTTTATATGTCTGAAAGTGCATGTATAATATTTTATGTTTTTCCCATTGCTATATGCTTAGTAACAATCCTGGCTTATGTTCCTTGCTAAACTTGGACCAGAAATGCTAGACTGTTTGCCCACAGTCATACCAGAATGTCTGAAAATGACATTTGGATTCCCTCCAAGTTATTGGGATGAATATACGATTTGCTACCCAAAAAAAAAAAAAAAAAGAAAAAAAAAAGAAAAAAAAAAAAAGAAAAGAAAAAAAATCTTCCTTGACTATAAGGTTTCCTATACTTACCTCTCCTACCCTATGCTGTATAGCCATATTCCTGCAGCCCTGTGACCCTTGTCTCATATGCACCTCTGAAAAGGTGCTACAGGCAGGATATTGAGGGCTGTGAGGAATTAAAGCTCTTGCCACAGATGTGTGCTTGGGAGTTGACTGTTTTGCTAATGGTGGGAGGCATGAAACCTTCCTGTCCAGTCTGGCCACAGGCAGCAGCTTTGTTTCAGCAGCTGCTGGGTTGATGTTGCAGCCACTGTGAATAAGTGGTCAGACCACATATTTAATTCAGTTCAGATGTGTGAGGAGCAGATAATCTGTCACACACTGACACCCTTACACTTCTCATACCTTATAGCTCCTACTTGCCTTCCATCACAGGACATCTGCCGTATTCCCAATCTCCTCACACCCAGTACATCAATCTTACATCCCCTCCTCTTACAACACCCTTTTCCTCTTCCAGGTTTCTGTCTCCTACAAAACCTACGTCTCACATCCAATATTCCCCAAATTTTATGTTGGCTACTCCCACCTCCTGTCTCAAGCCCATATCCCTCAGTTGCTTTTTGGAACCTCCTGAGATATCTCGCAGGGATCCAGCCCAACAGCATCACCTGGAGCCATCCAACACCAAAACCCTGGACATGAGAGGCAGCAGCCCTGACAGACCTGCCCCTATAAGGGCTCTCACAAGAAGTCAGGGCAAGGAAATAAGCTTTAATTGGCTCATGGTGACAGCCAACTCTATTTTGTGCTGGATGAAGCCCAGTGCCTAAGCGCAAAGCAGGTTTATTGTGGACAGTGCTGCCTCCTTGTGCTTGGGCAATTAAATATTGTGTACCTCATACCTCTGTGAAACAACTTGAGGAACTTAGCATGAAAATGGAGCAATCAGAAGGGCTATGGAAATACTAAGTTATTGTTATAACCACTGAGTAGTGGACCAGAGTTATGTACTTAAGGCTATCTATTCACTGATTTATAACTAACAAACAGGTAGCCTTTTTATTTTCAATTAAATATACACGTGTCCCTTATCTGGCTTCTTTCTCAATGAACCTTACTACTAGCTGTATTGTAAATGCCTTTGAAACAGAAGATGAAGAACACAGGTGTTTTGTAGGATGGGAGGATGAATAAAAGAGACAGATCATGTGAATTATCTCTGCTGAAGCAATAAAATGTAAGTGACCTGGGAATGTCCTGTGTGTCTGGTTTTGGACCATAAAGTCTCCCTGGAAAGGATGCCATTTATCTGTATTAGTCCCCGAAGCAGGCTTTGCAGTCCTTTTGCAGGCCTGAAACTGCGTCCATCTATCATTGCTACTGTAATTTTGAAAGCAGAAGCCTTAATGGCGAAAGCATCTTAAAGCTACAAAAATGGTGGGAAATAAAATACCACACTTGTACAAAGTGGGAATTCCCACTCAGTAGCTGTGCTTGTTGCTGCAAAAACATTTCAGTTGTGTTTCCGCATTAAATATTCAGCAGTCCGTGCAGCAGCTCTTCAGCTCTCGGTAAGGTCACTTGCTGCTGTCTGCATCTCCCATACGTGTAGGTCTGGGCTAGGAGCCCAGCTCATAATGGCTTTAGTACCAATAGCTCAGCAAAAGTGCTGCCGGAAAAGGCCTCTGCCACAGTCAGCTGTGATTCTCAATGGCACCTTTAAAATTCACTTGTGAATAACTGATTAGATGGATTAACTCTGGCTTTTCGCTTCATATACCTGAAGGCAAATTTATTCATTTGTAGGCAACAATGTCTTGTAAAGTAAATGAACAAAATCACAGATGGCAGGTTACGTGTTCAATTAATATTTTGTTGTTAATTATTTGTAACAAACTCTCAGAACTAATTCACATAGTAATACATAAAGACTCACCGTGGATCAAGAAGCTGATGCTTGCTGTGGGACCAGTGTTTACCAAGGAGAGTATAATCAGTCCAAAAAATAGTCACAAAATAGTTACAATATTTAAGAGATAGATTTATAAAGGCAAAAGAGATGAAACTTGTGAGAAGGGTGAACAGAGAAGGAAAATGTAGCCAGTCAAAAACCAGTTAAAATCTGGTGGGAAATGGACATAGATGTTATAAAGCAATATACAGCAAGCGAAATGGAAATTATATCTAACACACTTGTAGATACACTTGTAAAAAAAGCTAAAGCTATTACAGAGAAATCCGTGCTTGGTAGGATTAGGAACAATAAGTATGCTGGATGTGTTGGCAATAAAACAAATCCCTAGGATAACATAAACCTATTACTACACAAAGATGGTAACTATCAATACTGCTGCAGACAAGATTTCTTCAGTAAATATCTGGGCTGTACTTAGAAAGCACAAGATGGGGAGAGAGATGACAGATTTTTCAGACCATTAGTAGCTGAAGACAACATTAGGCAACATTTTCTAGAGATAAATATTTTAAAGCAGAAGCTGAAATAAGAATCCCAGGGTACCATGAGAACTGACTAAAGTGGTCTCTGCCATGCAAATGTTCATTTTTAACATGCTTTGGAATACCAGGGAAATACCAGGGAAGACAGCTAATATTGTGTCTGCATGGAAAAAAGGGAGTGGTGTGACAATAATAGGCTGGTGAGCCTGACATCAACACCAGGCAAAATATTTATGGCTTTCTCTCCTCCTTTTTCACTCCTGACCTTGTTTCTTTTTGAACACAAGCCCGGTGACCTTGAAGCAACCTTCTAGTTGCTTAGTTTTCCTATGCATTTAGAGTTGAGACTGATTCCCACTGAGGTCTCTGCAAGCCTCACTGGAATTCCTGTATACCCTCCCTTCTAAATGCAACCACACATGGTCCCCAAAAGGGCTTGGGGGAACAGCTGGCCTGCTCTGCGACAGCAGCACCCAGGAGCTGGGAAACAGCCAGAGTCAGAGTCCCAGCTGATGGATTTAAATAGGGTCTCAGCTCCAAGGGATCAGAGAGGACCAGAGGCACATTTCTGAGGAGGGACAGTTCGGAGTGATGCAGGCTGCAGGGTCTCTGCCCTGGTTTCTCTCCTGAGAAGTACAGCGGGAATGCCTTACCCATAGAAAGATGGTGCATTCACCTGTGCCTTTTTCTTTCTGGTTCATTTGTAGGATAAAGGTCTGGCCCAGACTTCTCTGGTTTTAACAGTCTGTGGCCAGCAATAAGACCTGTCAATAGCCCCCAAACCTTTGTTTCCCGCTATTACTCTATCCCTAATTTTTCTGCTTTTCTTGCTTACTTTCTTTCTTCAAATATTTTTTTTTCAGATATTCTTAGTACTTCCCTCAGCCAGACACTTTGCCAAAAACACCACTGGCAAAGTGCAGCCTTATAGGAGTAATAGGAACAGAACAGGACATGCACAGGTAATGGAGGGCATACTACAGAGTCTCCGAAACTTGCTGTGGGGGTTAAGCGCATTGTACCTCTATCACAGCAGAAAGACTTTTGGAAAGATTCACTGTTTGGCCTCTCTTCTACATACCCCAGGTGCTCGGGTGTAGGTACTGTTTGCTGCACAGGCCAGCCTGAGAGATGTGTTTGATGGTACAAATGTCTTGGGTGTGCCATTTCTGGTTTTCATCCAAAAACAAAGGAGACCTGCAGTCACCTTTAGGGGGCTGAGAACAAACACAAAAGGTAGTATAACATCTGGAACTCACAATTTCTCTTTCTTTACTAATCTTCCTTTACAAGCTGTTTTGCTATAGACGAGAGAATTGTGGGGCAGAAAACATGATAACATTGTTCCAAGGCAAGTTAACTGGAGGAAGGAGTTGAACCAGAGACTATCCTCAGCAAAGAGAATTTCAGTAAAAAGAAGAAGATATAAAAACTGGAGACAAGAAAGGATAACACCACATTGTACACAACACAAGCTTATTTTCCTAGGCACAAAATTAGGATTTGTTATTATGCTTATACTCAAAAAAGTTAAATATTCTGCAGTTGATAAAGCTAGGTATGACAACTAGAACCCCTGGTTCCCAAGGTCTGAGATGGCTGTAGGATACTTCTGACATTTTTATTGCTATTATTTTAATAATCCTGGATAAATACTCCAGAGGACTAACAGGATGTTATTTTCCACGAAAGGGGCCAAGCAGAAAGAACAATAACTTCATTTTCTTCAAAAAGTGAAGGAAAACTCCCTGCCCTGATTACAGCTATATAAAGGTTAAGAGAGGAGCAAAGGCAAGTAGTATCAGCCAGTGTCATTGCACATGGGCCCCACCATATACCAAAAGATGCCAAAGGACAGAGAAAAGGACCTTCTGCAATCTCTTCCAGTGAGCTATCAGTGGGACCATATGCAACATCTACCTGGGAGAATGTGGATACCTGAGTGAGTTCTAGCCACTCATTTCAAGGCAAAGGGATCCTGACTTGCTTGCTAAAAGATGGAAACCAGTCCAGTATCATACATATATTTCACCCTTTCATGGCAAAAAGTTATCAGTGCCTCTCATTGTTTCTCGTAGAGGATCAGTGAATGGAGGATGCTGTGAACTTGAAAGTAGCATCACTTAAACAAGCAATTTGTCCAAGTAACATTCATTAGAGAAGTAATGCCCTCGTGCTTTCACTCATAAATAGATGCTCAGCAGTGGAGAGGCATTTACAAAACTTTGTGAAGTAGCACATTTCCTGGTTGATTGCCTGAGGACATGTTAGCTAGACAGGCTTCCTTCTCTAAATAAAATCAATTGATGTCAGCTAGACAGGCTTTCTCATCTTAGTGGGTACAGTTGTTGCTAGCTAGACATAACCCTAACTTTAATAATAGGAATTGCAGTTGCTGAATATTGTTTGTGGCAGGCTTGTCAACAAATGTCTGGTTTAATTTATGAAAGAGAATTGTGTCAACAATGGGAATTTATTGTTTTCTACATTTCATGCCTTCTGGAGTCCTTGGTATATAACACATTGTTACGGGAACGGACTTGGGCAAAATGCAAAGCTGTGATTAAATCTGGGGTCACACATTTGCCAACACAAGCATTAAATGCCTTGAGCTGTAACACCCCTGGAGATGTTCAAGGCCAGGCTGGATGGGGCTCTGAACAACCTTGTTTAGTGGAAGGTGTCCCTGACCACGGCAGGGAGTTTGGAACTGAATGATCTTTAAGGTCCTTTCCTACCCAAAGCATTCTATGATTCCATGAATTCAAACAGGCTCCTTGCAAGACTTTAGGTAGTGCTCTTGCTTGCTTACCATATTTTTTTGAGACATAATGTATGTATTCAAACACAAAAATTTTTGTTTGAGCTTTCCAGGATCTCCATAATAGAGCTGAAAGTTGCAGCATTTCACTAAGAAAATACTATAAAAAACGCTACATTTTCCCTATGTTCTCTTGCTGAGTTCATTAATAATTTCAGGAACCCTAAAACTGCATCTCGGAGTGAAATTGCTGATGGCTGAGTCTATTTCAGCAAACTCCTCACAGGCTGAATCTTTCAGCTCACTGTTCAGGCTGTGATCATATTTCTTTGTTTCTGCTGGAGTTCTCTGGGGTTTTGTCCCCCGATTGCCCAAATGTGGCAAAGGAACCACTGCATAAAGCAGAAAATAAGGAGCAAGAATGAACGTGTGTGTCCTGATCTTTCCCTGATTGACAGTAATCTATCCTGAACCTGAAAAGGTGGAAATGTTCTGTAGTTTTGTAGTCTAAATAAATAATCTTTCTCCAGCCTCAGCTCTGTCTCAAAGGGAAAATCTATCTCTAACTTAAATTTTTATGAGGAAACATCTCTAAATGTGATACACCCCATTTTCTTGTGAGATAGCCTTTATAGAAATGTCCCTGGTGAGCTACTCAACTCTGTAAAAATCATTACTAATTTCAAAATGTAGGTCATTAATGTGACAGCATCTTCTACAGAATTTCATTACCTTCCTTTTGGCTATGAAAACATAACTCCTTTTAAAACTCAGATATAATGATAGGTATTCAAGGAGAGGTAGTTTTAATAAGTAATAAAATATTACACCTTGTGTATATATTAACTAGCTTTCCTCTGCTATGGTACATACAGATCATGTCTAAAATTACTTGTAAGACCCCTAGGAAAGTGACAGCTAAATGTTTTAAATCCTCTAATATATCTAATGTCATAGCCACCTTGTCAGGTAGGGAAATATTATAGTGCCTAAGACCTGTGTTCCTCCTTCTATCTGTAAATACCTCACTGAAACATCTACGTAAATCCAGCCACCTTAGGGACCACACCTGGCCAGTGAAACACAAGCATTGCTGGAATTAAAGTCACCCTGAGCGAGTTCTTCATTCCCCAGTCAGGCCACCTAACCAGGCACTGAAGGAGAAGGATGGTGAAGGTCATCGTGTAAAGGACAGGAGCTAACAATTTAGAGCAGGTGCAATGAATTTGGGCCTGACCTCATGAGCATGGAGAAGTTGAAAAGAAAGTTGTGCTTGCAAAGTCACTGCAATGCAGAGATGCAATGCTGACTTGCACAGACATTCAGCTCCCCACCCACAGGTTTAGAACCTTGTCAAAAAATCCTTCTGAGGTATGAGACTAACAGAGACAGGCCCTGAAAGCAGAACTAGCTTCCAGCAATCCATCATCAACCAAGTCAGAGTTGTTTGCTCCTCTGGAAGGGTTAGTATTTGTGTTTTGCATCTCCATGTTACAACTGGTAGCAAATGCTGACTAGAACTGGTCTGTAGCACGAGGAAGGGAACAGCTCTTGGTGAAAACAATGAGTTTGTCTTGACAGCCTATGACAGGAAAAATCCCCAATTGTTTGTCAAGAAACATTTCTCGAGAAAATTGATATTGTTTTAAAATGTGTTTGGGAGTGTTGCAGGGCATTCTGGTTCTTTTCAAGGATTATCTGATACAGTAGAAATGTACAGAAAGAGAATCAGGCAGAAAAAGATAAGTCATACAGAAAGGGATGGATAGACAGAGTTGTAAGTGGTGTGTGATAGTGTTCTTATACTTGGCACCATCATTTCTCACAGCGAGACTCTCTGACCAGATGTGGGTGGAAACTGAAGGAAGGAGGCAGAGAACATGTGGTGGGTAAGGGAATCCAGGTCTTTGAGGATGGTCTGTTAAGTGCTGGTACATGTATTTCTGTGGACGTGGGAGGAGCTCCTATTGTATTTCAAGCTGAGAAAAGAAACTTTATACCAAATTATCACTTGCAGTAAGTGTGAGGTCAGCCACTTCTGAGAAGGCGGTAAAACATTCCCAGGGAAAGTTTCTTTGCACTCCTGGTTGATTTTAAGAGCTTTCTGAAATTTTGAAAATTATTAATAGTGTCAGGCATAAATAGGTGCCTGGGAAGAAAGAGTTTTCCAGGGTAAATGTATGTAAAAATGATCCGACCTCCTTTTTGCAGTTTTGCTCAGAAAACAAGAAGACACCATTGCTACAGGGAGGAACTGAAAGGAGGATTTCCCCTGCAGAGACATCTGTTTCAGGCTGAATTTTCATGCCCATATTGTTTTCTCTGCTGGCAGAAAACCACTCTGCTCAAATTATCATATCCCTGTATTGAGGGACTTGAATGAATAGGAAGAAAAAACCTCTTCACAAAGTTTTGAAATGGCAAGAGGGATCAAATGAATATTTTCATTGGCATCAGCAGTCCCCCTTTGCTCAGAGCAGGAACTTGGAAAGTCCAGTGCCTGGAGCATCATAAAGTCGTAGACCAGCACTTGGAGATCACCAGGATGAGGGAGAATATCTTCTGTTTGGATTCCCAGGCACTCCTTAAAAGAAAGAAGGAACATACACAATTGGCACTGCCAGCAGCTTTTTGTGTTCGAATTCGTGCCCCGTTCAAAGGCTTAAAGCAGACAAACCCCCTCACCTGACGGGAATAGTTTGCACAAATCCAATCTTTGAAGCTAAGAATAATTTTGAACAAAATTCATGTTAGGAAACATGTAAAACCACCACAGCTGAGTCCTTTGTAGAGTGAGAATTGAAGTCTTTGGATCTCTTCCTCTGCCCACCAAACCCCATGTGAAACGCAGGATGAGGTTCCCACAAGCAACTCCAATTTCAATCTTTTTCAGACTTTATTTCTCCAATTCTGTGGCCTCCTGTGGTAGCAAACTATGCAGGCTGGCTACCAGCTGTGTGAAAGCCTGACTTTTATATATTTTAGATTTACCTGCTGGCAGCTACATTTATAATCAAGTGTCAAAAAAATGGAAAAAATAATGTAATGCATCTCAGTTGTTACCCAGAGTTGCCATGGGGACAGGATGGGTCTGGAAAAGAGTATCAGAGAAGCGTCCTGCCAAAAAATAGTATCATGTCTCTCATGAATGCTCCCCAGAGGAGTGTTTAAAATTCAGTCTGGGAATCTCCCAGTGTGGAAAGTGGAGCAGGAAAGGAACAGATGGATCTACAAGGATCCAGAAAGGAATGGTCTGACTCTCACCTGCCTAAGCCATGCAGGATGCAGAGGAAGAGAGGAAGGATTGAAGAAGCAAAGAGACAGCTGGGCATGGGTAGCTGTGGAAAAAGGAGCCTGTTGCCTGAGAACTCTTCACCAGCTTCACTAGCTCATGATTCTAAGGAGATTAATATTAAGCACTTTGGGTTTCACTCAAAGCCTGCTAAGTCAATGGGAATCACTCCGGTTTTCTCTGTGTTTTGGACTGAGTCCTTTCAAAACAAGCAGTCAATAGAAACATAGGCTTTCTTCTTCCCTGTTGCCAGGATTTTCAGCATACCTCAACTTTTAGGATCATGGCTGAGTTTTCCAAAACAATTTCCCTGGGAATGGAGAAATGATCACAAGTGGCTGAAATACTCAGGCTCTCTTCAGGTGGTTTGCTGGCCAAGACGGAGAGACTCCCTGCAGCCTCACACCTCGCCTGGGGGTCACGAGACAGGAGCAGACAGGCTGGCAGCCAGCGCTGTGGCTCTCCAGCACAACCAGGAGCAAGCACAGCCTTACAGGAGCTGAGCTTTGCTCACTCACTGGCAGCTGCTTGCCAGGACACCTCACCTGCATTTAGGAAGTTCAATAAATTTCTGAGGATCTGGACTTACCCAGCATGTTTTGTCTGTTTGTAACTATGGTCAGCTTCTCCCAGTAAGAGCTCCAGGTAGCTGAATTCCTTCAAACATCTTTCCCTGGTTGTGAGTACTCAGAATTTTGCCAGTTCAGCCCCAGCACCCGGAATGCGTTGTCTATTTTCTGGAGTAGCAGAAGGATCTGAGACACTAAAGGGATAAATTTTTCACCACATGCTGGAGCTGGATTCCCCTGAGCACATAAGCTGGCCAGAAGTGGTGTAAGCCTATTGAATATATACGTATGCAGTTAAAGAAATTGTCTACTTAATTAAATTTGAGATGAGATTTTTTACATAGCGCACTAACCAGACAAGATCCTGAAAAAATGAGGTTTTTTGCTTTCACTAAATCTTGGATCGTTGAGGTGTTTTTGTGTGTGGTATCTCAAAACCACCTTGGCTAACTTTTGATTTTAAAATAAATATGTTTAGAGAGGCAGAATGTGTTGCAAATGTTTATATTTTGCCTGCCTTTTATTTGAGTTCCTCTAAATCTGAAACAGGAAATAATTTTTTGTCCTTTAGTGGAACAGGACTTTTTGTGGCATTTGTGTTTTCTAAGAAATAATTTTCTATTACTTGTTATGAGTTATATTTTCCAGCTCACAAATTTTAGATAGTTCACTTTCCTTTTCCAAGGGACCTCCATAGGTATTTTAACATCTGCAGGAAAGTAGGCACAATCATTTGTGCATCATGGGGGAGGTCCTAAGGGGATTAAGGTAAAATAAAAGGGTATCCAATCTGCTTGGAACATCTTATATAAAATATTTTTTGCACTAAAAATTGACAAATTGTCAATTTAAAACCTTTTGAGGAGGAGGCCTTTAAGTTTTTTTAATTACTTGAATTTTTTCACATACTAAAAAGAACCCTCATTTTATTTTCCACCATCAAATTTTAAGCCCAGTTTCCAGCTTCAAATGATTTTTGCCAAACTTATAACAGAAGATAATTAGAAAAATAATAGATAAAATTTAAAACAATGTATCCCAAAGGCATTTAAACAAAGCACAGGGATTGCCACAAACTTCTATTTTGCTTGTCCTTTTGTAACAAAGAAGTAGTCGGGATGTCTCTGCATTATGACACTGGATGAGAAAAATGTCAAAAATCTCACGAATTTTTCTGAGACGGAGGAATTGTCCCCACCTGACCATATCTTCCACCTGAGACTTGCAAATCGCATCCATTCCTCTGACCTCCACATTCCATTGGCACAAGCTGTGCTTCTCTCCCTGATCCTGCACCACATAACCATAAAAGCCACCCCTGTGGGGAAGCACCCTCAGCTTGCTGAGAGCTGCAGGAGCACAGCTTGCCAGCTGCTCTCAGAGCAATAAGGCTGCAGCTGCAACTCTGACTAGCACCAGCGACTAAACCTCCAAAAAGTGCTCCTTTGCCACACACCAGCCAGCCCAAGTGGCTCCCCTCGACTGCCTCAGGGACATGGCCTCCTGGAGAGGCCTGGGGTTGCTCACTCCCTCTGGCTCCATCTCACACCACTGTGTATCCTGCGTTTGTGGTGTTGTGGCTAAATTGAGAGTCATTGGTAGGGCTCTGCAGTTCATGTTAATAACACTTGTACCAGGTTTCCAAGTGTCTCACAGTCTCTGCCAGGCTGCTACTGATGCTCTTCAGCTGTCTGAGGGACAGCTCTGTGCAGACTGCCCGGAGAAGGACACAGAATCATAGAAAGTCAAGGCTGGAAGAAATTTTCAAGATCATCCAACCCAACTGTCCACCCAGCACTGCCACTGTAACCCCTAAACCACTAAACCAAATTACCCAGCTCCAGATGCCTCTTAAATGCCTCCAGAGGTGGTCATTCCACCACCTCCCTGGCCAACTTACTCCAGTGTCTGACCACCCTATCAGGGAAAATATTTTTTCTAATACCTAATGTGCATGTCCCCTGTCTCAGCTTAAGGCCATTTCCTCTGGTCCTCTCCTGCAGGCACAGCAGCACAGACTGGCCCCACCTCATTACAATCTCCTTTCATGCAGTTGTAGAGAGTGATGAGGTCCCCCCCTGAGCCTCCTCTTCTCAAGACTGAACTAACACAGCTCCTTCAGCTGTTCCTCATAATGTCCTAGTCCTTTTTTTGAGACTTGTTGCTCTTTACTGGACCTGCTTCAGTACCTCAAAGTTTTAAAGTGAGGGGTCCAGAACTGAACACAGCACTAGAGGCGCAGCCTCACCAGTACCAAGTTAAGGGAGATGATCACTGCCCTGGTCCTGCTGGCCACACTGCTCTTGATACACGCCGAGATGCTTTGGCTTTCTTTTCTACCCAGGCACACGCTGGCTCCTGTCCAGCTACTGCCAGCCAGCACCTCCAAGGGCCTTTCTGATGAGCAGCTCTTGAACTAGTCCTCCCCAGCCTGTAGCATTGCATGGCTTTGTTGTAACCCAAGTGCAGGACCTGGCACTTGGCCTCATTAAACCACGAGCAAGGCTGTTCTGCCTCATCATCTGCAAGAAGATGATTTTCCTCACTGCTGTGATTCAACCCCAGCCAGCAAGAACATACCACACAGCACTCACTCACTCACTCACTCACTCCCCTCTGCCTCACCTCACTGGAATGAGGAAATCAGAAAAAAAAGGTAAAACCCGTGAGTTGAGATAAGAACAGTGTAAGAACTGAAATGTAGTAATAGCAAAAATAATGATGATAATATTAGAAAAAATGGAAAGGAGATAGAAAAGGGAATAAAATGCAAGAGAAACAAGTGATGCACAATACAAGTGCCCAGCACTGTCCCCCAGCAGTGATGATCCCCTCTCAGCCAACCCTCCTCAGTTTATATATCGGGGAGGGGATGTTCCATGGAATACCCCTTTGGCCAGTTCAGGTCAGCAGTCCTAGTCATGCTCTTTCCCAGCTTCTTGTGCACTTCCTCAAAGGCAGAGCATGAGATGTTGAAACGTGCTTGACTCAGGGCAAGCACAGCTTAGCAACCACCAAAACATCAGTGTGTTATCAACATTATCCTCCTGCTGAATCCAAAACACAGCACTGCACTGGTGGCTAGGAAAAAATGAATTCTGACCCAGCTGGGACCAGGACATCCATGAGGATTCAACAGGATGGTTTGGATCTGTTTTGATTCCCTCAAATGGGAAACAGAGAGAGTTTGAATAGGTGGAAGAGACAGATTCAACCTCCCCTTTACTACATGTGTGCCAGTGCAGCGGTAGAGGTGTGGGCTTTGAGAACTCCAGTGAGCATTGGTTAGGACTGCTCACCCAGGGGAGACAGGAACTCTCCAAAGGATGCTGATAGAGTCTCATTCTGTTCACAGGTCCAGCCGCAATGGGGTGAGCACAGTGGTTGGGTTACTGGGAAAGGGAACTGCTTGTCTGAAAGAAAGGGATGCAGAGGATGGCTCAGCCATAGCTTTCATGTAAGACCCTGTATCCTTCTTTGCAGATGTTGAAAACTTAGCTGAACAGGGTCCTGAGGAAGCTGACTGAGCTAGACATGCTCTTAACACAGTCAGTCAGTCAGTCAGTTACAGGCTGGAACTCTGGACATCTCTTTCAATCTGAATTTTTGTCTGATTTTGTGCATGTACTGCATCACCAGGCACAGGTGTCACACCAGAAACAAAGAAATAGTGAAGAGTCAGGAGCACTGAGAGGGAAAAGAATGACCCATGGAAGTCATGCAACCAGTCATATTCTTAAGCATAATAGCATGGCCTGTGTGGCCAGTTATGATTCTGAATACTTACAGATAAGCCCAGACAAACCATGTTAAAAAAAAACCCAAACAAAGCCTGAAGCTTGAACCAGTCTTCTAGAAACTGAATTTGCTTCTTTGATTTCACTGGTTGTCTGGAAGATTTTAAAGTTCCCATCAAACCATCAACCTGAGGCAAATATTCATAAATTACAGGACCTAAAGAAACTGTAATGATCAAATTTGATTCCTTTATAACATGTACCATAAGACTACCCTTCAACCACTGTTGTAGTGACAAAAGTGATTCTTCTGGAAAAAACTCTGAGATTTAACAGAAGGAACACAAAACTTTCCTTGGAACAGAGGTAACTGAGACAAGTGAAGTTCCTGCCAAAGGTACCAATCATTACAGCAGTGGCTGAGAGCAGCTAAGCTACATGGGATGAAAGGATTTCTGTTGGACCAGCCATGACTCTGGGAGCAGAGAGCTGTGAGAGAGAAGGCCAGAAAAAGGGCAGAGATGCAAAATACTGAATTTGGAAAAAATCAGGCAAAAAGCTTCTGGCACATTTGGATTTCTCAGCAAGGAAACCACCTCCTGCTTACTTCTATTTTTTATTTATTTTGTGGAGCAAGGAGACCTGGCTCACACTTCTGGCAAATAAATCAGATTGCACAAAGGCTCTGCATGACTCTATCAGCTCCTCCTCCCAAAAGAAACATGACACAGAAAAACCCTGAATAGCTGCTAAGCATTAAAGCCAAAGGAGCATGGGATTTCCTGCAGCAGAATTTTATGGTTTCTTTGCAGCATTCAGAGAATACTTGGTGTGGGCTCTTCTGCCAGAGGGGCCCATGTGATGTATAACTGCTCCTCAGAGCACACAGAAGTCACAGAAAACACAATTTGACTCTCTGCCTGTGGGTAGCTATAGTCACAGTGAAGAACACAAGCCGGACACACGAACTACCCACATGTGCCCCTGCCAATGAGTTGATGCTGCTGGTAAGTAGCACTGTCAGTGTGCAGAAGGGATGAGAAAGCTGCCCAGGAGCTTGCAAAGAAATGACTTACAATCCTTCATTCTTGATTTGTTATTAGCATATCCAGAAAATTACATGGATGAGCTTCAGATGCCTCCTGACAAATGTCCAATGTGGTGGTCCCTTTACTGTGTTGAGACAAGAGAGGGACAAATGGGTCCAGGGTGAACAGGGGTATTAATTAATGTGCCAGCCCCGTGGGGCCTGTAGGTCCCTCTCTGGACTGTGGTCAGAAATGTAAAGTAATTCACACATATTGCCCTTGGTTTATGTCAATAATATAAAGTGTGTAACACTGTATCCTCCATAACATGCATGTAGCAGAAAGACAAGAGAGCAGGAGATGCTCCCTCCGGAGCACATCACCAGAGTTTCCCCAGCTGCTTACAGAAAGCATCTCTCCTGAGAAAGAAGGTATCATTTATTCCTAATCACAGTAGGATATCTATTAGCATTTAATTTTCCCACATTTTTTTTCAGCTGTTCACATCCTTACTACTTTTTTACATTGCGTTGATGTTTGACAGGGACCGGCAGGCACTAGGGAGACAACATCCTTACTGTCCAGCAGTCCCTGTAAGCTATGATGGATGGGCATCAACATCTTTGGCTCTGGTTCCATGCCAAATTGAACTACATCACACAGCTGGTCCAGACCAGTTAAGTGCAGTTAAAATTCAGATACTTGCCATACATCTACAGGTCATGGCTGAGAGTGAGATCTATAATAAAAACCAGGAGATCCAAGCCACTAAAGTACTAGAACAAGTTTCCTACTGATTTCAATGGGATTGAGGTACCTAAATATTTCTGCTTATAAGCTTTCCTCCCTTTGTTCATCTCTGTCCCACTAAGGATAGTAAAAAAGCTGAGGTAGAGGCTATCCATCACCATATGATCTTTGAGCACCTCGCACAATAGGACTGTGGTAGCTGCTGGGTGGTTTGGCACTCTAATAGTACAAAAATACCAGTAATTCTACAGTTCATAGGGGATCGGATTGCTAGGCAGATGGGGTGGTTGCTGAATGATGCCATGGCTGGAGCTGAAACAGAAAATATCCATTTCATTACGTAGTCTTCAGTTTCACTGATCACTTCGTTCTCTCCTGAACTGCTTGTAGTCGCCTGCAACTTATTTCATCTGCAAGTCTATGGTGCCTTGGGCTTCCAAGGAAGAGGAAGAAATATGCCGAAATATTTTTACTTCCGAGCAGATGTTTGTTTAGACAGTTTTGAACCCAGAATGGAGGAATTCATCTGGCTAAACATACATACAAGTGTCATCCAAGGTGCTTGGAATATCAAGGCAGATATGGGCAAAACGCAGATGCGACAAAAACTTTTGGGCAACTTGCATCCTCATAGGACAGCATCTGATTGGGAAAAAGACATGAATTCAATAAAATGGAACTTGGTGCCTATATTCAGGCCATTGAGCCAAGCTCTAAATTACCACCTTCTGAAGTAAAAGTTATTCCAGAAAATGGTATTTGTCTGGAAACCTCAGATGACTTCCATCTTTACATTATGGGGTTATCAAGGCATACCATACATTTTGAAGGTGAAGTCAAGAGACATTTCTTAAACTGTATCCAAGCTTCAGGCACATCTTCTATGGTTTAAGACTGCCCAAGCAATTTAGTCACAGGTGCTGGAGGCAGTGTGGAGCTGGGCCAAGCAGTGAGGCCATGTGGGGCAGAAGGATGCTCTGGGGCTCAGCAGCAGCAGGGAACGGTGTTGCCTTCCAGGAGGCACAGGTTGTTTCCTGCAGCAGCGCCTCTCAGGGCTCCCTGGCACATTTGATTGATGAAGGCTGTGTTCGAGACACACAGGCCAGAAAATTGCTCTGGTTATCTGAAGGTCCATCAGCAGGACTGCCCGATGGACACATCATCCTGAAATCATGTGGGAACACACATCTGGCTGCAGGAGGAGGGTAAGGGGAAGCTGTTTAGGGAGTGTCTTTCTTAACGTAAGAAACTCGAAAGTTTTTGCGTCTGGACGAGTCAGTTCTTAGAGGTTGGGCCATTTTCTTCAGAAATGAGCCTCCTCCCAGACAAAGGCAGGAGAGAGATGTTGCCTGTGTCATGAGCAGGGTGGGGACTCACAGCTCATTGGTGTTTGTCCTGGTTTCCCTAACACATGTCTGAGTCAGGGAAGCTCTGCTGCTGGAGAAAGTGACAGCTGTAATGGCAAAGTGAAAATTCCTCTGTTTGCATCATTGCTTTCTGCACAGACACTTTATTTCCTCATCTCTAGCAAATAAAAGCTGTTACGAAATTCTGTTTTTCCTTTCACCATCTGACGAGTTAATAGTGAGCCCAATTAAATGCAGCCCAAGACAAACCAGTTGTACGTCTCCCACTGTCTGACTCCCTTTCAGAACTCTTACATCACTTTTAAGTCATTTCCTTTCCCAGATGAGGCAGCTACACTTACCCCAAAGAGCTTGATCTAAACCAAACAGTCTTACAATAACCCAGACAGCCTAATTTTTGATATCATTGGCCTTTAGCCCCAGAGGAGCTTCTTCAGACAGAAGCTGCAACTTTTTACAAAATGTCAAAAAATATTCACCATCACAACCTCAAGTGACAACTTCGGGCTAAGTATTGCAAACTTTGTGATTGTGTTTTAAATGACAGAAATTTTTATTTGGTGTAGCAGTGCCCAGGGTGACAGAGGAAAGAGAAAAGAAAGTATTTCAAAAACCATGTCACAACAGAATCCAAGCACTCTCAACTTGATGATTTAGCTGTTGGATTTCTCCATAAACTGCCAATCTGTGGTATGAAGAGGCAGCATCTGTGGGTTTCCTTAGAGAAAAGCAGAAGTGCTCCACATATTGTACTATAACAGTGAATATTGAACATGT
This sequence comes from Origma solitaria, assembly GCA_013397895.1. Lineage (NCBI taxonomy): Eukaryota > Metazoa > Chordata > Aves > Passeriformes > Acanthizidae > Origma > Origma solitaria. The sequence continues at coordinate 678,796 of VZRL01001192.1, forward strand.
GACTCAACTCAGACATTATTGAGGAAAGACATTTTCAGCAATTCCAGCCCAGATGGAAACACATCTATTGTTTTCTATCTCAGACAGGGTGGACCACATAAAATGGCTTTACTTTGAATAGAGGAGAGACTTAGCAGAAGCAAATATAATTCTCCTTACTTTCGTTATGAAGCTTTATATATTACATGAATCAATAAACCCATACAGCTAAAAACTGCTCTCAAGGAAAACTGGAGCTGATTTTTTACCCATTGTCTCAAAATGAGTTGAAAATAAACCCAAAGGAAAACCCGGATCAGAAATGGTACCCTAGCAAGATATATCTTCCCCTGATTGTATCCCTAGTACACAGTAATTCGTGTTAGCAACCCTTGCCCGAGCCATCGTATGGCATTCTACGCCAATTCCTGATCTAAACCACAGACAGCTATGTGAAAATCTTGTTCCTTTCAGAGACAGTTATTCCTTGGTTTCTTACAGGATAGTGCCAGAACTCCTGGATATATTCTCTATAAATGAGAAATTCCACCCTTCATTAAACAGATATGGTCTGTAGAAGATAATCAACCACTTCTTACAGTTTATCCAACCCACAAAATTTGGGTCAGATATTGCTCGCCACCCACATTAATTGCCCAGAACAGACTGACTGGTTTTGGACCAAATAGTGTCTCACAAGCACTTAATATCCCTGGCATGGCATAAAAGGAAACAGAAACCTGAGAAGAAGAGAAAATTAGAATGGTGGGAAGAAAAACAGTTTTTTAACTGTGCAATGGACTTTGTCTGTCTAATGAATCCCCTTTGAAAACCACCCATAGTAATAAATTAGGATGTAATATATTGCAGATGGATCAACAGGGGCACACACATAGCCTTAAGTATCTGCCACAGGTGTTTGATTTTACATTTGACAGCAGGTCAAGGAGCAACCATGCAAGGACAATTGTGCTATAGCTTTCAGGGCTAAAGACTTGTTCTAGATTGGAAGGAAAACTAAATCTCTTGGCTGTTCTGTGGAGGGGAATCAGTTGATACAACTGGCTTTTGATTGACAATATTATTTAAAAATTTAGAGCTGGACTTTTTTTCTGCATACAGTGTTTAGAAGACTTCTTCTAAACAGAAACATCACTGTGATTCTGTAACTTTAATATAATGTTTTACTTTGACAGAACAACAGATGCTGACAATTTTACATTAAAAATGTGTCTGGACCTGACCAGTTTCTGTGAGGTCCTTCATGCACGGTCTTGTCCCAATGGCTTGGACACCAGATGGTCTCTAGAAACAAACCTCAGATCATCCAGTCGTTAATTACATGAAACCTTTAAGTTTCTTTTCAGCACCAATTGTGAAGACATACTCAGTATTGTTTTCAGACCTACAGATCAAACAACCAAACAAAAAAGTATTATAATACACAGGAGAATATCCTGTTCTTCCAAAATAGGTTAAAAATCTACAGAGGAAAAAAAAATATATATCCACATGTAAGTATGTTAGAGACATTTTCATTGACCCTTGTGCCATTTGTCTAGATTCCTGCTGTGGTCAGTGCTCCAGTTTTCTACAGCTTCTCAAAGAAGTCTGGAATGATTAGCCATTTCCTGAGTTCCAGTCATGCTTCTAACAGTAAACTTCCTATCCATGTCTCAAGTAATTTAGCTTTATTGTTCCTACCCTCCACCTTTCCATTTCTTTTTTCAAAAAACCCCAACCAAACAAGAAAACCCCAAAGCCAACTGCAGCAGTTTCGGGAATCTCCCAGTTCTATACAATGCAGCACAAGGGATCTGTGCACCAGTGACCCCCAGTGCACAGAACACTGAAACAGAAAACCCCTGGGAGCTGAACGGTTTGAACTGCAATGTGTATAAGGGTTTTCCCTCCAGTCCAAACAACTGCTAACAGTCACTGCTGGAGCTGGGGTACTTACCCAGCTGGACCTGTGGTCTGACTCTTTCATTCTTACAGTGCTTATTCCTGAGTTTCTCCAGATGCTATTTGCTATGATCTTTGAGTAAAAAGTGTGCAGGACAGTCCTTCTTTGGCTTATTTATTTATTTAAATCATTCTCTCCTAGATTGCAGCTGGTGCTGCAGGTAGGGTCACACTGGAGCTGTTGTGGTCTCTAACATTTCGCTGTGTCTCGGACAGGATTCTGCAGACAGAATACTGTGGGATGTCAGCGCATTTCTGCTGCTGGCTCTGATCCAATGTGATATTTTCGATTGAATTTCTACAGCTATGGTCTAACGACAAATGTGCATGCTCTGCACTATGCCTGCTCATGACCTAAAACTGTGAGAGCTACAGCAGAGCCTCTGCTAATAATAAACAGTATTAAATGTCAGCCAGATGAAACTGAAGAATGGAAAAAAGAATAGTACAACGCAGGGAGGTTCTCTTTCCACTTACTTTTATTTTCAGTGCGTTTAGAGGACTTCTATACTTTCTCTTCCTTTGAGTAATATTTTTGGACATAGAAATCCACTTCTTGTGAACTTGTGAAGTTCACAAGTCTTCCCACAGATTTGAGGAGAAGTAGGACCAGGACTAATGTTTTTTTGTTTCTCCTCCTACCAACATTTCCTGCCTTAGTAGCGTTTGTCTGCTCAGAGATGTTTCTATTTTGAGTCTTTTCTTCTCCTCAGATCCCTGCTACATGCTGAGGATAGGCTTCAACTGCATCCAACATTTTGCCACGAGAGGCTAATTGTTCTGCAAGCAAGGAAGAATGTTTTATTGTTCTGGCAATTTGTCTCTTTGGATTTGGTTTAGAAATCAAATTATATGTTGGAAACATGCTTCAACAGAAATTAAGCCCAAGAATCCTCATTTTTGTTTATTTTATTTAGTTATTGTGAGACTCCTAACAAAGCTAACACCTCATAGCTTTAATGGAGGTCCTTCAATAAAAATGAATACAGACAAACAGTATCCAGCAGTGTCACTATAGGTCAGAGCTTGTTGTGGTCCTACTGATTCTGTGGAAGAGTTTCCCTCTCAACTCTTTCTGTCCTTTGAAAAGACAAAACATTCTTTGGTATTTCTGCACTAAAAGTTAAGACCCATGAAAATCAGAAACTGGCTCAGTAGATACAAGAAATTATGAAGGCAGCTTACCTCCAAAAATTTTGCCTGCATTTGCCCATAGCAAAAAAAAATTGCTTTCAAAAGTTACATCCTCAAACTATGCTTGTTTTTTTAGGGCACGAACCAGAAAAATAGAATTTGCACCACAAGGCTGTAAGTCAGTAGTTCCAGAAAATTCTCTGGGATTTATGTAAAAGTGCAAAAGCAAAAAAGATTAAAAATTCTATGAGTGAAAAACATTTTAAACTGCTGTTAATTTCGAACTTGAGGTTTTAAAGGTATTTAACTGCACAGTCAATATTTAAGGAAGGTTACCAGTTATTTCTGGTATTTTTCTGGATATTTCTGGAGACAAACAGTCTGGATACTCTGTCAGCATGGATCGCATTCTCACAGAGACAAAATGGAGGCAATTATTTTTGTGTGCTCGAAGTAACGGAGAGGATTACACTGGCAACTAACATCACCTCAGAATCCACAGGATCCATTGTCACAAGCTTTATAATTAAAGACTTGTCTAAATGAAAGGAACTTTCTCCACAGAACCTTTCTCTGCTCACACAATTTTAGTAAAATAAATGTACTAAAATATTCAGATTTCATGCAAGGGCATCTTGAAAAGTAAATAGAACCAGAAAATTCATTCCAAGACTTAAGCACAAAAATTCTCAAGAAACACTTACAGGTGTTAGGATAAATATAATTAAGTCACAAAAACATTAGTGTATCAACAACTGCACTAAGATGAGATCCATCATTAGTGGAGCCAGAAAGAACCATTGATGTTTGCATTCCTCTGTGCCTTCCCATGCACACAAGGCAAAATGGAAAAGTGGGGAAATGACAAGCAGTGGTGACCTTAGTGACAAGTCTCCCACAGAATTACTGCTTACTTTGTTCCTCCACAGATTTCTGGTACCATCATACTTTCAGACAACATGCTATAAAATCATATGTAATCGGAGGAAAAAAAGAACATGATCGTCTATATCTGGAAGAAAAAAATGATAGCTTGGATTTTTTTACAGTCTGAGAGGACAGAAGTTTTATTGTGGGTGCAGAATGGGGGGAAAAATACCAAAATAAGGCCAGTTGTCCCCTGTGAAGAAGTGGGAACAGTTAGAAATAAACTCACAACCAAAAGAAGGTCAAGAAACCAAGATGTGAAATGCTCCTGCTTAGTAACACTTACTATTCATGATTTTTGGTTTTACTGGATAAAGTTCTTACCTAGTAAAACAAATGGCAAAATTCCTGCTGAGTTCATGCAAAACTCTGATGACTCATGAGTGTGTATCAACAGGCAAATAGATTACATTTTCATATTCCAAACTCAGATTAAAAAATTGTCACCAGTAAGTGATAGCTGTTTTCTTGAGCAATGCGTCGGCTGAATTGTTGGTGTTCACATCACACTTTGAATACCCTGTGTTTGTGAGAGATGGCAGACAGAAACAGCGCTTTCTCTTTCTATAGAAGGCCATTGTCTGGTTCAGAAAACTCTAAAGCTGGATGCAAATCAAAACTTGTGGGTTCAGTCCATCTCTGGCATATTTTGCCCTACCATTTCAATTCCCTTTCAACTAAGTACCTTATATACAAGGAAACACTGTCTAAATCCAACAACCTATTTTGGAGGAGTTATTCAACTCAAACCTTCAACAAAGTGAAATTCATGGCCCTGAGCCAAATGGTGGTTTATTCATGCCTTTCTATCAGCAATCTATTTGAACTTCTTGAGACTGCCTGAATAAAGAGCTGGCCCCTGCTGTTCGCCACCGAGCTCAGACTTCACTCCTGGCAGCGTTCACCAGACGAACCCCGCAGTGTTTTCTCCTGTGCCCACCATACTCTTCCTGTGTTGTGGTTGACACCTGAAGCTCCTGGCCCCTCCGTATTTCACATCTCATCTATGTGTTCTCCTTGAGCTGCTGTCCTGTGCTTTGGCATGTGCTGCTGGAGCAGCTGGCTTCATTCACCTACCAAACTTTGTGATTTCCCCTCAAAAAATAACACATTCTTCCTCAAAGCACAACAGTACTGCACCACTTTTAGCCATAAACACTGAGGAGATATATACTCAATAATTCACTGGGCAAAAGGTCTGAGACCTTCTCAGATTCTGGGACTACCATCTCCTTATAACTTTGTATATTCTTCTGCCTTTCATTGTCTTTATTTTATTTTCCTTTTGCAAGGTATTTGTGATTCACTTCTCTAGTGGTGGCTTGTTCCATACATTTTCCCAGTTGCTCCTTTGTGCCAAGCATGCCATTGTTTTCTCAGATCAAATCTGGCAAATAAAAATAAACCTCTATTTCTATTCTATAACTTTGTATTAGGTTTATACTATCCATTTCAAATATCTTGAAATGATGTGAAGATTTTAGACCAATGTATCACTCTCCATTTTGTTTCCTCCAGCCTCTAGGCATTTAGAGTTTTGCTGATTTGGGCTCTTTATCAGAAGAGTTAATGTTCGTATTTGCTGCAACTCTACTCATTAACTTGGGAAAAAACCTTCTCAGTTTAAGTGCTTTTGCATGACTTGCCTTTTCTACACCAACAACTGAGGTTGCCAGGTGTTTTTGTTTATTTAATTCCCTCCTCCTTTCTTTTTTCCCCCACAGAAACTGTGGTAATTCGGGCTTTTAGAAAATACTTGGAAACATGATATTTTGCGTTAAAAAACTAGGCCATGCTCAAACTGCCAGCAATGCATGTTTGAAGTATTAACACAAAACACCTAAAAGAAACATAATATTAATAAAGAACTCTGCACTAAAACACCCTTTCAAGGCAAGCCAGTTGTCTTTCTTATCCTGAAACAAAGCCAGGAAACCCAGATGTGGAGCTAATCAAATTGTTCATTATAAATGAGCAACCTGGCAATATTAGTTATTTATTTTCCCCTAATGATTCAGAAAAAGACATGGGTTTTGCATACTTATTTGTTATTTGAGTTCATCCAATACCTCGTGCAGGCAACAGCTTTGATTCATTGTCTAGGCATTAGCCATTAGAGGTCAGAATAAATGAGGCAAAGTCAGGACTGAGATTCTGCTGTAACACAGGATTTTCCACTGTGCTTCTGTTATCTGAAGACAGATAAGAGGCAGATTATCATTTAAATGAAACTTTTCCATGGAGAAATTTACACAAGTGGCCAATAGCCCTTCCTTTCTTTGGTATCTTGCAGCAGATACCCAACACAAGCTGTGTGACCGATGGCTGGTGAACGTGGGAGCAGGAGCAGTGACCCACGCTGCAGTGCTGACTGGCCATGCCGTTGCTCTCCTCAATGGACATACACTGAGCTTACTTTGTAGTTGCACTGTTTTAGGAATCTTTCTTTTCTTTCTCATGGAGAATAGAGATAAATTGCACTCCTGTACTCGTTTAATCTCATTGGTTTTGGTACTGGATGGTGTAGGATTGTAACCTATCATTTTATGAGGTGGAAAACTGTCGACCAATAGTTGCTAGATTATTAATGCTTATATAAAGAAACTTTTGTGAATAAAGTCTTCTGAATCGCCATCTTACGTGCTACCTGCCTGACTTCCCTGCGAGCTTCTGCGAACCTCCACGAATATCAGAAAAACAGAGCAACACTTACTTTTTATTTAATCTGACTGATTTGCACATGCAACCTTTTCACCACACTCCTCGAGAGGAACGGACCCGCGGCCATTGCGCTCTCCATCGTGGAGACCACTCTGCCAAACCACTCTTATGACTCTTGCCTGTCAAAATGACACCCAAGGCAGGAGTACAGCTGAATAGCTTCAGGTTCATAATGGTCAATGATTAGCCAATTAATTAATTGACAATTTAAATTAATACTTTGCAGCTCATTCCAAAGACTTTAGGGTAATCACAAAACCATCTCCATGGGCATATCTATCATATCTAGGGGGGAGAGGGAATATCGGGTGGTTCAGGGCATTAGGGGACAGAAACAACTCTGAGGGGATACACAGAGCATCTCATTAAATGTGAAGTTTTTCAAGCCTGAAAGCAATGAAGACCAGTGAATGTCACTTGCAGAAATCTTTGCTTCTTCCCAACCCATGTTTCTTGAACTGTAGGTCAACTTCATCACAGTTATCCCACACTTATTTCAGGGCTACACTATTCTTAGCTTCAAAAGAATGCTACAAAAAAAGGCAGTCTAACTACACGAGTTTTGCACATATGTGTTTGGTTTGACAAGGTATCCAGCATGAAGATAATGCAATTTAAGCTCTGTATATGGCCACAACTGAGGATTCAGCTGAGACTAGGCTGAGGTGTTGCATGAAAGATTCCAACACAAAAACTGAAGATAATGTGTTTTCTTCTGAGTGCTATCAGCTATGTACTGCTCCTATGCATTATTTTTTTTTTAAGCAATGGCCGTTTTACCATTTATGACTAAAGTACAATCAGTTCTATTGTTGGTGGCAACACCATCCCTGGGGGTGTTTAAGAGGTGTCTGGGTGGTGCTGGGTGATGTGGGTTAATGGGTCAGGGGTTACAGAGGTAGTGCTGGTTTGACAGTTGGACTGATTTACCTTAAAGGTTTCTTCCAGCCTTGATGATTCTATGGTTACATGAAAGCATCAGCAATTCATCTGGGTTTTTGACAAAACTATAGCAGACCAAGGACTCTGCAGTAGAGAGTAAAGTCCCTTTCCATTAAAGGCCAATTTTTTAAAATGCTCTAAAATTCAGTGATGTCTCATTTCCTCAAAATTACATGTTATTTCATTAACAGACAGCAATACTAGCCTATCTGGAGTTATTTGAACATAGGAATCATGAGACACAGCTTCCTTTTTCTCCTCTTTCCTGTCTCTGTTTACCACTTGCCAGATTTGGGAATCAATCTCTCTCTCAGATTTTCCTCACAGTTGACCAGCCATTTGTTCCAGGCTGCTTGTGGCTCCCACTGCTTCACAGGGAAGGAAAGGAAGCACAGTATTAACAAAAAACAAAGAGCTGGCAATTTTAAGTAGCTGTGAACCTGATTCACAAGACAAAAAATCATACTGTGTGTGAATAGTGAGAATGCACAAGGGTCTGTAGATTGGCAGCTTTCACTGTAATTGGAGGATTTCTGAGGATATCCAATATTCAGCCAACATCCTTTCAGGTCCAAGTAGGGCAGACATGAAGGGAGGAAAGTACCTTGCTAAAGTCTGCCCCTGTCACAGCACTTTTAATTGAAGTGTGGAAGTAATTTGAAAACAGCTGGAAAGTTGGGAAAAAAAGCAGAATTTCCAAAAGGAAAGCAAACTTCACATGTGAATACTTACAGGCCTGGGATCATGGAACAGGGAGAAAGTTTGAGGCCTTGGTGAGTAGAATAAAGGGGTGAGTGGAGAGGGAAGGTGATGCTGGAAGAGGCAGAGGAGTGGCGATTCAGTGAACGCACTGGGCATGAGAGCAGATAATGGTCACACTGACAGCTCCTGAAGGGCAAAACTGAGGAGTCACACACTACAGTTATTCCTTCCCAGTATGTTTGGGGCTTTTTGGATACTTGAACTCTGATGAATGTGATTTATTCCAAAGGCAGAGAATCACCTGAGCTCTGCATTAATCAGGATCATCATGGACATTTTGGCAGGATTATTTTTGCTTGGAAGAAATATTGACATCTATTCAGGAATATGTTCTGCTGGGTTCAATCAAGAATTTCTTGTAGACACTAGAGACAGACCTGCTATCACTGGCTGAAAATCCACCTCCAATGCAGCTTCTTGGATGGCAAGCTCTGCAGTATAAGTATCTGCTTGTATCTACCTAGCAAAACAGAACGGCAGTCTGTGGCTAGGTTCGTAAATGAAATTGTAAGACAGCCATATGGTGCCCAAAATGATTTTTCCTTTTGCTATCTGAATAATCCCAGTTCAACCACTGCCCAGTTTCCTTCGAGAGAACCAGTGAGAAACAGCCCAAGCTTCTTATGTGTCATCATGAATGAGGAAAAAAAAAACCAAAAAAAAAAACCCAGCAGCAGGCTAGGAAGTTATTCACAAACCTTGAGCTTTGGTCTCTTCCTGTGTGCTAAACCAGAGAATGATGAACTCAGGGACCTTCTGCTTGCTGAGGGTTGTACAGTGAATGCTGGTGTGCTGTGTCTGGCTTGGTGGGATCCTTTGTAGAGCAGTCACTGTGGATTGCCTTAAGAAGAATCTTGGATTCACACTTCGCTGGTGTTCACAAGTCAGTCTCCTAACTTGATATAAATGGTCTCCTTAATTCCAGGTTATTAAGCCTATCAGGAAATAGGGTTTTTTGGTTGTTTTCTGTGTGTGTGGTTTGGGTTTTTTTTAAGGATTTGCTTTGATCATTAACCAGATGCTGGAATGTATTTGATTTAAAATCTCCATGATAGCAAGGATTGATAATCTGAGCTTTCTTGCTTCTGTCAAGAATATTTCCGAGTCAGCAAGTTGTGTCTGCAAGCTGTTAGCAGCTGGTGATAGCTCTCCGTTTGCTGTGGGAGGAACAGGACCTTGGCAGGCTTCCTCACAATCTGGAAATGCAGTTATGTGGCAACAAGGATCTCAGAGAGTGGCTGTCCCTCTCCACTCAGTGTCAAGGACATCAGCCACTGTGGAGAAGGGGAGTGGGGTGGCAGGAGGAACCAGGCACCCTGGGCAAAGGGAGAGGAAATCAATAGGGGACAGGCTGGGGATGGGATGAGAAGGGTAATTGGAGAGGAGGAAGAGGAGGATTCAAGCGCAGATAGACAGGAACTGATCATGGGAGAGAGTCAGGGTGGGGGAAGGAAGGAGAGCTCAGTACCAGGACTGCCGAGGAGTTTGCCACCCTCCAGGCTGCATGCAGAGCTGAATCTCAGCTGAAGAGCAACTCCCAGAAAAGGAACAGATCCTCTGCTCTTACCTGCCGACATGAACAGGGTTCCCTAAAATCCATAGATTATTTTAGTTGCTGGTAGATTAATGAGGGCAGATTTTTTCTCTGACTCCTCCACACAGCAACACACAGAGCTGGGTCCAGGCCACTCACAAAGCTCCATCAGTTGTCATAAAATTATGCCAACTCACGAGGCAGGCTCCAAATCTTGATCTCATGGTTATATACCTTTGTGATGTTTACAAAAAATGTATTTGATAGCTGCAGAATTAGCTGTGCATGTGGAGATCACACACACACTGCTCACTGAGGTAAAAGAATGCAAGGAAAAAACACTATGATTTATTATAGCAAAATAGTATGATTTATTATAAATACTATGAGAAACTGTGATTTCTTTGAGGCCATTGTGCAGAATGAGTTTCTCTCAACATCAGGGAAGAAGCAATGCAAATTCTTCAGTCTAAAGTGGGAGAACTCTAATATTTCATAGCAGCAGAATCTTTCCTTTGGTACTGAAATAGTAACATGCTGTAAGAAAGTCAATATCCCTGGCAGTTAAAAAAAACAAACCAAAACTCTTGATGAAAGTTTTCTTTGGTGACTCTATGTGGTGTTATAGTTTGTCAGCAGCAAAACACCTTCCCAGTGCTCTGTAAGTGGCAAATCTTGACTCCCTTTTGGATACTATTATAGAACAGATTTACCTTTTGCTGATTTGCAGATTTGTCTTCACAGCTTTGTCCATGTTGTCCAACTCAGTTCCAATCCAATCTAATCCTCTTTTGGTGATATTTCACAAAATTCTTGGTCTGGTCATGCCCTACTATCCAATTCAGTTTGAGAGATGTTGTTTTTCAGTCTTCCCCTGCATTACAAAATGTTTTAAACATTATGTTTGGAAAACATTTAGAAGCATTTCTCCTCTCCTACCAAATAACTTCACAATTAATACAGCTTTTGTTTTCTTTTAAATCAACAATATGGGCTCTGCAGGTAAAATACCATTGGTGGAATGAAAACCATCTCATGCTACGGGCAGAGAAAATTTTAATAATAATTTATTGCTTGGTGCACTTGTGTGTTATGCAGAAGACAAAGACAAGAAAACCCCCAAAGTTGCTGTTTTAGGTTTAATCTGGCATGTGACCACAGTTATCTAAGGGGAAAGAGCAAGGAGCTGTAGAAAGAAGGAATGGAAGTGGAGAAAAAAGGCAAAAAGGAGCTATAAAACCTTTTGCAATCTACAGAGAGAAGTACTAGCTAAAAGCACACAGGAGGCCTTTCAGGCCAGCTCCTAAATTCCTCCTTCTTTGAACATTTTATAAACAGACATGGAATCTTCAGGACAGCAAGGGGTGATGGATGGGCAGCACTGAGGACCATAAGTGGTTTAGGAGCCAACAGCCCTTTTGAAGAAAGGATCTAGGCATCCAGAAGAAGGCAAGGCTGACTTTTAGCGGATTTAGATATCTGGTAGAACACACAATGTATAAACCTGATGAGCCACTGCCTATGGGAATTCCCAGTGCTGTGCACCCTGGCTCCACTCTGACTCCCTGGGGAGTTCTTAGGGACAATTAAACGCCTGTAGGGGGATTTTCTGGGGCCTGGCCAGCTGTGCTGGGAACTACTGAACTAGCCACAAGCTGAATGTGGTGAGCCAAGGGCTCCATCTCACAGCCAGCCCCACGCGCTGCTGCGGCCGCCGGGGTGGGAGCTGCAGCCGCCAGCCCTGGATCCTGCCCTGCTTTCGTAGTCTTGGCAAGACATCAGGAGGTGACAGGAACACTGAGACAGGCTCATCCACTGTGAGTCAGAAATCCACGCAGACAAAATTTTCTCTTTAACTGTTCTGCTTTCTATTTTTTTCTTTGACGTCTTCTAGCAATTCCAGACATTTGACTAGTCTAGCGGATGAAAACAAACCGAAAAATAATCAAAGCAACCCAAAGATCTGTTCAAAGTGGTTTGCAGGCGAAGGTTTGGGTAATACAGTTGCTGTTGCTAATTCTTTATTTCCCCGTCATGGAGCATCAAAAGCAACAGCATGTTCTTTATCTCCCCAATGCCATCAAAGCAACTGAGATAAGAAGGGAGAGCCACTCTTTACCTTCATACACATCACAGTAAGCTCATAGCATTGCTTACAGTCTGTGGAGTCAAAGGGACCTATGAAAAATGATCTTTTACCCCAAGCAGGTATCAATAGAGAATTTAGACTTGCCAAACTTGGAGATTTTGGGGGAGGAGGAGAAAAGATCATTCACTTTGGGACTCTATTAAATTTGAAAGCATTTCTATTGTACCAGAATGCCTAAATCTGTTAGAAAGAGGACTTGAGGCCAGGCAATATACATGGATAAACCCCTTGTTAAGAGTAATATGTTGACAGAAATGGATAGAAAACTTCATCATTTGGATACAGTTCATTTTGTTCTGTAATATGCTAGGCCAATATAAACAATTTGCCACCAGTATAATTGCCTGTTCCCTTGAGTATTTTCTCTGTTGCTGTTTCAATTATACCACTGTAGTTAAAGTGGCAAAACTATCAAATAGAGACAAGCCTCTTTAGAGGGAACTCAAACTGCCTGCCAAATAGGAATTTGTATTGCTCAAATAAACTCAGCACAAACAAAATATTCAAAGGCTTCCAGTCAATAAACGTCAATGATATTAGTTCATAGACTGCCAGCCAGTGTGGGCCAGCTGTGCTGGGGCAGTCAGGGGCCCAAATGTGGAGATGCAGCAAGTGGAGTCTGCAAAATTGCCTAACCAGTGTAGGAGGCAAAGTGCCACCAGCTTTCCCTAAGTGAGTGTTGTTACACACCTGACTGCCTTCGTACTCTGCCCTAAGAGCACAAATTTCAACAACAGATTGTGCTAATGCTCTGGTAAAAGTAATTTACCGACCTAATCCTCACAAATGAAAGTATTCTGAAGTAAAATACAAACATCCTTTGAAGGTATCTGAGGCTCTCCATTTAAAATTTCTATCCATTTAAAATCTTTCATCCATTTAAAATTTCTCATCAACAAAAATGTTGGGAAATCAAAGGAAGGGTCACACCAAGCTCAGGGAAGATTTAACAAAAGGATGTGGCTTGACTTAGGTCCCAGGCATACATGGGAGACTCTCCCATCCAACTCCCACCTCCTGCTCCCATCTCCAGGCCTTGTTTGCATTCCTCTCTCCTACTCTGAACCTCGGGCAAGGCAAATCTGATGAGCCAACCTGGGAGCTGAATTCACCGCGTTGGTGAATCACACAGTCAGTCAGTTCTTGGTCAGGAGACTGAACCTTTGTGACAACCTCAGCTGCATGCTGCAACTGCAGATTGGGAAGGGTTCCTCAGCTGAGTGAAAAAGGACTGATCTTTCATCAGCAGGATTAGGAGCCAGGCTTAAATTAACACGGAGCTGCAGCCTGCTTTCCTGTGGCAAAGCCTGGTGCTTCAAACACAGCTGAAGTGAACAGAACAATAAAACCTTACATTTGGTGTGGGAAAGAAAGAGAGGTGTATGGACTAGGTATCCTCTCAGGTCCCTTGCAATCCTTCTCACAAGGATTCTCCACTGTGAGCAGTGAATGCTGGCACACACAAGAACAAACCTTGCGCTGTATTTGCTGGCAGAGTTTGAGCAGCCCTGTTCCCTTCTCTGTAACAGCTCATGCAGCACTGACAGCACTACTGTGGTTCTCATGTCCCAGCTGTATCCCAGCATTAGAGGTCACAGGGAGCTTTAAACATTGAAGGATCAAAACAAAACCTTGACTTGAGGTTTATGATGTTTTTTTAAGAGGTGTTCTCATTGGAGAGGTGGATCCCAAGGGCAACGCTTTCTCATCTATTCTGTCGTGCTTTGTCTTGGGGAAGGGGACCCAAAATAAGACAGTTAAAAAAAAAAAATCATTTTTATCCTCATCTGATGCTTTTTTTATTCGTAAATTCCCCAGAAAATTGTGTGGTCTGTGGAAAATCCCTGCCTCCCTTCAGTAATGGATTCGGTATTAGTGAAGTTCTGCTGAGAGATTTTCGAAGCACATGGGTTTAAGTGTTCTTTGTGGTAATGGTTTAGCAAGAGTACAGCTTTGCCATTGATGCACAGCTCTGAAATAGAACAGACTCATTCTTCTGCTGCAATCTCCTCATAAAGCTGGTGTCAGGCTCTTGAGATAAAACACAGAAGTTACCTTTTCATAAGATCATTCAGTGTTGCCAGCCTGCATGTCACATTAGTCACATCAGTATTTCATGGTGTAACAGATTTATAGATTTGTAGCAAATCTCTTCGTTTCCTCATATTGCAGCTTCAGGTGGAGTGACCCAAATTCTGTTCACTTAGGGCTGGGCTGGAAGAGATTGTCCTGGAACAATCTGCTCTGGTCAGTCTGTGTGCTGAGGAGACAAACTCGAGCCAATGCCAAAAAACTCCAAAATGCAACCAAGTATATGCATCAGATCCTCAACGCCAACTATTTCACCCCATTTCACCCATTTCTGCTCCTAGTGGACTCTATTCCTTGCTAATATAGACATTGGTCTTCTGGGGCTCCACTGCATCTCTCCTCCTTTTCCCACTCTTTCCATTTCTGTTTGTCACACTGTCTTTAGCTGACATTCATTTAAAAACCTATCAAACACCTTTGATTTAAACAAGCTTTGTGGAGTGATTATAACCCAACCTTTTCTCCGTGGAGTTTGGTTTGGGTTTTTTTGTGCTAATTTTTAATATTTTGCTTTGCTTTAAAATATATTTTTCAAATTATTGCATTTTAACTTTTTCACTATACTTCTTAAGCCCATATTTGTGTCTGAATTATTCCAAGTCCTCTAATAACATAATTGCAAGTTTTATTTCAAATAATTTTCAGTATTAAGCAGTTAAGGACATCAGTTATACGAGAAATGTAGGTACTCAGGGGACTCGAATTCTCTTGAAAGAAGATTTGGGGCTAAATTGGAACACTTCTGCATCCCATGTGTCTGTAGTATTTGATGACCCACAATTTTAATCAGGTTAGGGAGAACACAGGGTTTATCTATGTGTGACAGAGAATATTGTTCTCAGACACACCAGTGATGAATTTTAGACTATACTCAGGAACATAAAAGACCTTTTAAAGCATAATTTAAAGTGGAGAATTCATCCCATTTACCCTTTGCAATTAAATTAGGAATTGGAGAATTCTGTAGAGAAAAGAACCCACATCTCCAGGTAGCACTTTGGCCATTTAAAATCCAAATCATCCACTGGAGATGCTTATATTTCTTAGTGGAGCACTCTGGTGCCCGCAGTGGCCTTCTCACTCAGACAGAGGCAATGACACCATAGACTTGCACTAACAAGAAATTAAATAGTTTTCTGATAAAACATTCTCCTCTTTTTATATAGCAGTGAGGACAGCAAAGTAATTTTGTCAGATATGTATTCTGTTTACTACAGGTTTGAGAATGGTTTGGCTTTCAAAGTCTGGGGTTTTTTTCTTCAGGGATTTTCAGAGATTCCTCAATGAGACTTTTTACAATAATTACTTCTAATTACTTTTAATTAATTACTTCTAAACAACACTGCACCTTTGGGAATATTATTCATGACAAAATGGGAAAATACCTACTAAAAAGACATAGCCTTCTGGGAACACTGTGATACTAATGGAAAAGTGCTTTCATCCAGCAGGCCAGAGCTTAGTGTGCCAGGGTTCTGTTTCGCAGTCTACCAGAAAAACTCATGAGACCATTTGTGCTTAACATGTTCAGTCTTTGAAGCACATAGATAACTGACCATTATTGACAGCTTTTACTTGGACCTATGATGCTTCCACTACTTTTGTGTGAAGTGTAAGTAACAACACTTCTCGACATGAGAAGGGTGTTTTAAGTCATTCCATTCCTAAGGAGAAAGGGCAGTAAAATTTAAGGAATCACTCATTGCATTGTGATTGTGATATTATGACTCCAGAGCTGACAGACATAATAAAGATCTGTAAGAAACTTGACTGTGCCTGCCAACATTCATTCAAGTTAAAAGTGAGTTGCAGTAGCATTATCTGAATAATCAAATACTTATTATTTGGCATTTAAACCCACTGTGACTTTAAAATATATGTTGTTCTCAAGACCACCAAGACAGCAGGATCTGCATGAGGGCTAATTACTGATCTCTGACATACACAATTGTGCAACAGCATCTCAGCAAGGTTAGCCAAACCTCATGCTTTTATATGTTTCAAACAGTGCCAGAGGTTCCTTTTCCAAGTCCAAGTTTGGCCTCCTCTTTATTTTACAATAAATCTGTGCTTAGGAATCTGAACAAAGGCCACCAGAAACTTGAAATCCAGAAATTAAGTCCAGAGTAAACAACAGAGCAGAGTCAAGCTCACTCACACTGGCCTGTTGCTGGCACAGATGTTGTCATGGCAGTTGTGTGAGTCCAGACCCCTGCAGATGCTCTTACTTCTTTATCTCAGTTGTTAGATAAGGGCATGCCTATCAGGATTGTTATAGAGCCAAGATCATACCCATGATTATTGAAGGAGTTTCTAAGAGATTGAGAATTCAATTTTTTTCTCCCCATAGAAATGCAACCTGCAGAAAAGCTGTTGTATGATATTACAAAAGAGTCAGTGGAATGTCCCCCATCCATTATCAGATTCTTTACCTATTTCTCCATTTCCTTTTCTTTATCCTCTCTCAAAAAATACATAATTTAAATCACTGATCCTACCTGGAAAGTTTTCATTTTCATCAGATGAGTCAGGGCTTTGCATCACATTCGCTGCAGACTGGCACAGAGGCATCCTCTGCCTTACTAATGAGCCAACACAATTCAGTGCAAGACCTCGTCAGGGCAAAGCACATTATATTTACATTGAGCACTCTTCCCCACAGGCCCTTCTACATTTCCCACCATTCCCATCACACAGATACATTTAGCCTCTTGTCCCTATAAACTATTTGCTAAGAAAATCTGTATTTTCCTTTTTTCCAGTGTTTTAAAAGGCCCTGTCCTACTCCAGGCATAGCAATGGTCACACTACTAGAAGAGTAGCGATTACTTCCTTTTGCACTTCAACACCTAGCTTATGACGCAAGGTATTGCTTTCCTCTGCCATGGGATTTATTTCCAGCCTAGAGACAGAAGTGGCAATAAGGAGCTTGACATGACCATGAGGTTATTTGCATCTGGGGTTTTTTTTGCTGCTTTTTTGCACAAGGTCAACATGTGACTCTACACACCTTGGTTTGTGCCACAAGTACTCAAAGAACTTTTCCCTTCACCTTTCCCTCCTTCCTCAGAGGAAAAAGCGGTTGTAACAGTTAACTAACATGAAATAATGACTATATTTGTAGACAGATCACATTTCCATCAATCCAAAGGGCTTTGAAGTTGACATGAGAAGGACCTCACTGAATTCACAACACTATTGCTGTATACTAATACATCATCTTTGCTCAGTAAAACTTTTATTCTCGGCCTGCACCAATGCTACCAGGCATGAAACAAACCAAATGGCATATGTTTTCCAACACCAATTTCAAGGAAATATGCCTCCACCTATCTTTGCAGAACATTTGGGGCAACACCAATGTGGTGGCAGTAGAAGAAAAAACACTGAAGTGTTACTTACAGGCCTAGCTGAGACTGAGAAAGAAAAACTCCAAACCTCTGACAAAGGGAGAGCATAAAGATGGCAGTTCACAAAATACTGCCAGGTGTTCTACAACTATTGCATTTTGACACAAAAGAAAAACATAATGTAGCTGAACTCAGATTAGGACTGATTATTCCTATGTGTTTGTGCAAGGAATAAGAATGAAAGCTGTTCAAAGCATTTGTATCAAATCAGTGTGCCAGAAAATTAAGTTTAACTAAGAGAAATGGCCACAAATGTCAGTGCTGACAGCAGATGTTTTTGTACTTTTCTATATCCTTTCTTTTTTTGCAAACTGTATACCTAAAGAATGGATATTTTCCTATTTGTCTGAAAAATCCCTTCCTTTTGGTTAAATATCCCTCAGAATTGAGACACACCTTCACATACCCATTGCATCAGCTTTCACCTACTTAACTATCATTAGGGCATTCTTTGTAGAAACATTCATACACTTTCTACCTCTAACCTTCCTCCCAGTTCAGTGAACTGAATTGATTCTGTATCATTTGGCTCTCACAAAAGTTTTGCTGGGGTTTAGCAACTAATTAGCGCAGTGAGCCCAAACCTGAATTCTGAACTCCTCATCCACAACCTACAAGAACTTCTATAAGGAGATGCCAGGTCTTTGGTCGTTCTTCCCCCATCACTGGCCCTTTGCTTTGTCAGTCAGGTCCAGGAATCACACAGTGTATGCTTGGGTGACGTTTGCACATTTTTGGACAACTTTAGCACTAAGTCTGACATTCCCTCATGACACCTGTACAATACCTGAATTGGCTGCCCACAAACTCCTGATTTCACAGAGTCCCACTCCGGTAGGACTCTCTGTAGATGTAGGAGTCTGACCAAAACGATCATGATGATTAACAGAGACTATCAGAAAGAAGCCTTGTCATTCCACTTTGTAAATACTTTTGTAACTACTAAGAGGAGCTTCAAATGTGGAAGTTGCTGTGCCTTCAGCTCTGTCAGGGCAGTGTAACACGGCTGTTTCTGTTTTCTGTCACAGCACAGGTACTGCAGCAATGCACCAGTGAACCACAATGCAGTCCCCAGACCCCTGCCTCAGAACCAGCTGGAGGGATAACAGGGTAGACCACCAGTGGCAGCCACTGAAATTGTGCCATTGTGTTGTCTATATTTGACTGGATCAGGTGGGCAATAATGGGCTGCTCTATTGCAAGCCACTGAAAGGGATGGGAAATATGAGGGGGAAAAAGCTGGAATAGATGCAGAACCAGGCTGCTCTCTCAAAGTCTCTGAAGAGCAGCACTACAAACAAGTAGTGGTGAATATATGACTACTTACTGAAGCTACGGGAAATACTTTCCAGGCTGGTCCTACAAAAACACGTGGGAATATACCATGATGGGAAAGATATTCATTTCATTGAGTTCATTCAGTTCACTGAAACAGAGGAAAGACTGCAGAAGCAGCTTGTGTCATCCTGTGGGCTCCTTAGCACAGGTTCACAGTTGTTGGTTGAACCCTATTACCCTTCTCTGTGATCTCTATGGATTAAATGAAGCTCATCAAAAGATGAAAGCGTCCAAAGGTCCATGGCAAGGACAGAGCTGAAAAGAGGCCACAGCAGGTTCATAAACCCCTGTTTCTGTCTGCATGGTAGCATGAAGAGGAAATCAGCTGTGTCACATTGAGACAAATAAAAACCCTCATTTCACTCGGGCTTTAAATCCAGAATATGGGTTGTACTGTCCATAACAACTCTCCCTTAGCTTTTCCCTGGATTAAGCCAGACAGCTGCATATATTACATCATTAATTACAGACAAGCAAGATTCTCCATGTTCTAATAATACATTTTTAATAAATCCACCAATCCCTCACCGAAGGACCTAAGCAAAGATCTGACGAGTAAGAATTATTTCTGCAAGACTGACGCACATGGTGTTATGCCTCTTCAGAGATGGCAAAATGTTCAGACATGAACTAATGGAGCAATTCCTGAAACTAGTGGGACATGCCTACGTGGTCCTGGGTTCATGAGGACATTGGATGTGGGTGGATATCAGCAACAAACCAGGGTGAAGGGACAGGAGGAGATGGGTAAGGGAGAAATGTCTGGGTGGCAAGGCAGGAGATAAGACTGTTGCAGAAAGACAAAGGAAGGATCAGGTGTCTTGGGGAGGGGAAGAGGCTGTGAATAGGGGAAGACCACAGAGCTGAGTGGAAAAGGGCAAAGAGGACAGGGCCTTGCCTCTCCACTTCATCACACTTTCTACATTTCTGATATTTAGCACTGCAATTATGACAGGAAAATCTAGACAGTTAACTCACATGTCTCTGTGACTTGTCCCCAGAGGGTTTTGTCTTCACTTTCAGAAGGTGTCACTAGTTCCTGATGCCAGCCCCAGAGCCCCTGCCAGTAGCTCCAACACTTCCAGGCAGATGGGGACGGTGAACAGTGCTGTTTGCAGCTCAGCTGAGTGTGCCTGGCGAGGTGAAGCCTGCTCTGCACTGCAAGGCTCAGGAGCAGTAGGGATCTTGCTTCTTCCCAGCTGTACCTGCTTGGAGAAAATGTAGCTCTGCCCTTTGTGGTTCTGTAAAATGCATGTAGATAACTGGATGTGCTCACTAATTTTCTTCTCTCACCCCCAAGTTCAGACTCACCCCACTTCCAGCAGTCCGGCTTCCATGAACATTGAATTAGTGATGAAAGCTTGGGGCTGAAAAATTTAAGGGTTTTTCTTGTTACTCAGACCAACACATGGCACAAATTTTCTCAAGGAAGATCCCACATATATTTCCTGCACAGCTGGTCAGTTAAGCCAGAACAGTTCCCCAAATATATCAACAGATGTGTCTTTGCAGGCATACCCTGTAACATCTTGGACATCACTGTTTTTTCTTCAAGGAAGTAAATCTTATTTTAACAGTTTTAGGTTAGATAAAAAAGACTTTAAACTGGATTCAATTGTATTTTCTCTAGCAGGCAGCCTCATCAGCTCTGTAAGCAGTTAACTCATTCACTTCTGTGAAACTTTTTGGGCTAAGGTTTGTTATTTCTTTGCGTTAATCAGCTGATAACAGTGGCAAGGAGTTGTGGGTGCAAGGACTGCATTTCTCTTATGTTTGTGAGAGATAAAGCCTGCACAGCTCTGCTGAGGCAGAACAACAAAGCCCCTGGGCAATTAAGGAAATCTGATCACTCCCACAAATACAAGGTGCATGATTTCCTTTTGTCCAGGGATCTGGTAAGTTTCTGATGCCGTTATTCAAGAGAATCCAGTGATGAAGCTGTGTGCCTCAAGAAAATATTTATTAGTTGAGCTACTATTACCGACGTTATGCCTGAACATCCCTACTATTGTCCCTTAAAGCAAAGGGGAGCTCATAACACGGAGCCTAATTGGCTAAATTAGGTCTGCTGATTGCACTGCCAGCTCCTAGCAAACATTAACCAACACACAGATTCCTCAGGCAGCATAGACTGCTGGCTGCACTGGTTACAAGGCTATTTCCATTACCTGAGAAAGGTGAGCTTCACTTTTCCCAATATCATAATCATATTTAAACAAATGCCTTTGGAGTGTTCAGATTCCAGCAGCTGCTGTCTTCTCCCTCTCTGCTATAAAATGTCTCAAGCACTCAGGACAGAGTTCAACAGCTTCCTGCAGTCCACTCCTGGAAACCACCAGCATGCAGAATATCAAAAGGTGGTAGCCCAAGATTAATTTGATCTCATCCAGTTCTTCAGGTGAAGGACTCATACTTCACAGCCCACTTTCTTGTGGTATTTAGTCATTAAAAGCAGAAAATCCTAGAGGATTTCCTTTTAACTGTCTCCAATTCCCTCAGCAAGTTATCTCTGACGTGCAAATTTGAAAACTTACACAACTGTATCACTCTAGTTCTTGGAAATAAAACCCTTGTGCATCACAGCTTTTGTGCAATATATACATGCTAAAGTAAAATTAATATCCTCTGTTTAGTCTGAATTCACTGGCTCAATGCCTAGAGTGACTAAGGAAAGAGACTAGCATTTATAGAACAAAGCTGGAATTAATTCTGCTAGGGAAATGGACTGTGTTGAGAAAAAGACTGCAAGAGGTAGAAAACAATGGAACTCTCACTATCCAGAAGTCAAGAGTTGTCACATATAAACTGGAGCCTGGGAAGCGGAGAGGACATAACATATAATAGCTCTGAGAAAAAAGGATCGGATCCAAAATCCTTGACTGCCACTGGAAGTTTGTAAGTTTCCAAGAATGGGGCTCAGATGACATCTGTATACACTGAGTTTTTAACAGTTGCAGGGCCAAATTCCATTTTCATTCATGCTGCTATTCAAACAGAATTAATCTGTCAGAATATAGACAGACCCACACTTCCTACCGTGGGCCAGACAAAGAGTGGCTCCCCTGTAATCCATGCAGAGGATATTCCACCCCACCCATTCAGAGCGAAGGAGAGGAAAAAATTGCTCACCTTATCCACTAAGACCCCAATATAAATCTCTTAAATGTTTTGGTCATGATTTTGAAACATGTAAATGCAGTTTGAGCATTTCCATAGCAGACATGATAAGGCTGTAGTGAAGACTGTCTCACTGTAAACTAGGTCCATGCTGAGGAACAGCTTTTTGCTACAACTTCAGCAGCAAAAATAATTCACATTTCCAGAACTAGAAAAATGTTTGAAAGAGATGGAGTAATTAAGTGCTGCTAATAGTTAAGCAGTTTAGGGTTGAAATACTTTTGGGGTTGAATAATGGAAGAGAATAATGGATATTATGATTGAACTTGGGAACAGTTTACCTTGAAGGAAAATGGTATCGATTAGAGGACGCTTATACCTATCTTGGAACCAAAACTTAATCACTTTTCCTATAATAAATATTTCCATAAGCTAATCACATCAAAGTGGTGAGCTGTATTTCTTTGGTGTAAAAGAATGGTATATGAAAACATATATAGAACAGCCCACCTACTGAAAGCAAATTGTTTTACACACTATAGGCTACAAGATAATCTGTCTTGATGTTTGCATTTAGACAGATTGACTCAAGAGAATGTGATAATTATTTATTAACAAACTCCACAGAATAAAGGGCTTTCTGCAGGAATAAATATAACTCACATAATTAACTCACTGACAAAAATGTATTGCTTGATTGCTCTTTTTCATTTTATAAAGTTATCCACTAATTAAACAGATTTAAATGTTATTTTCTTGTGTGGTCATATCTTGTTGGAATCAGTGTTTTTAAGGGCAATAACAGTCAGCAATGACAGGATGGGAATTTATAATTTAAAGAGTTTAGAAGTTTCATAGACAATTGATTAAAGAGATCCCTCAACCCTTGAAAGAGCTGACAAATAAGACCACAGCGAATTTTATGGCTCAAAAAGGAAAGCAAATTTGAAGAAAAGGTTTACCCATTCATAACCAGTTTGAGCAAGTCATAATATTTTGCCCATTATTAAGCCTTGACACTGCAATTAATAAAACTTCTGGGCACCAGATATCAGTGTCAGTAAGACACTCTATGGATGCTGCTATTGGAAAACTGTTTCTAGGGCCCAAAATTATGATTATCAGGTGCTTTGTTGTTTACTATCAGTAGTTTGCAATTATCTTTGCAGAGATGATACTATGTGATGCATAATTCTCTTCAACACTATTTAATAAGTCTATAATTACTGATTTATGCATTTGCCTTGTTCCCCCCCCCAAAAAAAAAAAAAGGAAAAAAAGTGCTGGTATTAATAATAAATAATGCCATTTTATTAATTTTCAGCTATCAATACAGTGTTAACACTGATGAAGCAAAGCTCTATATAAAGGTAGATTTATGTGGCAATTCAATACATACATTTCTTTTTAATGCATTGGCAGGAGGCCTCAAGAGAAAAAATACTGCCATGGGGGACAAATGGCTCCGAGGAAAAAACTGAAATTTGAAAGATGGCAACTCAACAGCATCACTGATCCTGCTGCACCCCTGGGTGGTAACTGCCACGCCACCATCAGGCGTCTTCTGGGTGGCAATGAGCACATTTATGGATGATTGCTACTTTTACTTACCTGTTATGCATTACTCTATACTTTGTACTCCTAAATTGTGTAGATGTTGCTTGCAGAGTGTCTTTATGCAGTGAAAGTGGTTTGGACAGACATGATCCAACAAGGGAGAGAGAGGTGCCTGCTCCATACCCTGAAATAAGTCTACTCAGTTAACAGAATATTATGGGTATGATGTGGTTTTTCTCTTTTTTCACATGCATATAACCTGCTTCCTTGCAGTTTGGTAAACACTTACTATTGACTACCAACTTTGGGCATTTTTTTTTAAAAGAAACAAGTACGGGTAGTTTTCCAGCCTCCTGACATTTTACTTCTAAATGCCTTATGCGACAGAGCAATAAAAAACACCCTCATTTACCCGCTGAGCTTGCTCTAAAACACAGTCAGTCTGACTTCTCGTGAGTGGTTTGCTGCCCTACATATTTCTGTTGTGCTGCATTCATCTTGGCATACCTTGGTTTCTTCAGTCTTTGCTTTCAGCACAAAAACCTTCTTGCAGGCGAGGCATGGTCATTACTGTCATAGCATTAACTTTTACCTTGTGCTCCTGCACAGTCTGAGGTCAGTTTTCACTTGCTACACTGCTTTGGCAGAATAGTCTGTTTATTGCCATAACTGCAACTTGTACACAGAACTCACTCCTAAAAGATTTAGTGAACTCTGCAGATATACTTTCTTTACTTGTTTTAAACATGAATTGAGTTCACATAAGTAAACAGTGTCTCCAATCCACTTTGTGAAACTCCTAGTTTCATTTAGCACCTTCAGACAGTCACATTCTTTTGATTTAGATTTTTCTTCATGAAAGGCTGTAGAACTGTCATTTTTTTCAGACACTTTTTTTTTTTTATTATGATGGTCATTATTATATGAATTGGTGCAAGAATTTAGCAACTACAGTCTCACTTCAAATCCATTTTGTTCATCTCTGTGAAAGAATAAAAAAGAAGAGGTTATAATACCTTAATAGCAGAAGCTAGATTAACTGAGAAGATTTTTGATCCAGTCATGCCAGTTTAAGATGTCGCTGTGCATCATCAGAGCAATGGAAACTGCTCGTGTGTGGATTGAGTTACGGCAAAAGAAAGGTGAATTAGGACCTAATTGTCATTTGTTCATGGGAATGAATAACATTAGCACATTGTTGTCAGCCCACTAAGTCTTAGTTATAAGCATGTGCACAAACATTTAGTGCCAATAAACTCATCTGCAGGAACTCATTAAACTAGGATAATGAGATGTCTCAGGCTCATCTGTCTGCTCTGAGGTGACATACCAATCTTGAGATAAGTGTCTCAAAAGTATACACTGTCATTTGTAAGCATTCAAATGCATTGCAGAGATCGTCACCACATAAACGGAACTCAGAAGAGTTTTTTACTAGCTCTAAAGTCAAATAAAGTTTTGAGTCAATGCAGTTTGCAATTTGAACCCACAACATATATCCAGGTAACACTTTTTATATCGACATTAAAATATTAAAAAGAAATGTTGTGATGTGAACGTGCACACAGTACTCAAGGGGCATATTTTACTGTCTTTTCAGTGGTGTCTGAACCATTTAGAAATTCTTTCCAGACTGAAAAGCAGGCCTTCAAAGTAGGCCCAAAACCAAGAAGGGGACTGCTTGCCCTAACTCAAGCAAGGATAAACAGGACTGTGTTTGCCAATGAAAGATGACAGTCATATGTGGATACTAGAGATAACTGAAATCTAAATGATGGTCAATAACAGCCAGGTCACCCAACCTCCCTGTATGGGACTGAAAAGCAAAATTCTGAGGCAAAACTGGGAACAGGGAGTCAGAGTAGGGCTGCATCGCCTGCACAAGCAGTCTGAACTTGAGATGGGAGTCAAGAGTAAGGTGATAGCAGTCCTGGGTTTTGTTATGGCCCAAGAAGAAAAAAAAGCAGGGCTTCTGCAGAAAGTGGCAAGGTTTGGGGAGCAAGGAGATAACCTTTCTGCCAGAGATGTGTTTAGACTTGGAGGTGGTCCTAATGCTGCTTTTGAAGTCATTTTGGTCAAGCAGTTTGTTTTCCCCAGGCCTCCCTCTTTCCCTGGACTGCTTTTTAGAAGACAATGCAAACCCAAAACAAAATGCAATTAAGTTCAGGTAACACTAAATGTCTGACCTGAATCCACAAACACAAGGGATCTTTCAAGCTGAAGCTGGAAACTTCATCCCTATGTCAATGGTCTCAGTATTACTGCAAATGCCAGCTGAGATCATCTAACAGACTGAGACCACAGGTAATTGTGTAAAGAAAACAAGGTACCCTCAGGATGGAGTCAGGACATTAACTCTGTGCAGTCTGGTTACTGCTGGCTTTTAAAAAATAAAGTATTTCCTATGCCTATTGCAGGGTCCTGAAAGGATTGATTATAACACAACCTTTTCTAGCTCAACAAACTATAATACCCAGCCTTGAAAACTGAAAAACCTCCATCTTTCAGGTGTTAACAGCTCAAACAAAAGGTCAGGTCTTAAAAGGTGAGCTTATACTGTTCTATTTGCTGCAATTTGCACAGATACAATGCAGGGGGGGACTTTAGGCTACAGGAAACACGGAGTTTACATCAAAGAGCACTGAAAGGTGTTCTGTAAGTTCACAGAGCAAGAAACCCCTTTGGTCTACATATCTGGATGGAAATCTCATGAAAACAGGCTCTTCCATAACATTTCCAGTCATTTCTAATCCTAGCTGGCTCAGAAACATCAGAGTGATAACATTTCTCAAGTTATTTCAGTAGCCCTGGTTTTGGTCAAACGCAGGAAGTGTGTAAACTTCACAAACAAACAGAAGTCTAACAGACAGAGGAAGCCTCAGAAGAAAGGCTTACTTCAGATTTAGTTCATCTATGGGTAAAATTTTTTATAGTATTAATAAAGATGCTTTGTACTTTCATCCCAGAATCATAGGATACCCCAAGGCCTAGTCTGTGCTTCAGTTTTTAAACTATGCAATTCTGTAAAGCCAGAGCTCCTTAGTGCCATGGCTAAATCTACTTTTTCTGCTACTTTACACTTTGAGACATTCTGTTATAACATAGATTATCTTGTTTGACTGAACCAAAATAAAACTCTATTTGGGGTAGGCTGCTGCGGCTGGAGGAGAGCAAAATTTCAACGTAACTCCCCACCAGAAGGAAAATAATAAAAATAAAATTCTTCTCATCTTGTGTGGCTGCTTTTTTGCTTTTTCTTTTTTTTTTCTTTCTCAAACAGCAGTGGCGCAGGAGGTGATGCTTTGTGTGCCCTTCCCTCTTCTTTGCACACACCTTCTCAGTAACAGACCCCAAAGACCTCATCTCTGCTTATTTTTGTTTGATTTGATTCTTTTTTGATGCCTAAATTGGGAGTTTAGAATTCAGTTGTCTTTTTGTTATTTCATAACTTACTTTTACTCATTTTTAACTTTTCTGAACCTTTTCAATCAATCCACTTGTTTCACAGTGGAGCCCAAGAAGCCCTAAGGCCTGAAGACACTGGCACAGTAATAAATGATCAATGAACTCTCTTTGTCTCGCTTTTTCAGAGAGTGGAGGTCAATACGGCAGATGCTGTGACATCCAGTAGCAGTTGCATTGAAACATTAATAACACCTTTTCTGCATTTTTACCCACCAGTTTGTGATTTCATTTAACAATTAAGTGATTACAAAGGAAAACAGTGTGTCCAGCCCTCATCAGTCCAGTCAAGACAGAAGATATTTGCTTACACAAAATAATCTTGATAGCTTGTGCTTCACAGCAGTTTTCCATGAATGTTTAAAGAGAACAAATTGCGGTCTGCAGCTCAGCACTGAATTTGCCCATCATTTTACCAGTCTAAAGAAAGCTGAGATGCTTGCCACTACTCAGTACAATTGTTTGCCTGGCTCCCAAATTTGTCCAGTCTTAAGCACAAGCAAAAAACATTTTCAGAAGTAAGAATGCCACACAGGCCTCTGAGACACAAATATTCCTAAACCGAAGAGGTTTGTTTGAAGTCCATTTGGGGAAGTACAGAGAGACAGTGCTACAAAGGAGAAATGCTGCTCTGTGAGCAGACCAGGAGGCCTGGTTGTATGGCTGTAGAAACTCTTCCCCTGCAAAACCCCTTTGAATCCTCTTGGCTTCAGCAGAAATGGATGGATCTGACCTCGGAGCAGGGCACTGCCTTCTAGCCCAACATGCCACTTCTCAGTCTTTCATTCTTCAAGACCATCAAATGCATTTCTCAAAGACAGAAGGCTGTTGTGAAACAGAAGTCCTTAATATTTGTCTATCAGTTTGTGATCTTCTGATGAATAGTGCGAAACATTATTCCTAATGACATGGATCTCTAGGTCTTTAAAAATTCTCCAGCAAATCTTATGAACTGGTAATGACAGAACCTCTCCTTTCTTCAACTCATGCCATATCCTATTCTTCAAAAAGTTCCACAACACACCCCATAGATCTGGGCAATAGACTGAGCAAAACTGGCAAAAAATCATAATAGAAAATCTAATTAGATGGATGGAGGGGGAAGTTTTAATTAGGTGGTTCTAAATGCAGCTTAATAAAGTAGATAGATACCTGAAGCTATATATATATACATATATATATATACACACACATACACATTTAAAATGTATATGTCTACAAGAAATATACTTAGTACAAGGATATTGCCCACTCTCATGACTGAAGCCACTTTTTTGAGTTTTGGGCTTATTGCCCATTTAAGATGGCATCAGAGTCATCTGACACTTGAATGGCTGAGGATTCCTCATAACTAAGAAACAGAAGGCAGAGTTTGGGAACTTCCAGCTATAGGCAAATTGAGTGCAAATAGAGATCTGAACCTATTAACAGTAAGTAAATTTTCCACTGGTAGTTTGCTTTTAAAGCATAAACCATGAGCCTACTAGTGCTTCTACAGCAGATACTTGAGCTCCAGCCATACCTTTCCAACCTGGAAAATCCAAGCAAGATAAGGAAACATGATCCCATTTCCCCTTGAGGTACCTGCTCACTCCACAGAGGCTAAGAGACACTCTGAAAGATCAGTGCCTTGGTGTCAGCCATAGATATCCTCTTCTTGTGGCACCTCACTCTGGTTTTGATCCAGACTCAGGCAGATTTCAGCGGTAGGATGGTCATTCTCAGCAGAATCATGCCTGAGCTCTGCCCATGCCCTGGGGCACCTGGCTGGCCTCAGTGGCAGCCTGGGCACTGCCAGCAGCAGTGCTCCTGCTCGCAGCCAGGCACAGCCCCATGTGCCAGCAGTCCTTCCCTCACTGTCACTCCTGGTGGCTGCTCTCTCCTGGCAGCATTCGTGGCTGGCTCTTCCCTCCGGCCAGGGCTGGCCAGGGCTGCCCTGCTAATTGCTCTTAGCTAGTTGTTCCAACAAGGTTTGTTCCCAAGTAATCTTTCCCACCACCTATTTGCTGCTTGGCTTGTTCATATCCTGGCTGCTGCCCTGGTTTGCAGAGAAGCTCTCACAACAACCCCTGCAGTGATCCAACATGCAAAATCCATGCACTCCTCACTTCAAAACCAGAGGAAAACACTTCAAGTTTTCATCCTCTGAAACGGTCCAGCACCGTCTTTCCCCATGCTTTCTACCCCTTTAAAATGTGATTGTTCATAAAAGAAATGGTCTCTAATAAAGAAAAAAAATTTAAAATTATATTCTCACTTCATCCTCTTCCATTAGCCTCTTCCAGACTCATTCCTTTAACTTTTGAACACATACCAACTGAGGGTACCTCCCTCTCACAGTAATCAGGGTGTCTCCTCTGCAATCAAATCAGCAGACTTATACTGTAAGTGTTATTGCTAGCATTATTTTTAGAGACTTAGCCTTAATCAGTATTTTTATACTGTTATGCTCTTCCCCTAATGATGTAATATTTTTCAGAACTGCAACATCCTTTAAAGAAGTGCATTATATGTGTGCAAAACATTACCAGACTGACACATCTCTCATTCAGATGACAGTTGAAGACATTCTCCTAGGTGGGAGCTAAATTTCTTTTTCAGATTCAAAACCGGAGGCTTCCAGTGTAACTAAATTATTATTTCCTTCAAAGTTTTCAACTTTTTTTTTCCCAATGTACAAGCCACTAGACAGTGGACTCTCCAGCTGCTTCAGCTGAGTACCAAAACTTGTAATGGGAGTGTCTTCTTTTATCTGTGAGAGAAAGAGAAAAATAGGCAGAATTCTACATGGAATTTCACAGCAGGACTTAAAAAGCTAAACTTTATATGCAGACCACAAGAGGCAACAGAATGAATTACAGCAAAACCCTGGTAAGAGGCTAACAGTTTGCAGAAAACATGTACATCACTGAACACTAACTGATCTGTCAGGCATATCAAGGAAAATCAAAGCTTATTACAACATGTGCAAAGAAGGAGTTGATAAAAGTGTTGAATAGTGTTAGACATGGAACAGCCCATTGGGGAATTTCCATAAGAAACACATCCATTTGGTAACAGTTCCCCATCAACAAATACTTTTTGAAATCTGCCAGCTGGCCAGCTCTTAATCCATTTAGTTTTAGCTGCTACGGTGCTAAACCAAATGACTTTGCAGGAATATACCTATGCTAAACCTGAACTGTTTATTAACCTATATGTGATCTCCTCAGAAACCAAAATAGCAGAGAATCTTTTATCTACAAAATCATTTATGATGGTTTGACCCAGACTGGATGCCAGGTGCCCACCAAAACTACTCCATCACTCCCCTCCACAAGTGAACAGGAGAGACAAAATATAACAACGGTTACTGATAAGGGCCAGGAGAGATCACTCACCAAATACCATCATAGACAAAACAGAGTCAAATTGGGGAAATTAAGTTGAATTTATTACTAATCAAAATCAGAGCAGAATAATGAGGAATAAAACAAATCCTGAAAAACTACTTTCCTCTGCCCCTCCCTCCTTCCCAGTTCAACCTCCTGCCCCAAGAGGCACAGGGAGACAGGGAATGGAGGTTACAGTCAGTGCATCGCACGTTGTTTCTGTTGCTGCTCTTCCTTCTGCTGCTCCAGCGAGGGGTTCTTCCCATGGGAGACAGTCCTCCATGAACTTCTCCTGCCTGAATCCATCCCATGGGCTGCAGATCTTCACAAACTGCTCCAGTGTGGGTCCCCTCTACAGGGTGCAGTCCTTCAGGAACAGGCTGCTCCAGAGTGGATCCCCTGTGGGGTCACAAGTCCTGCCAGCAAACCTGCTCCAGCGTGAGCTTTTCTCTCCGTGGGTCCCTGCCAGGACCCTGCTCCAGCGTGGGTTTCCCAGAGGTTCACAACCCTCTTTTGGGCATCCACCTGCTCTGGTGTGGGCTTCTTCAGGGGTGCAGGTGGATCTCTGCATCCCTGGGCTGTCCATGGGCTCAGGGGCACAGCTGCCTCACCACAGGCTGCACCAGGGGCTGCAGAGGAATCTGTGCTCCAGCACCTGGAGCACCTCCTGCCCCTCCTTCCTCACTGACCTTCGTGTCTGCAGGGCTGTTCCTCTCACATACTCTCACTCCAGTCTTCTCTGGCTGCAATTACTTCTGTGCAATAATTTTTTTGTTTCCCTTCTAAGATATGTTTCATAGATGCATTACTTCCACTGCTGATGGGCTCAGACTTGGCCAGTGGCATATCTGTCTTGGAGCCACCTGGCATTGGCTCTGCCAGACATGGGGGGAACTTCTGGCAGCTTCTTAGAGAAGCCACACCTAACAGACCCCCACTACCAAAACCTGGCCTGTCTGTATAGGAAAGGTCCTCCATCCCTCATGTATTGAGCCCCTGGGCAGTGGTGGTGTTGCGCTGGGAAAAGTTTCTAAGGAGCTTGATGCAATACAAAGCCAGAAAGGTGTAAATATTAATGCAGACATTTTCCTGTGCAGCATGTAATATTTAATTTAATATTTGGCTTGAATATTAAATATTTAAATTAATTTAAATAATTAAATAGTCATTCTGGATTTCAAATATTATGGCCTTGCTTTAGAGAATTCTATGGGAAAAATCACCATTGAAATGATTTACAGCTTTTTAAAAAGTTATAGAAAAAAGAATGGTAGACACAATGTTAGAAACTGTTGGAGGTTGGGGGGGAGGAGTGGAATTTTTACCATTCTGTTGCCAGGTAACTAACGATTGGTACTTAGGGGCATTTACTCTCACAAAAGAGACAAAGACTTTCTGGCTGGGCGGAGACGGGAACAAGAGATTTGGGAACTGATAAACTCACTCCTCGCCGGGATTCGGAGGAGAGAGGAGTGGGAAAAAACGGCGGTCTGCTTTTTTTTTTGGCTGCGACTGCAGGAAAAGAGAAGCCCAGCTCTGCCCTAGCTTTTCTCTACCTGGTGAGTGAGTTGCTCGGGGCACGGGACTCCAATCCTCTTTTCCCCTCCGGGAGGGTGCATCTCCCAGCTGCGCTGCAGTGGAACGGGACCCCCGCCTGCTGCTGCCGCCCGGCGCCCTGCCTGCCACCACCCCGCCCTCTGCCTGCCCTAACTGCGGAGTTTTCCTGCCGCCTCCTCTGCTGGCCGGCCTGGGTGTGCTGACCCGGCCACTCCATCTCCCGGCTCTGGGCTCTCTGCTGTGCCCCGTCCATCTGCGCTCCACCTTGCTCCAGCCCGTCTGCCATCACGCGCGGCACAGATCCAACCTCACGCCACAGCGCCATCTGCAGCTCCCCGGGAGTCATCGCACCTGCCCTGCTGGGCTGGGAGCCCAACAGCGCCCCTGCTGGCCGTGACCGTGACTGCACCAAACGGGAAAGTGCCTGGTAGCCCAGGGACATTTGCCACTGAGTTGGTTTTTTTTGTTTTGTTTACCTTTGTTCACTGTTCTTTTTGTTACTGATTGTTTATCTCATTATAGATATTAGTAAAAAAACTCTTATTCCTTTTCTCATACCTTTGCCTGAGAGCCCTTGATTCTAAAGTTATAATAATTTGGAGGGAAGGGGGTTCACATTCTCTGTTCTAAGGAAGGTTCCCATCTTCCTTAGCAGACACCTGTCTATCAAACGAAGACAGAAACTTTGTTATATACAGTGATAAGAGATTTTGACTGAAAATTTGTGCAGTTCAGATCATAATTCCTGCCAATGTCATTATTTGCCTTTTCTCCCCAGGAGATTATAACAACCTTAACACCATATAAGAAATAGCATAATGAGGCGGAAGTTAATTGTGCTCTTATACAAATTTAAAAGACAAAAATATTGTCTACTTATATGATTTTTTTTTTCCTTAGAGCCCTTTAGTTACTGGATGTCTTCTGTCCAGTTCCCATTTCAGTTTTGGGAATCTCCCAGAAGGGCAAAAAGAGATACTGGTATATGCAAAAAACTGCAGCCATTCCAGGTGGAGCAATAAGTGTGGGAAGGTAAAGTCTCTTTTCCAAGGACAAAACAGAATTCAGCTCTTGTCTATTGTATGGTTGTGATCACTGAAGATACTTTGCCCATCAAGCAAAACCGAGATGTACTTGACAGATAGATGTGGATCACCAATAAAAATCCATAAAAACTTACGTATATGGATAATCTGGCAAAATCAAGTAAATTCCTTACAACATGTAGCAACATAAATAAGGGCTTTTCCTGTCCTTAAAGTCAACTATTTTCTCCTTCCCACATATGATACTGATGCTGCTGTTATGATCAATTAACATGAGAGATTTTAAACAACAAAGATTTATAAAAATGAGGTAGTGAGTGGGAAACCTAAAACCCCTTACAGTCCATGCAGTTTGATGTCTGAGTAGTGAATATATATTTACAGTGCTAGAGGATTATCGAGGGAAAATAGCCGGGCTTGTTAACACCTGATCAGAGGGATTCACATCAGACTGATAAAATAAAAAGGGGGATCTTGTTAAAGTGCTGGAAGTTGATGGAGTGTTTTGTTACTGATAGTCTCAGTCTCAGCAAGGCTAACAGTGTTTGCACAATCTAATTATAGGGGAAATTGGATAAAAATGTTATCATATCTTTAAATGGGGGACTCAGGATGAGTTAGTGGAAGTTTTAACAGGCTAGGCAGGAAAATGTTGATTAGTAGCACTCATGTGACTTGGAAGGTTTGAGTTCTTACGTTTAGGAAATAAAAACTTTAAAAATAGTTTAACAAGAGTGTTCTGGAGCTCTCTGGAGCTGTTATTGCTTCCTTTTCTTTAGAAAATACTCAAAGGAGCACTGAATGAGAATGGGCAGAAGAAGTAAAAGTGGAATGAGCAGACCCAGGGAGCAGCCCAAAGCATTGCCAGCTCTGCTTCTCACCCAGACCTTGGAGAAGACACCTTGCAGCTTCTTGACTCACTCCTGGAGCCTCACTGGGACCCCAGGACCCCAGGATGACAGAGTTGGAAATCACAGTGGCGACAGTGTTCACTCCCATAGTGAACACCCAGCTAAAGAACAGCACTCACAGAAACTCAGACATTTGGTGACACCTCAGCCATCCAGGCAGCTCAAAGGGACATGTTTTAGGTGATACTTCACTCAGAGGAAGGGAAAACCAGACAAATGGCTACCAGCTCAGACTCCAAGTGGTACAGCCTCACTTACAGCACTGTGGCCTCCGTGGGAGCTCCTGTGCCCCACCCAGGCGGGACACCCGGGTGGTCAGATCCACCTGGGATGCACTGAGCACTTGCACAGTGCATGTTGGGCAGGGTGTGGGAGCTGGGAGCAGGATAGAGTGCCATACTGAGGCCAGGAAGAGCCCTCCTTGGAGGGAGAGCTGTCTGAATGCCACACAGCCCTGACCTTGTCACAGACGATATAGATTTCCCACTGTCAAGTAGGGGAGTTCTTGTAATCTGGGAGAGCAGAAATTTGGGAGGGGTGAGGAAGAACAGCAGATCCAGTGCTGGGCTTGGAAAGTAACTTGAGGGGCTCCACATCCTCCTGGAATATGTCGCCTTTGCACTGGAGAGGGGCAGGGCTGTCTCCTCCGGCCTCTCGTGTGGTTCATGTACTCCATAGAGCTGGACCCATCTCATGAGCCCTCACACAGCATCATCCAGCCAGGGAAACCTTTTAATGTTCCAGCGCAGCAGACCTCTAGGTCTGGGAAGTCTGCTTGACACCCAGATCCATAGCAATGGGATCTTTCACTGGGCACACTCTCCTCTGAGTGTGTTTAATCAGCCCCTCAGTCATCCTGCAGCAGTGGTGATAATGGCATTGCTGACTGACCACAGCAACTTAATTGCTGTGTCACTACAACACAGTGTAGATGAGCTCAAGATATTATGATAAGACATTAAAATCACTTGAGGTTGTGGAAGGATATATATTTATATATACATAGGCATGTATGTTGATTTCAAAGACCATCGAAGTCAGTGGGGAGTTTCCTATTTATCACCATTAGCTTTAGCTTAAACCCTGTGGGACTGACATTTAAGGGAGCTAGCAACTGGGCAGGGACTCCAGAGACCAGCTTTTTCCATTTGCTTCTTAATGACCTCAGATACCTCTCCCCATGACTCAGTTTCCCCATCTGCAAAGGGGCTAAGTCTGACCTTCTTTGGCGAAGGATGAAAATCCACAGACAGAAAAGGTGAGGTGAGCATGGTGTTCTTATTTTGCACCTAGTAATAAGAGAAGAAATTAAAAATAAAAGATGAGAAATTTAATCCATTTGAGTAAATGTGTTTGCTTCTGGTGGGGAAGCTGATCTCTCAGAAAAATTCGTTAGCTATTACCAAAAAATTTCTCAGCAGCAGCTGCAGAGATTAGTAATCTGCAGCTACCCGGACCTCAAATCTATACTGTCTGCTTTCAGAGTGTGTCACTATCAAATTCCTGTTAATCACTCAGTTGGTGCACTGGTGGTAGCTAAGGCTGGTTCCCAGCCTCAGACCCTGCCCTTGGTGAACATAAAAAGCAAAACTCCCCTTGCCACTCCTTCAGGAAGCAGCTTGAGACAGGGCTCAGCTAGAAATCAAGCTGGAAAAAGAAGTATGGGCTCTAATCTAATCAATGGAAACTCTCCTCACCTCTACAAAGCCAGGGTTTAGCCCTGTATCCAAAAATAAATATCAAGGATTTTCCAGTGCATATCTGTCACGTTTTTAAGAACGAGCCTAGATGTGCTTCCTCCAAGCAGCAGCAGCCACAGCACCAGCAGCACTTCTGAGCATCTCCTCCATTAGAGGAGTCAAACCTTGTATGAAGTGTGCTCACCAAGGCTCACAGATACTGCACTCCTTCAGTTGTATTACAGAGCTGCTGACCTCAGAAGTATGTTTTAGAACATGTTTTAGCTATGGCCAAGCTTGGCTGGAGAGTGCTCTGGAAGATAGCGCAGCCACGTGCTCTGAATAACTGAATCAAGTGAATCTCAGCCGTTCAATCATATTTCCGCTGGTTTCTGCAGCTACTGAGACAGTGCAGAGCAGGACATGAGCTCCAGGCACATAGCTAGAAATGCAGAGAAAGATACAGGATTCAGTAATACCTCAGCTCTGCACGCTCCAGTAACAGGAGTCCTTTGGCACATGAATCTTCCATTAAGCACATTTTTGGAACCAGACTGATGGCCAGGGAGGGGTTTGTGTTTGCTTGATAGATTTACAATAGGATTTCATTGGCCTTCTGCTCTGTGTTTATCTAGCTCTTGCTTTTAGTTAAGCATTCAAAGCAATACCCTTGGGCTTTGGCTGCATGAGAACCAAACCTACTGAACTGAAATGGCTCAAATTTGAACATCTTGCCTCAGAGTCCATGAATCCTGGGAGATAAGTAAGGAATTCTTGTCACTGAGATAGTGTGGACACTCAGCCTGGCCAAAGCATCAAAGTTGAGTCTCCATGCATGGCCACTAAATGCTGGAATTTGGGGTGATTTTTTCTGTCTTGAAGAGAGATGCAAAATACAGCTGTTTGTGTAAATCGGAACACACCTTAAAATACCTACAGCGCTCTGTTACCAGCACAGATAATGTCCAGTGAAGGACACGTATCACTAGAGGTCAGTGAGCAGAAAAATGCAAATGGAAATTAAAAGCATGAGAAGGAAGGTGACAGTAGGGTTCAGGGAATTTGAGAGGAAGGGTGGGCTCCCGAGATGCAAGTCACCAAGGCTGAGCTCAGACCACGAAAGGAAAGATCATCACAGATGCCAGTAATGAAAGCAGATGGGGAAGTGACATGACATTGGCTTCCCAATACATCACTGAGTAATTAAATGACCAATACGGTAATGATGATTTTCAACACAAAAATCTACATGTGTCTAAAGACTTCAAAGACAGTAAACTCATTTTGTAGATGAATAATGAATAACTCAATTAAGAGACCCATAACCCACCACTCAAATTTAGAGCTGCTTGCCCCAAGATCACAATGAATTGCCACGGTGTACTGTGAAACTTATTAAAATCAGGAGGTATTTTCTTCTCCAGTTACAGTAGTGATAATCATGGCTTTGTTTCCTTCATGGTGGTGTTAATCACAAACAGTAGAGTACAAAGGAAACATACCCAACACATCAGCAAAAATAATAGTAAGATTTAGCCATTTTATGTTTGTTCTTCTAACAAATAAACACAATTGTAAAGATAAGTGCTTTGGGGTCTTTTTTACTAGACTTTTTTAGTAGAAGGCTTTTACACGGCCTTCTATCTTAAAAAAGAAAAACAAGGCCTATTAAAAAAATAAAGCTAGTTTTTCCTGCCTTCTAGCCACAGATGTAAGCCACATTACACATTAGAAAATTGTCTAATGTTGATGCAATTGCTGATCATAGTTGTGTTGGTCATTTTAAGGAACCAGACCCACAACTTTGATTAGGAGTCACCGAATCCACCAAATCTAAACACAAATTCAGCCTTTGTCACTATGTGGGAAGTGTGGCTCAGGAAGCCACCTCAATAACCTTGCCCATTCATTCATTTGCCTTTTATGAATGAAAACCAGAGGTCTGGGGTATTGGTTAGAGTGGAGTAGTTTGGTTGTGGTTTGGTTTTATTGTGAACAGAATACGGTTTTTTCTACTGTGGATATTTATGTGATTTTATACAGCCTGAGTTCATTCAGACTAGGTCAGGGCATCCTGAATTTGTCTGTAAACTGACCAACATAAAATTACAGAGAGATTAAAGAACCACACTTTGGTATCTTTCCATGTGTATTTTGTGCAGAAAAACATCACCTAAAAGAAGGACAACCAGCTTCCACAGCATTATCTTTTACTAAATACAGAAACTGTGATTCTAACAGTATGGCTTAATTTACAGAAAATTGTGAATTTCCGTGTTACTGTTCAGTTATTTATTTGTCAGTTTTCAAGCATTTTATTTTTTTATTGTTGACATCTGAAACTGAACGCACATCCGTCAGCAAGACAGCTACTTTCTTTCAAACTGTCTGTTTATGAGTTTCACCCAACTGTCCAAGTTATGGTGTATTTCACACAAAAATACAAGCTTTATCTGTTTGCAGGAAAAAAGAGCTATTCAGCTACATACAAATATTAATCCCTATCTAGACTGCTGCAAAATGGTTTCTCCTTCACACCATCTCCTTGTGTATTTGAATACATACTTACAGAGGGAGGCATCTTTCAGGTGATCTTCTCTTCCCTTCTCATTGCTGTAACTCAAAACCTGCCAGTGTTCAGCCTGGCCATTTTCAAGTGGGAAGCAGGAAACAAGGCAGAGATTTATCAGCTGCGCCTCACTGGCATTTGGGAATATCAGATATTTTATGTAATAATCATGCAGCATTTTAACTAAACTGGTTCAATTCTTAATGAAGCAGATTTGGTTGCTGCGAAAGCCAAGGCTGAGGGTATGAAGAATAAGCTTCTTCTCACTTAGCTGCCTAAGAATTAGGCATTTTAAAAAGTATCACTCAAGATTCCTCATGAAACAGTCATCCAAACAACCTCAGGAAGGGATGAACAGTCCTTGTCAGTGCCTATGTTTCTCTGTGAAAAGTGAGAGAATTTAAGTGACCATCTTGGGCTCAATACCTAATACTTAGATATTCTAATACTTAGATATACAAAGTTAGCAGAGATGAACTCAAACATGAGAAGTATATGGAAAAACCACTTAGCAGCTTTTAAAATTACAATTATATAACCAGCATAAAAGAGATTTGACCAGATATAGATTAAAAGAAACTATCACTCTGCTGTAAATTTGTGTCTAAAAATTGTTAGAACCAAAAATCTAAGACAAGATGTTAAAAATAAGTGTGACAGGTGTATATTTAGATATCTAAAGAACTGGTAAGGATTTTTTTTTAAGTGTGTCTACTGAGCAGTGCCATATGGGCTCAAGGGGAGCTACTAGCATTTGGTGTTTTTGAAATGAAACTATGTGTTGAAAGCTTTAAACTGACAGAGAAATCTACTTTATGTAATTTATTTTCTTATTATTGATTTTTTTCTAAAGTTTTTTTATTGTGCACAACAAAATAATAATATTTTTAACTTTTTTAATGTTAGAATCAAAGGGCAGTATTCAGATGTCCTGAAATCTTGGCTCAGGCGAGACACAGAGCCCAGGTGCTCACGCTTACAATTGGACAGGCAATTCCTCAGCATCACTAAACTGCCAAGGAGCCAAAATTCACCACGCAACTTACTTGCATGTGCTCAGAAACACCCCAGCCTGCAGTGACCATAACTTAATTTTGCCTTTATTTATCTGCAGAACTCTGCAAGAATCTGACAGAGCACCTTGAAAAAGTACGTATGCCCTGAACAATAAATTCTGACAGCAAGAGTGGGCATTGCATGGAGGGCAGCTGGTGGAAGTGGGAATAGGCCCTCTCTCACCAACCCCTTGGGTAATACTGGAGCTTTCACTTGAAAATCTCAGAAATCATAATGGATGATTTTTATCTGCTTCAAGTCGCTGATGCAATACAGACCTCACAAGGAAGAACATAAAACATGTTAAATGTGTGTATCAGAGAATCATATAATGAATAATTTTGAAAAGGAAAAGACCACTAAGATAATTGTGTCCTACTTTATGTGTGTGGGCGTATACCTTGTGTCGGTGGCAGCATTTATGGTCTGTGTAGAAATGGACTGAAGCTTAGAGATGTCTTGCTGGGCTTCTGCAGAGCAAACAGGGCAAGAAGAGGATGAAGAAACACATTCAGTGCTCTTTAGCTGCCAAGTGATTAAAAATGGTAGATCTGTCCCAGTAGATGGTACAGACCTGTCCCGGGAAGCATCAGTTATATCAAAGCTGCTTCTGAAAGCACGAATCTGGAAATACCTTGAAAGACGGGGGCTCCTGGAGAGCCTTTTGGTCTTATCATGCATACAGAGAATTGTCTGTAATTACAGAGAGGAGTATTTTTCTGTCCTTGATACTGCTAAAAGCTTGGATCTCTCAAACCATAGCTAGCGACAGGAACCAGCCTAACCTGGGTGATAAAACCCTGCACTACAAGAAAAACGCCAAAACAACAAACCCCACATCCTTAGGACTAAAAATTAAAAATAAAATATAAAAGGGTAGACAGGGAGAGATATTTGCCACCTCCTAAGAAGATTTTTAAATCAAAGGGGGACACTGTGATTAGATTATAGCCCCAGAATGACAACAACTCAACTTTCTCTTTGAACTCGGAGAGGCTCCCAGGATGAAGTGGTGTTCAAAGACAATTCCTTTGCATGAATAATATGGGGGAGGGTTTAATTACCACCTCCTCTCATTCTTCATCTTCTCTAGCCAGAAAGCTCAGGTTTCAGCAGTTTTGTTTCTCACTGACACTGTGGCAGACTGGGGGAAGGGAGAGGAGGGTGGAAATACTACAAGGCTGGGAAAAAAGGGAAGCAGGCAGTGAGCTGTAGCAAAAAGAACAGAAAAGAAAGGAAAAGAGAGGAAAAGGGCAGTGCTGCATTCATATATAAACCAGGGAAAGGAAAGGAAAGGAAAGGA